>OY744484.1:3210600-3660600 GCA_963556165.1 Tipula helvola | reverse complement strand
AAAATATTTAAAAGTATTTCATGGAATTTCTTAATACTATACAAGAGGGTTTTACCAATAGAATTACCAATTTAACAAAAGTCACGAATGACGACGGCCAAATTTCGTCAGATGATGTTGTATACTGCCTGTGTATGCATGGATTTTGCGTTGATGTTAGGTAGGTTCTTGACATCTAGTACCTTTTTCGTATATATCAACCTCGTTTCCATAAATACACTTGGGTGCAAAAACATCGCACATTGCCAAATTTTTCCCAAAAGTCCAAAAATATCAAAAAAAATCCAATATATGTTTAATTTTTTTTAAATGCAGATTCAAAGTTTATTTCAATACCTATCCAATGGTACCTTTTTTGTACTTGTACCATGCCAACAAAGTGATTTTGTGTCAAATGCATACAGCAGGCTTTCGAATTAAATTCTAAAAATAATTCAACAAGATCAATACAATAGCATGCCATTAAATATCTCGCTCGGTATTGTCATCATTCGCATTTCGACGCTTAGTCTGAACGGTCCTCTAATAATTACGTCTTCAACCGGAGCAAAGAAATGGATACCACACCAGAGGTAGCCGCACAAGTGGTTGCACTAATTGAAGCGGGGCAGAACCAAAGTGAAGTGGCTCGACAACTAAATTTAAGCCGATTCTCCGTTCGTCGAGTGTGGCAGAGATATCAGGAAACTGGTGGCTTCAAACAGCGAGAAGGATCTGGCCGACCTCGTGCTACAGCACAGCGTGATCGTTGCGAAATCGTCCTATGAATGCGGTTCAACTGGGACGGCGGCTCCAAGAAGTTCGTGAAGTCGAAGTCAGTCGGTGGACAGTTAAAAGACGACTTCGAGAAGTTAATCTGACTCCACACAGACCAGCAAATTGGCCGAAATTGACACCAGCCCACCGACGAGCCCGTCGTTAGTTCGGTCGAGAGCATTTGAATTGGACAGAAAAAGAATGAAGAAGAGTTCTGTACTCTGACGAGTGCAGGATGTGTTTATATGGCACCGATGGACGCGGAAGAGTATACAGAAGACAAGGAGAGCAATATGCACAATTTGCATCCAAGAACGTGTCTCGTATGGCGGTGGATCGTGCATGCTCTGAGGAGGCATATCACTAGAGGCGAAAACAGATCTTGTATTCATCACCCCAGCCAATACTGGCTGTCGGTCAAGAGGAATGACTTCTCAACGGTACATTGAGGAAGTACTCGAGGAGTATGTCGTACCTTTATTTGCCGGGTTTATTGGCGAAAATTTTCTGTTCATGCAGGATAATGCGAGACCGCATACGGCTGGTGTAGTATAGCAGTATCTTCAAGAGATGGATGTGCCAGTTATGGAGTGGCCAGCTCGAAGCCCAGACCTCAATCTCATCGAACATATATGGGACGAGTTGAAAAGAAGGGTTCGAGCCCGAGATGTTTCTCCAACGTGTCTCCAGGAGCTGCAACAGGCGATCGTAGAGGAATGGGAGGCGATACCTCAAGATTTTGTAAGAACTTTGGTGAGATCAATGCTTCATCGAATGGAAGCTGTCATTCGGGCCAGAGGAGGTAATACTCGTTATTAATAGAAATATTTTTTCTGATTTCCATGTTTTAATTCGATTTTTACTACTAATTTTCATGCTGACAAATTCACAAAATCGTGTACCTCAGATGTTTACCCCCAAAAATCAGTTTGATGGCACGTATAAATACAAAAAAAGTACCACTGGATAGGTATTGAAATAGACTTTGAACCTGCATTAAAAAAATTAAACAAATATTGGATTTTTTTGATATTTTTGCACTTTTGTGGAAAATTGAGCAATGTGCGATTTTTTGCACCCAAGTGTAGTTGAATTCATACAATACATATTTTGATAATTATAGTTCCAACACTTTCTCCTAATTACAAAATAGGTATTAAACAAAATTAGTTATACTTTACGTACTAGTGTATCTTTGTGATAATTAAATTTCATTGTATTAAGCGGCTTTGTAAATATATCAGCCGTTTGTTTTTCCGTTGGACAGTATTTAAGCTCAATCATGCCCTCAGAAACGATATCACTTAGAAAGTGATATCTTACATCTATATGTTTGCTTCTACGATTAAGTTGCCCATTTTTAATAAGTTTTATGGCACTCTGATTATCTATGTTTAGTTTTATTTTTACTTCCTTTAATAATAAAATAATTTTATTTGGTTTTTAACTTAATATTTTATTTTTTTATTAATTATTTAATAAAAATCCGACGTTTCGACGGTACATTCCGTCATTCTCAGGGGCACAATTTTTACTTCCTTTAATATTAATTCTTCCATAAGTGCCATTAGATAAATAAGTTCCATTGCGCAGTCTGCTGCTGCAATGTATTCCGCCTCAGTACTTGACAAGCAACTATTGGTTATCTCCTAAAACACCAAGTTTCTGGTCTGCCGCAATATTTTACAACAAATCCGGTTGTGCTTTTTCTAGACGTTAGGTCCCCTGCGTACTCAGAATCAGGTACAGGTGAACTACTTTTATACTTTTATCACGATTTTGGATTGGTTTAATTATAAAGCCATCCATTTTTACTTAAACACATTTTTTTCGAGCTGAAATTCCCTTTTACATAGATTTTAGTTTGTACCGTTAGTGATGACCTCAATCTAAATCACCAGCTCGAGAAATTCTTTCAAATTGAAGATATTAAAAAAGCAACGAAAAAATATTTGGTCGAAGAAAATTTGGTGGAAGAACATTTCAAGGAACACGTTTATCGAAATCAAAATGGTAAATTTGTAGTTTCCCTACCTTTTTCGAAACCTTCTTGTGTGTTAGGGGATTCAATACAAATGGCAACATATCGGTTTCATGGAACAGAAAAAAATTTAAATAAAACTCTACAACGGAAGCAAGAATATGCAATGTTCATGGAAGAATATCTCAAGTTGGGCCACATGGAGCTTATCTCATCTGATAAGATTCCACAAATTCATTATTTTCTTCCACATCACTGTGTCATCAAAGAACACAGTTCATCAACGAAACTCCGCGTCGTCTTTGACGCTTCTGCGAAGACATCATCCGGATTATCACTGAACGACATTCTGATGGTAGGACCGGTTGTGCAACAGGACTTATTTTCCATTTTGCTGCGCTTTCGCACACACCAGTTCATTTTGAGTGCCGATATTAAGCAAATGTATCGCCAAATTTTGGTACATTCACCTGATACCAACTTGCAGTGTATTTTATGGCGAAACCATCCGGATACAGACATCAAATTGTATCGGCTTCGCACTGTCATATATGGCACTGCCAGTGCTCCTTATTTGGCAACCGAATGTCTTCAGAGGTTAGCCCAAGAAGGAGAGATCAACAACAATCGAGCGGCTCAGGTAATTAAGAACGATATGTATGTCGACGATCTTGTGACAGGTGCAAACTTTCTATCTGACATTAAACAAATCAAATCATAAGTCATCGAATTGCTAAGCACGGCTGGAATGGAACTTCGAAAATTCTGCTCTAATAGCGTAAAAGTGTTGACTGATATACCTCAGGAGCATCAAGAGAAATTTTTAAATATTAAGGATAGCGATTATATTAAGACGTTGGGCATGTTTTGGAATCCTGCTCAAGATATCTTCAGCTTTAACGTACCCGGAACAGCCAATCATCGTCAGACAACGCGACGTACAGTACTCTCAGATATCTCGCGCATTTTTGATCCGCTCGTGTTGGCTTCTCCTGTTATCATCATAGCGAAATTTTTCATGCAGGAGATATGGAGCTTGAAGCAACACTTTGATGCATCATTGCCACAGGAACTTTTCACGCGATGGCAAAAATATCGAGGAAAACTTCATTTGCTAAACACGTTGCAACTGAAACGTCATGTGATGCAGCCAAATACATCCACTGTTCAACTCCATTGTTTTGCAGATGCTAGACAATCCGCCTATAGGGCCGCCATTTATGTAAGAAGTGTGGCATCGAATGGTTCGGTTTTATTATCAATTCTTTGTTCAAAATCAAGAGTGGCGCCAAAATCCAGAACAAAATTAACAATTCCAAAGTTGGAGCTTTGTGCTGCGCTTCTTGTAGAACAATTAGCTGAACAAGTGATTCCAATTTTAAAGATCAAAATTGACAAAACAGTCTATTGGAGTGATTCAACAATAGTCCTGGCTTGGTTGGGAATGTCACCTAATAAACTCACCACATTCGTATCAAACCGTGTTCTGAAGGTGCAACAACTCACAGACGTAGAAGATTGGCACCACATCCCTTCTCATCTGTACGAAATGTGATGGCCTATGTGATGCGGTACATTCATAATCTTAAACCTGGATAAGCAAAGCAGAATCGGCCATTAACAACTAGTGAACGAGAGCTAGGGATGACAGCCGTAATCAAGATTATTCAGGTTTCCAGATTTATTCAAGAGAGAAATTTATTACTACAGAAAAAACCTCTGAATCGAAATTGCCATCTAAACTCACATTTCCGTCTTTCTAGATGACAATAATTTGATTCGAGTAGGAGGTCGCCTTCATCACGCCTCCTTGTCATATTCTTGCAAACATCCTCTTCTTCTCCCTTCCACACATCCCTTTACCGTCATAATCTTTAAACATTTCCATCTTTCTCATCTACACGCAGGTCCCCAAGCACTATTGGCAGCAGTAAGGCAACAATTTTGGCCAATAAATGGGAAACGTCTCGCGCAAAAGGTTTATGAAAATTGTATAAGATGCTCAAGAATCCATCCACGAGAATTTTCGCAATTAATGGGTAACTTACCGTATGAGCGTGTAACGGCTGCACCTCCATTTTATAATACTGGCCTGGACTACTGTGGACCATTTTACGTGCATCACCGAATACGAGGGAAGAGACCTACAAAGACATACATCGCTGTATTTGTTTGTTTCGCAGTTAAAGCCGTTCACCTGGAGCTGGTCTCGGATCTTACGACAGATTCTTTCATTTGTGCTCTAAAACATTTTATTGTAAAGCGAGGTATATGTAAACGAATTTTCTCCGATAACGGTACCAATTTTGTAGGGGCTAATTCTGAATTGCACCGTTTATATCAACTATTTCAATCACAACAGTACATTGATGAGATGAAAAATGTGTACTCTTCAGATAAAATTGAATGGCATTTCGCACAACCTAGCGCACCTCACTTTGGTGGTATCTACGAGGCAGCCGTCAAATCGGCTAAAAGTCATCTTCGAAAGGTAATGGCAAATGCAGCGCTCACGTACGAAGAACTTATTACACTCGGGAAACAGGTAGAGGCTCTCTTAAATGCCAGACCAATCACTCCACTCTCTTCGGATCCAGCAGACCTACAACAGCTAACGCCCGGACATTATTTTAATAAACAGACCTCTCACTTCCATTATCGAGCCCAATATTGAAGATGAAACGATTCCAGTACTGCAGCGTTGGCGTATTCAACAACAATTGCATCAACATTTTTGGAGTCGTTGGTCTAAGGAGTATATCACACAATTGCAGCATCGCCGTAAATGGTCTAAGGCTTCCGAAAACGTCGCAATCAATAATTGGGTGGTTATCAGGGATGACAATTTGGCATCCAGTGCCAGTCCGTCTGCGGGATTTATTACAGTTTTCCTTTAGCAAACAACCTTTCTAAACTAGAAAATGTTTTTGTTGCAGCTTTTATCAAATCCCAAGACATAAAACAATTTGGAAATGACGCTTGTTTAGCTCATTTAATCAATGAGTTAAACGATATTGAATGCAATGGTATTTCTATAAAAACTTCCACTGGGATTGTGAATGTAAGATTTATTTTAGGACTTGTACTAGGAGACAATTTGGGGATTAATTCGATATGTGATTTTAGCAAATCGTTTTCAAGCTCATTCTTTTGTCGATTCTGCAAAGCGCCAAAATCAACGACCCATAATATGGTAATTCAAGATGAAAGATATATGCGCAATATTCAAAACTATAAAGTAGATGTCGACAAAAATTGTTTCGGAGAGACTGGAATAACTCAAAATTCGCCTCTAAATAGAATTCACTCGTTTCATGTAGTTGAAAATTATGCTGTTGACATGATGCATGATTTGTTTGAGGGAATCTGCCATTATGATGTTTGTAAAATAATTCATTATTACATTGACGTAGTAAAAATATTTTCTTTAGAAACATTGAACTTGCAAAAGCAAACTTTTAACTACGGTTGTTTAGAAATTGGAAATTTATCAAAACCAATAACTATTGATCAAATAAAACGTTCTCGGTTAAAAATGACAGCGAGTGAAATGAAAACATTCATCCGCCTTCTACCGCTTATGGTAGGAGATTTGGTACCTGAAAATGATAATATTTGGCTGTTTTTAATCCTTCTTATAGAAATAATTGAATTACTTCTCAGAAGTAGTTATACCACCGAAGACATAACACTTCTTCGTCATTTAATTTCAAACCATAATAAGAAATATATAGAGCTTTTTTCAGATACCCTTAAGCCAAAACATCACATTTTAATTCACTATCCAACTGTCATAGAATTTTCCGGGCCACCTAAATATTTTTGGTGTTTTAGGTTTGAAGCTAAGCATAAAGAAATAAAGGCCTATGCAAACGTCATATCATCAAGAAAAAATATTTAATTGAGCCTTGCTAAAAAATGTAACTTAAAATCTTCACTTCTTTTAATGACACGAAACAGAAACACTCTTGTTTTTAAAGATCAACATCGTATTAATAGCAATAATTTGAATTTTCTTTTCACGAAGGTTAAAATTAAGCCACAGGAATTAATAGCTTTGAGTCAAATTGACTATAAAGGCACCGTTTATAAAACGGGACTAATTCTTACATTATTTAGATTCGAGCTAAGCGTCTTTGAAATTGTAGAGATTTTCGTTTTAAAAGAAAATTCCGAAATATTTCTTTTAGTAAATGAACTTTTGGTAGACTCATTTAGTTCGCATTTTGACGCTTTTGAAATAAATCCCCATAAAACTTTAATTGCTGAACATTTATTTTATAAGATTACAGATTTTGAGGTACTTCCAACAAACATTCATCGTACTGTGAACGGAAATTTAATGATTAAGTTAAAAGAATACTTGTAACTTTCTGAATTTTGTATATTAATTTTTTATAAGTTATAGACATTTTTAATTATAATTTGTGTTAAAATAAAAAAAATGGAAGACAATGAATTAATCGAATTAACAATATTGCCCTCTGACAATAACGAATATGAAATAATAGATAACTATACAGAGCAGTCGAGCTACACAGATTTGTTACAACACTCGTCACCATTAAATTCCACCGCTGAGTCCTCAATGTCAAAAGCAGACCAGGAACAACTACAACGACTATTAAGCAATTGGAACCTAGGCTATTTATTTTCAATATTTCGAGGTAAATTTATAAATACATTTTTTAACCAAATGTGTACATTGAATATATGTCCAAAGTACTTTAATAACAATTTTTTAAAATCCCATTTTCAGATGAATGTATTGATATTGAAAGTATCTTGCTTATGAATAGCCATCATATTCAAAAAATAGTAAATAAATACGACATTAAACTTGGAATTGAGGTCAAACTTGAAAAGCGCATTAATGATTATAAATTATCTCAGAAAAATTCAGCCACTTCCTCGACGTTGGAGTTTGACAATATAGCCTCTTCTTCGATGTTGGATTTCGAAATTCAGAAAGAACCAAATGAAGCACCTTCAAATCGGGAAGAACAAACTCTAAATGTCAATAGTATATTACAAAACTCTGTCCAAGGTAGAGCAATAAAAAATAAGTTTCAAGAAAATCCAAAACTAAATGAAGGCTCCAGGACAATAATGGTGGAAATAATAATTAATAATATGACACAAAATGGAATACGAATGACTGTAGCAATGGCCCAAGATATTTCTGAACAAATTCTTAAAATATTTCATTCAGAATTTATGGTAATTACATATATTATAAATAAAATAAAATTGTCGTAATATTTAAAATGCAATCGATTTTTTTTAATAAGCATATTATTATTCAAAACAACCTGGAAAAAAGCCTCAAGGGAAAATTTACGACAAATATTTTAATTCCCAACGCCAGCTAAAATCTAGTGGAATTCTTTCGAAACGAAGATATTTATTAAAAACAGAAAACTTCGACCAAAGTAATATTGTTCAACTAGGTTAGAATTAAATTTGTTAGTTAATTAAACTTATATTTACATATTTAATTGTCTTCTATAAAATTAGCACCACCCGAAACTAACATAATGGATCAATTAGAGGCTATTTTCACAGACAATTGTTCATGGGCTGAATTAGAGCACCATTGGCAAGCAACAAAAAACTATCGCTTGAATGAAATCATAAAATCGGACGCCACCACCAATATTTTAAGTGAATGGAAGCATTACAAGAAACCGATGGGCTACAAACTGGTAAATAATATGTCCTAAGTTTATATTTGGATGGTCTAAAGAGTTTCCGCAGTTTTGACAATATATGTCAGTAAAGTTTTATATTTCATTTGTTTGAAGATATCATGGCATTTTTAAAATGCCATTTTGAAGGTTACATTTCATAGATTATTATAAAAAAAATGATATTTCTTTATTCACTGAAAAGTTGTTCCGTGTTAAAAATTATTAAAATTAAAGAAGAAATTAGATATATTTTAAAATTCTATTGCAAAAAAGCAAAGAATGGAACGCAAGCTGCTAAAAAAATATGTGCCGTTTATGGTTATGATGCCTTATCAGAAAGAATAGCCCGTGAATGATTTATTCGATTTCGTTTAAAATTTTTAATAAAGTTATAAAAAAATAAAAAAGTGATTTTGGAATTTAAGTGAAAAACGGCAGAAACTTTTTAGACCATAAAACTTTAGATAATATACAATAATTCACCTAGGTACATGAACATGATGAATAGATTAGTCTATTGACATAAAATTGAAAGATTTGGTTGCCCATGTTAAAAGATAATTTAAGTAAACCTACATACATGCCGACATTAATATTACTAAAATTTATTAACCTCTAACCTAAGGTGCATGTTGTGGTTTAGAGACTAAACTTTTAAACCATTTTGAGACCGGTTCACTCTTCAAAGAATTAAAAAAGTTTTTAAAAAAATCTCTCAGTAGTCTTTATCAGTCTTTTCAATATTTTTCTTGATCAGTCTGCTCAATATGTGCTTTATTTACATAAATCACAAATATATTAAGCAATTTAAAAATTATTCCATATCCCATCCGATATCTTGGATGTCATTAACGCATATTTTATTTTTCAGTTTCAAGAAAACGGAAACCAAAACTATTTTTTTACAGAATTAAAATATTTCACAAATTACGAAAGATAAACCTAACTTTGCCGATGATCAGAATGAATCATATTAACTAGTTCACAAGTTTAATTATTTTATTATATTCATTTCTTGACAGGTTAATATTGATTTCCATCATCTTCATCCATCAGCGTCTAGTCTAGTTATAAATTTTGAAGCATTTGCTTTAAAAATTATACCTATTTTCATCGATAAGATTAAAGAACCGAACTCAAAAAAACTATTAGATGAGTTGCAGCAAGCACAACATCCTACAGAAAGTAAGTCGCTAATTAAAATTGATTGAAAAAAATAAAAAAGTATCATTTATGTACATATAAAAAGTATCATATTTATGTATATTTCTTTTTATTTAGGTGGTAGATGCTGCGTAATTTTTCAATTACTACACAGCGTGTTAATTCCAACCACAACAACTATTGAAGGGAATAACAATAAAAAGATAAGGATTAAGTATTCAATTAGTGACTCCCAAGGAAGTTTCCTAATTTTGGGAAGCACGGTAGGGGAATGTGAGGAAGAAATTTTGCGAAGAAATTCTAGTAAAATACCTATTCAGCCCCTCATAATGGTAACTGGAACAATTTTTGCACCAAAAGAATTTCTAGTTTATTTTGATGGTATCAAATACATATTAAATTCCTTCATTGATGCTGGTGATATTTGCTTCAAAATATTTAACGTTTTCAATTTAGAATACCCAGTCGAATCTAATTTAGTATGGAGATTTAAACAAAAATATTTTTATGGTATAAAAACTAAGTACGACAAACAAAACATTCACGTAGATTGTTTAATGTTGGCATTAAAATAATTAAATTTCTGGATTTATTATTTTTATAAGTTGCATAATATTTTATTTTTTGATCTTGTTAATCAAGTAAAAATTGAATTTTGAAATAAATATAATTCAAATTAAAAATTAACAATTTTGTTTTATTTTTTTGAAGATATGACAATACAATATATTATTTATATATATGTATCTATATATATATATATATATATATATATATATATATATATATATATATATATATATATATATATATATTAATATAATATATAATATTACAATATACATCGTTTAATCGACTAAAAAAATTTGTTGAATTGATTAAAATATTCTTTCAATTTACTTTATATCAAATTGACGATTTACTATTTAATTCAGCGATATTTTTTTCATAAAATCTATTAATTAATTTAATTAATTTGAGAAAGTTATCTTTAAATCAACGAATTTTTTAAGTAAAATGATGATAATATTTCTTTAAATGAACAAAAATTTTGTCATTTCGATAAAAAACGTTGTTCAATTAGTTGTGTTCAATTGAAGAATTATTTTCAATTAGACAGAAATATTTATTTCACTATTTCAATCGAATCGAAGATATTTCTTAGAATTGAATAATTGAATTTTAAATTGTTAATTTGAAGAAAGCATGATCATACTGAACAACTACCTTCGTTGACGCTATTTTAAACGCTTTTTCTTCAATTTAGATGTGATTTTCGTCAAGTTAACTACTTTATTTTTTTGAGTGGGTCAACTGTTTTGATAAAAGCTTTTGGACTGATTTTGTATTATTAGCATCGAGACTGGCTTGAGTTCATCCTCGTCAATTTAAAAAATTAAAATAAAATAAAAATTGTGAACATAGTGATACTGAAGTTGTTTTCATTTTGGGAAAGTTGCGGAGTGCGAATAAATATTGAATCCCGATTATTTTGTTCATTTCCAAAAAAGCTTGGAAATTATTCAGAATCAATAATAGTTAAATTTAGAAAGTGTGCTCCGATTAATACCTCTAGTCGAGGCCTGTGATTGTTATGTCATTGGCCATTTGGATCGGTTGAATATTTCTACACGTTTCGTATTTAAATTCAATTTTATTGAAAATTAACAGAACCACAAATTCGTAGCTTGAAAATAGAAAGTCTGCTCCGATTTCGATGGTTGATACCTCTCAATAGGCGTTGAGACCTGTAATTATGATTACCTGTTTAAAACTCGAATGTTCAAACTAAACTGAAGAAAGACGTTAACGCGTAATAGGTAATAGAGTGAAGAGAATAATTTTATCTGCTACATTGTGGCGGAGAATAAACAGAAAAAATAAATTGAGATACTTTCCTTTGGAACATTATACTGTTCAAATTTCACCAACAACTAACCATTAAGAATTTTACGAATTTCGAATTTACCAAAAAATTTGTTTTAATTTCAGAAAAAAACGGAGGGTTCGCAGTCCAGTTGTTTTAACAATTTTGTATATTGTTTCAATAACTAAACAAAAGATAAATCGAAATAGCGTTTCATATATTAGATTAACAAACCCTCTTAAGCACTTTATTATTTTTTCTACTAAATACACAACAATTAGACATGATCCAACTAAATTGCTTGACAAGATTTCACTTGTTTTTTTTTTGTTGTTATTGAGGTCGGAGTACACGCGATATGTTTAAAAAGGGGAAAGCACCAACCCTTTTTGTTTTTCACTGTATAGATAGAAAAAAAACAAGAATAAAAGTCTAATAAATAAATAATCAAAATTCGGTTGATGACGATCCTTTTTTTTACATATATATTTTATTATCTCTAATATCCTTCTAATGTAATGTGCTAAGGGGTTTTATATTTTTAAAAAAAAGCCGAGACGTCCCTGGAGAGAATCACAAAAGAAATTGTGTTTTTCTTATAATTGTCATTAATAAACGAAATAAATCAGCTATGATTGAACTGGTAAGTTCGAATATACAACTCAAATTTTCTAAACTCCCTTGATTGCAATAAAATCGTTTGTGCGTTTTGAAAATTCGATAAAATAAATGCTCCCGCTCGCTCTCTCGATTTATTTTCGTAAAGAAAGTTGGAAAAAAAAAACTTTTTTTTTTAAGAAGAATTACTAAAATAATATTTTGTGTAAAAATTTCCCACATTAATCTTCGTTAGCTTTCAGGAAAAAAACAAAAAGAAAATCAACTTGATTTTACTCCCCTTTTTCTTATATTACCTAATAAAAATTTTCCTTTTTCCATTTCATTTCCTTCATCACCTCAGTTTCTCAGTCAAAAAACAATTCATCATTCTTCAATATTAATTTTCCAAAAAAAAAGAAAAACTTAGAAAATTATAAATGAATGGAAATATCACAATAACCATACTAATTTTCCATTTTCTTTAGGATTTTTTGCCAACAAAAAAAAAAAAAAAAAAAAATTAGGGTTCAATTGAAAAATGTTACGATATTTTTGTGTTACGTTGCTTTCAAGAAAATGTTACGTGTGTGAATGTATATGAAAACAATAGAAACACAAAACAATTGTGATTTGATGAAATCAATCAAGGAATTTTCATTTGCTTTTGTTTGATTTTCACACTTCTTGACATGTGGGCTCGGTACATATAGTGGAGAAGGAGTGACACAAAAATGTCTCAATTAGTAAAACGTGTGTGCGGGTGTGTTGAGAATTCTTGATTTTTTGCACCCCAAATTGTTTGATTGTTTTAATAAAATTTGCAATATAGAAATCGGCCAGTCCCACAAATAAAATTTCAGCATTTAGTAATTATTGAACTGATGACATACGTTCACTTGAGCTTGAGCCGCTGTCTTAAAATTTAAAACTCTATAGTTCATTTGTATTAACTTAATGTTAATCAGGAAAAACGTTTGGTGAGGTGTTATAGATGAAATAACAAACAGTATTGAGATGGTCACCAGAAATGAAGTAATTTACATTATCCTCACCCTTTCCCAGTTACATTTCTCCAACCCCTGTGTGTATTCTATTTTATCTTATTTAGAAAAGATAATCAGATTTTAATTACATAGACGACAAGACAATTGAATATAAATAATATAACGAATGATAATGATGATGAATTTGATCAGGATATCAAATTCGTTTGTTGTTTTACTATGAAAATTAAATTTTCATAAGAAAAAACAAATAATAACAACTGAAAAACAAAAAATTTTTCTGTATATATGTACTTTAACCCTACTTTCATAAAAAATGAAAATTATCACCCTTTTCGAAGATATTATTTTGCACCTTGGATGTAGATGGAACGGAGGATGTGAAAATAAGGGAAAACTTAGAATCACTTTAATTTCATTAAGGATTAAATGGCAAAAAAAACAACTAGACAGGCATTAATGACAGGCAGAAAATTTTCCAACAAACAGCGGTTCTAATAAGTCTCTGCAAAGACTGATTTGAGTTCTTTATGCGACACATGTATAACATGATGAAAATACACGACCACCTAGACAAAACAAAAAAAAAACAAAAATTTATTTCCCATTATCCTTCAACCCAAAAAAAAAAAAAAAAATCATTGTGTCATCTTTTCATCATTCATAATCAATGTTATGATTATGTATGATCCTACCAATTCCCTTGTTTTCCGTCAATTAAATGGATATTAGTTTTCCTTCTGTTTTTCCTACATATATATTTTTGTATATTTTTTTCTTTATGGTTATTTTCTCAAAAAAGAAAATTAAATGAATCGAGTGGTGGAAACAGGATAAAAAACAACAAACAACGTAAATTTTATTTATTTTGATTTTTCTAATCATGAAACAAAAAACAAATAGACAAAGCAAATAAAACATAAAGAAAACAAAAAACAAAAAAAAAAAATGGGAAAATGCTAATGAAAGGGTCGCCGTTTTTTTTTTTTTTTTTAAATATATAGATATTTTCTATTAATCATTTTCCGTACATTTGATTGATGTTTTTCTAATTTACTTTAAATAACAAACAAAATGAGAAAGCTCTGGCAATGATTGTGATGAGTACAGTACAAAAATATGGTATACACAAATAATTTTAATTAGAAATAATTGTAATTAAATTTGAGACATCTGATAAGAAAATTAATGAAATTACACTGTAACTTCACTTATACATACTTAATAAAGGAAAATGATCGTGTCTATCTCTAATATCATTTACAGCACAATTTTGGTTTTTGTGAGTTCCGGTCAAATGAAATTAAAACAAATTCGTTCTTTCTGCTAAGAGCGAGACACCACAAACAAGAATTCATCATTCACTTTTGTTCCCAACGAGTTATCTGTTCTTATTTATCATTTGATCCTTTATGTAGTCCTACGCAAAAATAGAGCCTACCGGTTCTTGTTATAAATTTGAATCATGAATATCTGAAGAGATAATCCAAATTTACCAAACGTAAAGCTCTCCGATATACAAATTAAAAATATCATATTGAGGAAGGTTTACCCAAGAGTTTTGCAAGTTATGAATTAACCAAAAAAGACAAAGTGTTGAAAAATCAGTTATTTCAACCCCAATAATGGTTTTTAAATGATTAAATTTTGCAAATTTTCTTTATGTCGGTCGTATAATAATATTTAATCGCTTTACCAAGAAATCATAAAACCTGGTTTTAATAATTTTGTTTATTATGCTAATTAATTAATTTTTTTTTCTAACATTTAAAACTGGTAAGTATTTCAAATTACTCTAAGAAGATAAAATAGTTCTAAATCATTATTTACTATAATAATATACTCGCGATACGGCATATAATTGATCCACTACCATCATTTGATCCAACGAATCTAACGTCAACGACGGCCGAACAATTTACGAAACAATTGGAACTATTACGTGAGATATATCAAATCGATGACAGCAGCTTGTTATTGGCGATATCATCTAAACCAAGTGGAGCAGCAAATATGTGGTTCAAAGCAACGAGAACTAAAATACGTACACTTGAGGAATTTTCGCAATTATTCCTAAATGAGTTTAAAACAACAATTTCTAAAGTAGATGTTCAACAACAAGTTCTGAAGCTGATGTATTTTCTAGTACTCGGTTATTTTGTATTTATGTATTCGAATACTTGAATATTTTATGATTATGTATTCGGTTACATGGAGTATAAAAAACTTAGAACCAACTTTTGTTCCGCAACCTATCGAACCTGTCGCCAAATCTATCTATGTATATAAGAAGAAAATTATGTATGTATGTTTGTATGTATGTTCCACAAAAGCTCTTGGTCCACGAGCGATTATTTTCAAATTTTGCAAGAATACCTTTTAGCAGTCGAGAAAAAACATAGGATGGTTAGTTTTCAAAAATTGGTACCCCTTCCTCATGCTCCCCTGTGAGGTGCCATTTAAAAGGGGGATTTTTAAAACTTCACCGATTGAGCTAATTTTTGGATATTTTGTTCTAAATTAAAAATAAATCGACACGTGTATCATTATTTTTTTAACGGTGATGGCGATGGTGGTGTTGATGGTAATGTTGATGATGATGATGATGATTATGAGTTTGATGAGGTTGATGATTTTGATGATGATGGTGATTTTGATTGTGATGGTGACAATCACAATCACCATAGTGATTGTGATTGTGTTTGTGATGTTGATGATGATGGTGATGGTATAATGGTATGATGGTATGCAGGTAGGATGGTATGAAGATATGAAGGTGTGATATCAACATCATACAATTGTGTGATGGTAAAACGGAATGATGGTTTGATAGTATGATGTTTTGATGATATAATGGCATAATGATATAAACGTACGATAGTGAGATGGCTTGATGGTATGTTGGTTTAATCTATCTTCTTCTATATATACATATGTATAAAAAGAAGAAAAGTATGTTACTTGATCGTCTCGGGCGATTGCTTCCTTTGCGTCTTTTTGCACAAATACTTTGTAGCAGTCGAGAAGAAATATAGCGTTGTTATAGTGATCGAAAATATTACCCCTTACCATTGCTCCCCAGTGAGACGCCATTTACAAGAGGTATTTTTAAAACTTCACCGATTGAGTTGATTTTTGCATATTCACTGCAAAGTAAAAAAAAAATCACCACGTGTTCCATTATTTTTTAACGGTGATGGCAATGTTGATGGTGATGTTGATTGTAATGTTGGATTATGATGGTGATGGTAGTTTTGATTGTGATTGTGATGGTATATTGGTATGATGGTATAAAGGAAGGATGGTATGATAAAATTAAGGTATGATATGGTAACATGATACACTGGCTGATGGTATGATGGAAGGATGGTGTGGTGGTATGATGGTTTGATAGTATCGTGATGGTGAGATGGTTTGATGGTATGATGGTTTCATATTATATTTGTGTGATGGTGTTTTGATTTTCTTGGTATAAAGGTATGATGGTAGCAAGGTACGGTTGTAACATTGTGCAATTGTGTGATGGTATGATGGTAAGCTGGTATGATATTATTATGTTATGGTGGTGTGATGATATGGTGGTATAATGGTATATTGGTGTGTCGGTAAGACGAGCTAATGGTTTGATGGCACGATGATCTAACTATATTATGATATGGTGTTGTGGTATGATGATATTATGGTGTGGTTGTATGATAGTACGATAGTATGATGTTATAATTGAATGATTATTAATGGTAACGGTATCATTCCGATATTATTTAAATTCGCAAAATTAGTGTATTGTAAAGCAATCACTACAAAGCATATAACTCAATTACCTGAATCATGAGGATCTTATGGTATGGGAGTTCTGTCTCACATGCTCACATTTAATATTTACTTCCCAGAGACGCAACCTCCTACAAATAATTAGAAATTAACAGTGACAACATGACATTGTAGGCAGATCTATAGCCAACAGATTAACAGAACTCGTCTTTCTCATTGGGTACAGAGAACGCACCTTCATTCTGAGAGTGGGAACTTCAAAAAATTTGTGTTTAACTCTGAGTGCAAAATCAAACAATGTGGGTTACAAGCAAGCATTGCGGTGAGCTCGACAAATTATTCTTGTCTTGATTATATTCAATTCACTTGAAAAATTGTATTCAAGTGCGCCTTGCTGTATTTTAAATTATATGTAAAATAAAATCCCCTGTTGAAGTACACCAATTGAATTTTAACCCTGCTTTTAATCTACTGAATTTAAGCATCTCGCATTACTTATATCTTATGGGTACCGGATGTCAAAGCACGCTGAGTTGCAGATTAGTTGTGTCTTTTAAATCATCACAAATCTTAAGCGCTCCATTTTGCTTCGTTGCTGTTATGATTGGTGCATCTTTAAATTCCAACTTTTACAGCAATGTATTTGTGAAAAATTAATGGTTCAAGACTTGAAATATTTTGTTCGGACTTTTGTTCTTAAACCGAAATATCAATTTCGAATATTAATTGAAATTCAAATTTTTAACTGTTAATTTGAAACTTTGAATTTTTTTCATTTTCAAAGTTTACACCAATGCAATAGATAGAATTAAGTTTTTTAACCGCGTTATACTAGGGCACGTAAACTGGGCATCTTTATTCTTTATATAAAATCATGCAGAGCAAATTTTGTTAATAGTATTGTACATTATTGCAATAAGGGAGGGATATACAAATTATTTGTCTGTCCATACTAATAAAAATGAAAATACTCTTCACACGTTTCCATGCTATTCATCACACCAGATTTAAATTCTGTGTAGTTGTTTCACAGGAAAATTATCAGATTTTCGAAGTATTTTCGAAAGGGTCTAGCCCCTTAGTCTAGGTGCCTCCAATAATTTTATTTAAATTTTAATTAAAAAAAATACAGGACTAAGTTTAGATAAATGATTAAATGAAATTAATCGTACACTGTTATCCGAAGGGGCGGTTTCCTTGAACGAGGGGGTTAGAATATGTTTTATCATCTTTTGAAGAGTACATTGGAAAATCTATATAAGTTATTTTTAAGAAAAAGAGATTTTGGTGCTCTCTGCTAAAATAAAAATATTTTATTTACCCCGGGCAACGCCGGGTACCTTAGCTAGTTTTTTATATAAAAAGGAACCTATTTTGGAAATGGTTTTCATTTCTTTTGAAAATGATCCCGAATTGGGATTGAAAGCTCAAGTGTTAATAAATAAAAATAAAGAGCCCTATACCATTAAAATAATTATTTGTATGTGGCAGTTTACCTAAAGGTGAAATAGTTGTACCGTCTCTTATTGATAATTATAATCAAAGAGAAAAACCAATTATTATTAATGATGGGAATATTGAATCTGGTCTTGGTTTTAATGAAGCTGTCGCAAGAGATAATAGTACTGCTTCTGTAAAAATGCACACCATTAATTCTAATAAAATTTTAATTGGTACTGGGGAGGAAATAGTGAAGTTCTGCGGATAGTGGAGAGACGCAGGCATTTGTTTCTTTCAAGGCTCTATTCTAGTGTATCTGAGAATGACATGCTGCAATCGGCTAAAATAGCAAGCGGCTAAAATATTCCACTGCAACTTGGACTACTCGCCGTGCAAAATTAGCTTGACGGAATCATTGTTTGTTAAGTTGCTGATTCCAAGTGCATGGCCAGCTGAAACTCTAGTCAAAGAGTTTGAAAATAAGATCCGGGGGCGCCCTTTTTTACGGATTCCAGAGGTGGGTCGGGGAAAAACTTGGACACCGGGAACCCAGGTCAATTTTCCAGGAAATTAAATAATACGAAGGTTGTTTTTTTATATATTGTACACCAAAATATTAGAAGTATACGCAAAAACTTGTATTTATTTCTAGCAAATATTGCCGTACTTGAGACTATGCCACAAATCATCCTATTGTCGGAGATCTGGATTGAAGATCATGAAATGGATAATTACAATATTCATTGCTTTAATATATTTGGTAAGTGTAATTATATGAATAGAGCTGGAGGTGTTATTGTATTTTTTGATCATAGCATCCAGAACAGTACTGCCTCTTTCAATGATACTAATAGTGCTGACATTATACTTCTGGATTTTTAATTTAATTCTGGGTTATTTTCAACTCGTCAGTCTTTGTCAATGAATTTAATAGTGTTCTTGTAAATATAAAATCTTATTATTTGTGGCAATATGAATATAAATATTATTGAAGATCGTTCAACAGCTGATGAATATTTGTTCATGCTGCCGTCACATGGGCTAAAATCGTTGAATAATGCTCTAAACTCGTATTATAAATAATTCTTCACCGTGTCTAGGCCATTTATTTTTTAGATAGTCATAATCTAAATATCACCGTTGATTGTATGTGCTGTATTAAATTTTTGGTGAATTGTGTATATTCTTCTAAAGTGTTAGCTAAATGCCAGAAAAAGACAATTAATTATTCAAATTTAACAAATGATTTATCTGAGGAAAATTGGTCTGCAGTAAATTCGCAAACAGATGTCTCCAGTGAATGAGCATTCTATCTTTCTGTTAAAATTATATATAAACAAACATTCCTCGGTGGCTGAATTTAAATCAAAGAACATAATTATTAAACCAAGGATTACACCTACATACATATATTGCTTAGTAAAATTAGGCTTAAGAACAAATTATCTAAAAGGTTAGTTCGAAACTTGCATGATTTAAATTTAAAAAGTCGTTTCGATGAATTAAATAAAATTGTTAAACATGATGTGATTCTTGCTAGGGTGGACTTTTTTAAAAATAAATTTGATAGTGTTAATGGAAATATTTCAGAATGCTGGAAACTAGTTGACGAGGTTCTTAACAAAGACCGCAGAAACGCTCAAATTGAGAAAATTGACACTGATGTAAATTGTTCTGTAACTGACACAAGTGAAATGGCAGATATATTCAACAATTACTTTGTTAATGCAGTATATACATAATTGTTAGTGAAGATTTCTCGGACCTAATTTATACCAATTCTGCAGTTCATTCCTGTGTTTTCTTTGAAACTTGTCCAGATGAATTGGTTAAAGTTATAACAACCCTGAAATATTCTTATTCTGCTGGCATTGATAACTGCAGCAATATCCTTGTTAAAAAAATGTTTTCATACATTATAAATATTAGTTTTGGATTTGGCATTTTCCCAGCTAAACCAAAAGAAGGTCTCGTTATTCCTATTTTTAAAAAAAGAGACAAAGCTCATGTTGCAAACTACAGACCCATTACTTTACTATCAGTGTTTTCTAAACTAATTAAAAAGGTAGCTCAGCAAAGAGTAACTAGTTTTTTAAATAAAACAAATTTTTTGCATAATATGAAGTTCGGGTTTAGGAAAGTTAAAAATACTGATGGTGCTTTATTAGAATTCACAAATTTCTTATATACAGTAGAGGTGGAAAACTATCGATAATTTCAACTATCGATAGTATCGATAGTAACATAAAGAACAATCGATAGAAAACTATCGAAACAAATTGAAAGACTATCGATATACTATCGATACTATCGGATAATAAATTTATAAAGCTTTATTCAATTACATATCGATTGACTAAAAAAAACCAGAAAATATCAAATTCAAGGAAGGTAAATTTAAAAAATCACAGTTATGTAACTATAATCGGAAAGTTTCTCAGTTTTCCACTTTGTTTTAAAAAGTAGCCAATCGTTTTTATGTAAGAAAATTAGAATCTCAACATTTTTGGCTTTAAGACGGGACCATCGATCACTAATAATTTGACGAGCTTAACTAAAGTAATATTGCATAATAGCAAAATTCTCTTGTACGGACAAAAATAACAATCAATAAGATTCTTTCGGCTTTTTATAGACACAATATATTAATAATAATGGCATTCACAACATTTTCGACTTGTCAATCGGAAAAATGAAGAGGCCAGTCATTTATAATATATCTACCAAAAAAAGTAGAAATATCAAAATCCCCCCCGTACTTTAACCCCAGAGTTAATACAAAATGTATTTTGACTCTAAAAAAGAAAACCTTTCCTTGCGTTTTCTGTGGGTAGTTTGGTTTCGTACTGATAATCTCAAAACGAAAAGTTCGATCTACTCATCAGCTAGCTATGACAAGTCGAAAATGTTGTGAATGCCATTATTATTAATATATTATTGTGTCTATAAAAAGCCGAAAGAATCTTATTGATTTAATACAGACAACTAAACTTCTCTTTCAAAAATATCAATATATCGATAGTATGTAAAAAGTATCGATTGTTTTCGATAGTACGAAACTATCGATATATCGATAGTACTATCGATAGATTTCCACCACTAATATACAGCCATTGACAAGAAAAGATCTGTTGCGTCTATTTTTGTGGATTTAACAAAAGCATTTGATATGGTTAACCACAATGTATTATTTCAAAAACTATTACATGCTGGTTTTAGAAGCGTTACATTACAGTGGTTTCAATTCTTATTTATCTGATAGGTTGCAAATAGTTAAAATTGGTGAAGTTATTAGTGAAGCTAAAATGATAAATTATGGTGTTCCACAAGGTTCTGTTTTAGGCCCCATTCTTTTTTTGATCTACCTGAATTCCATTCTCTACTTGAAGTTTTCTTCTAAATTGATAGCTTTTGCGGATGATCTAGTACTTTTTTATAATGACCAGTTGCTTATCTCTAATATTCACGCATTCACGCCTGTCCTTCCGCAGTCTTAAAAATTATTTATTTTGCGCTTGTCGAATCGATGCTATCATATGGATTAGCGTGCTGGGGAGGAACTTATTATTCAAAACTGCATTCCCTTGTTATATCTATTAATCGTATCATGCTAAATTCACAGAGGATATCTGCTTCGTGGCCTTTGTTTGAGTTGTCAGAGATTTTTCCTATTAGAAATCTGTTTGTATATAAAGTTTTAAAAGCATTTTTTCCTATTAAAGTCAGTCTAATGTTAGTATCAATTAGGAATTGAGATATAAGCAGTATATTCGGCTTGAAAAATTTACAACAACAAATTTCCAAAATTCGTTTCCAATATTGGCACCTAAAATATTCAATAGCCTAAAGGATGAATTAAAAAACTCACGTAATAAATACATTTAAGTCAGGTTTAAAATCATTTTTATTTGAATCCTCAGCTGTGGATGATTTGTTGCATTTCCAAGTATAGTAAGTAACTTGAAAACTTTTTTTGTTAGTATTGATGTAAGTATTGTAAATATTTTTTCTATCGTCACTGTATCAATATACATATTGACTTCTCAAACATCTGAGTGTAGTCCAAAATGTAATTTCATGCATGCACTTTATACTTTTTATCAAACTTCTGTTAAATTCAAGTGAATACAAATTTGCTGCAAATATGCTATTTAAGTCTATTGCAGATAAAGAGCATAAACATTAATTACACAGGTTAGATAACAACAGGTAGATAATAACAGAGGTGTACAACAGCATATCGATTAATTCGTAATTTCATCTAAGAAGTATATAACATACATATGTACATATACAATACATAAATGGAAAAATAAATATTTGTTGTAAACAAATTGCTAGACTATATGACAATGTAATTTTCATTCTCATTTTCTCTTTCTCTCGTTCTTCTATGTTACCGAATATGGAAAATTATTAATACATTTTTCATCCTAAGCTTCCTTTTTGTATTGTGGAGCTTTTCTAAGTTCTATTGTTAAATTTCAGTATTTATTCTGTGTGTAATAGGCGTGGTCATAAATATACAATGATTGGACAATGCGGGGGCGTTTTGACTCTACCAAAAAATAAGTAAATACTTGTATATAGAAATTATATACTCGTCACAATAAAATATTTATTTTATATACATTTTTTCATCTCTTCCATATATATGATAAAAAATTAAATTTTACATAATTTCCCGTTTTCCCCAGTTAGTTTTATATATTTTTGTGATTATACTAAACTACAATAAAATATTTGTATGTTCCAAAAACAGTTGTGAATTATTTTTTTTCCTAATGTTATATACATAGAAAACTGTTATGTAATTTTATTTTACACACACATATCTGTATATATATAATGTGTAGGTATACAAAAATGTGGGGTTTTCCATGAATACAAAAAAAATTCAAGAAAATTATTTTGATTATCTACAATTTTATTTTGGTATGTTTAATCATAAAACAAATAAAATAATAAACCCGCCCTTTTCATTTTCTTTGTTTTTCATTATACATATATGTTGAACTTTATATATATATACACACATATATATACTTATATATGAGATATACAAAATACAAGAATGTTCTCTTAGAAAACAAAAACGTCATCGAACAGTACATGTTCCGCAAGACAAAATATTGATATTTCGCGCATATTCGAGTTTTTCGGTGTAAAAAGTATCTAATAAGGCGGGATTTTTCTGTATTTATGCAGACTCTACCAAGCATACGGAGCATTTCTCAGCCAACTAATGGTCATCTAACTGAAATTGAAGGAATAGAAGAGATTGAGGAATGAAAGTGGGTCATTAATTTTACATATTTCAAAATTCTCCAGGGCATCTTACAAATTCTAAATTTAGGTAATCAATTTTGGTTAGCATTTTTGAAAGATTTTGCTCCCTGTCATAAAATTACAGCTGATATACAGAGTTGTATTTCACAATTTGATGAGACGACTCATAAAGAAAATCGAAATTGGTTGGTAAACTTATGTTAACAAATTTTAAATCGGAAAATTATTTAGGGAAACTTTTTTCAGGAATTGAAGAACTCCAATAAAATTCAAATGTTTTATGAATGAGCATCCTGATTTATATGTCTTGAAAGCTGACAATGGTAATATTATGGTACTTTTGCCAAAAAATGAAGTTTCCCTTGTCAGATAACAATACCTACAAAGAAATTCGGAATGTTCGGAATCTCTCTTACGTTCATAACATGATCCCTCGTATTGTAACGTATGTGAAGTTAGCCCGAAAACCATCCCGAAAAATACCTTTTCAAAAAAAATGGTATGTATCTTCACTAAATACAAATAAATGCCTTTCAGCACGAGAAATAAAAAAAAATGACTCAAAATAAGAATCTATCCCGAAAAATATTATTTATATCTGAAAACACATTTTTTCGTTTTTCCTCGAGGTTTTTTCCTCAATCAATATGTTATAAATTATAAGTTACATGTTATAAACTCTTATAACACAGAAACACTATGAAAATCAAAACAAGATTATTTTAAAAAAATTTAAAAAATATGATATTTGAACTTGATATCTAGGACCCTTTCGTGTTTGAGCGAAACCAAAGAAAATTTCTCATGTTTTGAAATTTTGTATCTTTGTTCACAGAGATTGACACTTAACAATTTTTATTCCAACTTCATTTCTAGTTTAGATTTGAAGGATGCCTTCTGGCAGATTCCCCTCGACGATGATGCTAAAAGTAAAACCGCTTTTACGGTCGCGGGTAGGCCTCTGTATCAGTTTACCGTCATGCCTTTCGGGTTATGCAATGCCCCTCAAAGTTTGTGCCGACTCATGCACCGTGTAATACCACACGAATATCAGGACAAGATATTCGTTTATCTTGACGATCTGTTGGTAACGTCGAGCACCTTTGAGGAGCATTTAAAGTTGCTCACCATAGTGGCAAATAGATTAAAATCTGCCAATTTGACCATTAACCTGGATAAAAGTCGCTTTGTTCTCAAGGAAGTGAAATATTTGGGACATACCATGTCATTGGGAATGGTAGTATACGTGTCGATCCAGATAAAATTGAGGCGATTAGTGCATATCCTGTTCCTAGGGCCGTTGAACATCTACACAGCTTCCTTGGCCTGTGCGGATGGTATCGGCGGTTCATAGCTAACTTATCTTCTGAAGCTGCACCATTCACGGACTTTTTAAAAAACAAAGCTAAACTTGCGTGGAATCCCTTGGCTCAACTGGCGTTTAATTCATTAAAGCGCTTACTTACCACCGCACTAGTTTTGATACATCCTGTTTATACGCTTCCATTCTTCATACAAGTGGATGCTTCTTCGACTAGGGTTGGCATAAGTTGAACGCAGCCCAAAGGAAATACAGCGTCACGGAGTTGGAATGCTATGTGGCCGTGTTATGTGTTAGAAAGTTCAGACCTTACGTGGAAGTTTTTAAATTTACAATCATCACTGATCATGCGAGTCTGCGTTGTTTGATGACTCAGAGTGACTTGTCGGGGCGATTGACCCGCTGGAGTCTTAAGCTCCAAGGATTTTACTTTAAAATCGAGCACAGGAAGAGGAGCCAAAACATAGTGCCAGAAACCTTATCTCGGATGTTCTGTGATGAATTGACTCCCGTGGACCTAGCTCATTTAAACGAAGATCCATTGCATATAGATCTCAATTCGGCAGCATTTTCGGAACCAGATTACTTAGCTAGGATTGCGCGAGTTCAAGCAATGCCTTCTGTCGAATCCAACCTTATAGTCTGAGATGGGAAATTATTGATTTGTCCTTCCTATGGCCGTAGGTACCAAGACACCGACTTGTCTATGTGGAAATTGGTAGTTCCGAACAGTCTGACCGCATCGCTTGTCGAGCAGGCGCATCTACCACCATCCTCGGCGCATATGGGGATATATAAAACACTAGAAAGACTGCAAATGCATTTCTTCTGGAAGGGTGTGGGAAACGACGTCAAGAATTATATTAGTCAGCGTCAGATTTGCAAAACTACTAAGGGAGTCAACTACTCTATGCAACCGAACATAGGACAATGGATAGAGGTTCATCGCTCATTTCAACGGTTGTACTTGGATTTTTTAGGGCCTTATCCCCGTTCGTATTAGAGTATTCTCGTTTCGTGTTAATAAAGCCACTTCGAGAAGCTTCGACAGCATTGTTGTGTTCATATTTGGAAAATGAGGTATTTAATCTGTTTTCGGTGCCTCAATCAGTCCTGACCGATAACGGTAGACAATTTCAATCCCAGCTTTTCGGTACTCTTTTAACGAAGTATAGAGTTGAACACATAAAAATACCGTTCCATGCCCCCAAAGCAACGCATCCGAACGGGTGAATCGATCCATATTGGCGGCCATACGAGCTTGCTATCCATTCCAGCACTTCATATTCACCACATTACCTAGTGTTTGGACAATATTTAATCATGCATGGATCTGATTATGCACTCCGGAACTTATTGAGTCTCTTTCAAAGGTACTAAACTAAATAAGTGATAGAACATCTAAAACAAGCCCACCAAAAACACACTCGAGCTTACAACTTGAGGGGAAACTCGAGAATATTGACAGTTGGTCAATCCGTGTTTGTACGTACTTACGTTCAGAGTGATGCCTTCCGTCGTTTTTCAGCTAAATTCGCACCCAAATTCGTACCGGCCATTATCATTGCTCAGGTGGGTAAGGTAGCATTCAAATTGAGTGATCCAAATGGCAAACTTTTAGGTATATATCATCAAAGGGATATACAGGCATAAATTTTATTTAAACAGCTCAATCTGTATACAATTGCCGGCTTGAAGACATCTTAGGGTTTATGGGTCGTCCCCACGATATAACGATGGAGTCGTTACAAATCTTTAGTCTACTTGGAGGTACCAAGTAATCGAGTGCAAATGTAAACGGTGTGGGTGTGATATGTTTTGAACGAGTGTTAACGTGTGTGAGTTCACAGAATGAGCGTTTGGTAATTTTTGTTTGAAAGGCGCTGTTGCATGAAGGTGGATTTTTTTTTCTTCTTTTTTTGATGCGTGCGAAGTTGGAATGGAGGATTGATAAACAAATGGTGGAAGAGTAAGGACATACAAAAATAATAATAAAATCAAAAAAACAAATTCGAGTACACAAAAAACCAACAAAAAAAAAATAAATAAATCAAATCTAACACAAGTTGGGGGATATATGTAATGTACATGTAGTGACTGGAAAACAAAAAACCCAAGCTTGCAGTTGGGACACCCCAACAGAATTCCGGTGGATATAACACCCAACAATAAAAAAAAAACGAAAAACTCACATACCAACTACAGATCGAGTAGTCATATTGTTTCGGGAGGATACATTTTTTCCGTCAAAGCGGTACCTTTAAATGTATCAACCATTCGGATAAGGTGTTCGTGCAAAGTAATTTACGGTAACGTCCACACGTACGGGGACAGCTAGAAACGGGAACGACAGTTATCGATTATCCGAGAGATTGCGGAGCAGAGAACATGGATATAGCGGATTTATTGAGAGGGTGGATGCGGTCAGATAATTTGATCGATGTGGTATAACCAAAATTTAAAATTTGTTTTTTTTCAGTCATACTTAAATTTAGTTTATTATAAATTTTTCTTTGACATTCTTGGATTTTTCCTGTGATTTTGTTTTTTTATTTATTTCAGACTTTACTGGGTACGGAAAGCTCTACGGAACCAGCGATGTCCAATTTGTGTGCGCCCGGGAACAAGACAAGGAATGTTTTTGAATTTTTCCTATTTATGTAAATTCGTGTTAATGTTTGCCTTAACAATAGAAAAATAAAAAAAAATGTATTCATTTGGTTGTACCACAGTTGAGATGTGTTAATTAATTACGTTTGACGAGTGGCCATTGTGTGTGATGTGTGTGTATTGTCGTAAGTAATCTGCATAGGCAGCTAATTCGACCCTGAATGGACACAACCCCACGACAGACTGCGCGATAGCCGGAGCAAATGCTGCAGGTGGTGACTTCGGGGTAATTCTGTTGGCGGGGTCAGGTTGACCTCATCACAAATTTTAGCAACATTTTGTTTTTGCTTGCAAAGATTTATATCTATCTGTGATTTCTTACAATTCTAGTGAGAGAATTTATAAAACATTTTAATCCAAAAGATGCCATTAATATAAGGTATTCGTTGGTCGTACCAACGTATATTAATATTTAAATCACCTAATATAAATAAATTATTAGCGGTAATTGAGGTCAACAAAATTTTAAATTCATTAAAGAACCTATTTAAATTTCAGCTCTAGACAAACTATGACAGATAATGTTAAACTGATTTATGTACATATACAGCAACACCTGTTGAACAATTTATATTACATTACAATTTGCTTTAAAAATATGATTTTTGATGTTGTAATTGTTTTTTCCAAATCTCGGAAAACAAAATTAAAATTAGCCCGTAATGATTTGTTGTTCAAATAAAGAAAATTATTATCAGAATGTTAGCAGTATGAAACGAAACTGATTAAGTAATTCTATTTAGATATTCCATTGATTTTACACAAACAACCGGTTGCCTAAGTGTTTCCTTTTCATGATGACGCCATTGCGAGTACCCAGCTTAGCGAGAACCCAGCAAACGGTATTTTTTGAGAACCCTCAAAATCATTCTGATTCTCGAAATCATTCTTTACTCGACAATAGTTCCGCTTTTATTCCGCAATTCAATCCAATAGTAGGTAAACTCGGTAACAATTTAGGAGCAAGGAACCCTACCGAGCAAAAGAATAATAACCCTACTGTTGATCCAAACCACATTATGCATTAATTGTGAATGATCAGTTTCGATACCCTATTGAATACCTTCAATAATAATCTAAATTTGGTCGTTCAACCAAAATTGGATACCAATGTGAATAACAGTGATATTAATCAACCACAATACGGTAGAATTGATGACCGTACATTGACCCATACGCTGACTTCCTGGAATCTAAAATTAAGTGTAGTGCCGGATATTCCAGTGGAGAATTTTGTGTTTCTTGTGGAACATATGGCAAGAGCATCTAACATACCCTTGGACCGTTTGGTTGAGATAGCTTCGTGTTTGCTCACTGAAAGCGCGTTAGACTTGTACTGGACGTTCCGACAACGGCACACTAATATGTATATCAGTTGGGAGTGTCTAAAACATTATTTAGTAGATCGATTTCGAACACAGTCGAATGAGAGGCATGTTGGAACAGAAGCGGATGTTGGAACAGAGAAAGCAAAAATATCCAAAAGAATCATTTATTGAATTTATGGATGAGGTCTATAAAATCGGTTTACAGTCTAAAACTCCGATCCCAGATGTTGAAATTTTGTCAATCCTAATGAACAACATGCGTCAAAGACTTAGAGAAAAGTTTGTCGATCGAGAGTTCCAATCTATAAATCAACTAGCGAGCGAATGTCGTCGAGTTGAGCAATTATGGCAAGAGCTTGGAATTAATCCAGAAGGCGGCTTAATGACAAAAGATCGTTTCGTTCATGATGTAGAAGCGTCCAATCCTAATATTCTCAAACCTAAACTTCAGTTCAGTGACGCATTAAATACGGCAACCACAGTTGCTTATAATAGCAGTACGCACCGCAGTTCTCCTCAACAAGAGAACATATCGGCTGTTTCCTTGATACGAAATCCAGTAGCCAATAATCAAACACATATGCATCCGCAGAATGTTTATCAGGTGAAATCAACTCAGACTTACGATGCTGAATTGTGTGCGATTAATAACTACAATCGTAACAGCAGTCAAAATCAACCTAAGTTACAGTACATTAGATTGCAAAAATGCAGGTCATTACTTTCGTCGGTGCAAGGCGCTCTTTAGGAAATTTTGTATGGTATGTGGCAAAGATAATTCATCTTATGCAGAGTGTACAAATTTCAATTCTCAAATCAAGGGAAACTGGCAAAAGAGGGAATTGGTATCTCGGGAGTTCAACAGGATGCCGCATCCAATACAGATCCCGAATTTTACAAACGGTTGGGCAACCAATCGAAGAGGTAACTAAGTCAGATTTTCAACTTTCTAACAAATACGTCCCTTTTAATCGTAAAAATAAAAATCCTTTCCATCGTGCATGGTTATATTTTAAAGAAAAACGTAAGATTCGTAAACTTATTTGTGCTTCATTAATTTCGACTGAGACTGATGGTCGTCCGTACGTAACTGTGGAAATTTTTAATCAACCGGTCGAGGGTCTACTTGATTCAGGAGCTAGTATTAGTCTCCTGGGGAAAGATTGTGAGAAACTATTATCTGTTGCGAGACTTCCTTTCCACCACGCACCTTCCACTATTTCTACCACCAATGGATCAAAAGAACGCGTTTTGAGATATATTTAACGGTAAAAATTCGCTTCAACAATCGCGAAAAAAATGTCGGTTGTTTTTAGCACCAAGTTTATCTCAATCTTTGTATCTCGGGATTGATTTCTTTAAACTGTTCTAAAACGATCCTTTTGGTGTTCCTGAGGAGTCGCTTTTGAAGGATCTTTTACCTCAACAGCAGAATGATCTACAGGAAGTCATTGCGATGTTTCCTTCTTCAGTCCATTTGGGTCTAGGACGTACAATTGAGAGCCATTCGATAGACAATGGACAATCAAAACCTGTTAAACAACGGTATTATGCGGTATCGCCTGCTATTCAAGCTCTGCTGAACCAAGAACTCGATCGAATGATTGGTTTAGGCGTGCTTGAAGAAAGCTCAACTCCTCGGTGTTCACCGGTAACCCTGTTCAAGAGATCGAATGGTAAGGTAATATTGTGCCTGGACGCCCGAAGGGTTAACGACGTGACCGTGAAAGATGCCTACTCGCTACCAATTATTGATGGAATACTGAGTCATTTGGAGAATACGAATTTAATTTCCAGTTTAGATTTGAAAGACGCGTTCTGGCAAATACCACTCGACAATGATGCCAAATGTAAGACCGCTTTTACTTTGACGATCTTCTGGTTACAGCGAGTACTTTTGAGGAATACCTTGAGCTTCTTCGACTCGTGGCTGGGTGGTTGCGTAGCGCCAATCTTGCTATTAATATAGAAAAAAGCAGGTTTGTACTAAAGCGTTCAAAATATTTAGGATACGTAATTGGAGAAGGTTGTATTCGTGTAGATTTGGATAAAGTACGGGCTAACCAAGACTTGCCTCTTCCACAGATGGTAAACCAGTTGCGGCGTTTCCTCGGTATGTGTGGTTGGTACAGGCGATTCATTGCTAATTTCTCTTCAATCTCTGCACCACTTACCGATCTATTAAAGACCAAGACTAAATTAGTTTGGAACGATGAAGCACAAAATTCCTTTTGTATCTTAAAAGAGCGTCTTACTTCCGATCCAGTACTATAGTGCACCCTAATTTCGAATTTCCTTTTTACATCCACGTCGATGCCTTCTCGAGAGGCATAGGCGGCGTTTTGTTTCAAAAGATAGGTGAATCCGAACATCCCATAAAATTTTTCTCAAAGAAACTTAATGGCAATTGGCTCATGAATATGTCGGACCTATCAGGTCGACTGGCTAGGTGGAGTCTGAAGTTAGAGTGTCATAAATTTAATATCGAATATCTAAAGGGACCGCTAAATGTAGTACCCGATGCGCTATCTCGCGCATTTTGTGACGAATTGACTGATGGTGTTGATTCGAATGAGGCTTGTAATAATTGTTGGGTTGATATGAACTCGCCGGCATTCCAAAACGAGGAATACATAAACCTGATGGAAAAATACCACAACCTTGAGAATGTCGATTCTAATTTTAATGTCGAGAATGGTAAAGTTTTGATATCTCAGGCTTATGGTATACGATATACACACACGGATATTTAGAATTGGAAATTCGAGACGCTGCTGGTCATGCAGGCATTTATAAAACGCTTGAAAGGCTCCAGCGATATTATCTTTGGTTTTGTATGGCCGATGACGTTCGAAAATTTGTGAATGATTGTACCATATGCAAAATGTGAAAAGCAACCAATTCTCTTACACGACCACCAATGGGTAGTTCCGCGATTACTATGCGTCCATTTCAGAAAATATACATTGACTATTTGGGTTCATATCCACGCTCGCGGAATGGAAATACTTGCGTATTGGTCGTAATTGACCACTACTCCAAATTTATACGCCTTAAAGCCTTTCGAGATGCATCGTCAACTTCTTTGTGTGATTACCTGGAAAAGGAAATATTCTTTCTTTACTTTGTTCCAGAAGTAGTTTCTTCTGACAACGGAAGGCAATTTCAGTCGAATTTGTTCAAAAACCTACTAAATAAGTACGGGATTCAAAATACCAAAACACCTTTTCATTCTCCTCAGAGCAATACCTCTGAACGAACAAATCGTACTGTTCTACAAACCATAGGAGCATATTTGAGCGAGAATCACGTCACTTGGGATGTGAATCTCGATCAAGTGGCTTCGACTCTTAGGAACGTTGTTCATTTTTCCACAGGGTATTCTCCACATTATCTCCTGAACGGACGGCATTTGATAACCCACGGCTCTGAATAAGAACTTCGTCGGTTGTTAGGTTGTGAAAATGAACATGAAGTAAGTTTAAATCTACGATCTGCACGATTAGATTTGATTCACACTAAAGTACAACAGGCCCACATGAAGTCCGAACGCCACTATAATCTTCAATGTAAACCACGAGAATTAACAGTTGGGCAACGCGTATTTGTCAGGACATATACTCAGAGTGCTGCGTCCAAACAATTTTCGCCGAAACTCGCTCCAAAATGTGTGCCCGCCGTTATAAGAGCAAGGGTTGGCAATGTTGCGTTTACCTTACAGGACGAAACAGGTAAATTATTGGGCACGTACCATGCCAAAGATATACGCACATACATAAAGGAAATAATTTTTATCTAGTGATCACAAGCAGTTTATGAGACATCTCAGGGTGTGAGTCGGCCCCACGATGTAACGATTTGATCGTTAAAAAACATGAATCTGTACTGAGTGTTTTGAAATGGAGCAAGGGTTTTGTGGTTGGATGTAATTTTTCCTTTCTTTATTTATTTTTTGTACTTAGGTGAATAGATGCAGGTGATGACCGTGGAATGTTTTGATTGCGAAAGGGAGGACTGGTTCTTTCAAAACGATGGTTATAACATGTCACCCATGATCGCAAATACATTTTATTGCGATTATTCGCCATCTAAAATATTTTGTGAAAACCAATAATTATTATTAATTCTGACATAAAGTAGATGGTAAATAATCTCAAAGGAAATTTTTTGTTTCTGTCACTCTGTTAGTTGCATTTTTTTTAAAATTCAGAAATTTTAAAATTCAGAATAATTGAAAAGTTAAAATCCAGAAAAACTCCCGAAAAAAAAATTTAGAAATTACCAAAAACGTAATCCAGAAAAAAAAATTGTTTAAAATAAATGAAAAAAATTGAATTTTATTGGGATCCAATATATTCGTCGATACCATAACACAACTTAAAATAATTGTGGTATGATACTTTGATCTTTGAATAATTGTGGTATGATTATTGGTAGAACCAATACGAGCGATACAATAACAAGGGATATCATCATATTCCCAAACGAAAAAACTCCCAAAAAATACCGAAAAATACAAAGTAAACTACCACATTACATTTTTGTTAACTACAATATGAAATAGCATTCACTTGTGTGATAAAGTTGGTGTGACAGTTTTGACAGTATTGATTTTTATTATAACCAACATAAATGTACTTATACAACAACAAGCAAACAGGTCAAAAGCTTCAGTAGCATGAGTACAGGCATCCAATTTAACATAAAAAATCGTATTCTAGAAATTTATACCGAAAGTAGTATACAAAATTATATTGATATTTCTAACCGTGTAACTGAAGTAAAAAGTTTTTCTTTTTACTTTTTATTTACAGGTTTGTATGAATTTCCAACTTGACGAATAAAAATTTTTGCTCGTTATGTTGGAAATTCAAACAAACCTGTAAGTCAAAAGTAAAAAGTTTTTGCATTGTGAATGCTGTGTGTGTCCGTCATAGTTTCGCTTGTTTTTTATTCTAAGTTTATTTTTTGTTGCAACTGGAAAACCACATTAGCTTTACAAATTTCATTCAAAACCGGTTTTGTTTATATTTCGGCGCGCATGCGCAACAAATTAGTTTTTTTTGTATATAAATTATATCAATTCAAGAAAAATTGATTATACATAAATATGTTTCATTTTCTTTTAATTATATCTTATCTCTATATAGACAGGTACAACGCGCACCTATTTTCAGGTGTTACTTACACCAATACACACCTAAAAGTGCCGTAGATAGACCCCATGTACTGCTAATGTTTTGTTTGGGTATAATGTATATGGAGATTACTAGGGAGTCACCTCTGACAATTGATTCAATATTATTGACTAAGTACGCAGTTATCGAGAATTGCAATGCTACACGCAAAATTGTCTATATAAATACGAGTGGTAATTTACTTATTACGGTAATACATACAAATATGTAAAGACACGTCTTAAAAATAATAAAAATTCATATCTCTTAAGTATGCCAAATAAATACCGTTCCGTTTATTATGACATGCCTGAATCTGTAAAATATTCTCCACATTCAGGTGGTGAAATAATTCATGTTTTTGGAGCCCATGCCAAAGACACTATATTCTTTTGAAAGCACATAATCTAACCTACAAATTCAAGTCGATTCGCGCCCAAAAAATTGCCGAAAAATTAATTATTATTATTAGTATAAAAACACTTTAATGCTAATAAAACTTCAAAAAAAAAAAACCCCTATAACTTTAACATTTGTACATAGATTGTTTTATGAAGTTGGTTAGAACTTTACGTTTTAAGCATTAAATATCTGATCATTTAACAAAATTATGAGACAGATTAAAACTGCATAGAACTTAAACAAAGAAATAGTCGGGACCATTATTTACACTCCGTAATATGAAAATCGAAGCTCGCTTACGTCTGCAATAAACCAAAGATTCTGTATACAAATCAATTTTCTGCATTAAATAAAAACTCATTCAACTGAACAAGAATATTCATGTCCGCACAAAGTAAATTTAAACAAAATCGTGTTATTATTAAACAAAATCTTGTACTCACCTTAGATCTAAGCATATTTATTAACTATAAGTTAATTGCACTAATTTATGTTTACTTAAAATACACAATTTTTGATTAATTAAATGAATTAAAATTAAATTTAACATTTTTAACACAAAATCACAGCAAGCATTCACAAAAATAAAAACCGAACTGTCATTATCATTCATAATTCACAAATTGAAATTGATAGGATTGAACAAAACGCTAAATTCAAAATAATTTTGTGTAGACTATTTTTTGTGTAGACTTTTTTATTTCTTGTTTAAATTTAATTTATGATTGATTATGAAACAAATAACTATTTATATTGTATTTTATACAATTTTGCCGAATTACAATAATTAGTAACAGCTGATTTAAAGATGTTTTTATTGAATAAAAAAAAATCAAAAAAAAAAATCGACTTTCGTGTGCTATTTCGTGAACTGTACATATTAATTTAAGTGTTTCTCACTTGCGGCGCTCCGCATTCAATTTGAGTTACTTTTCTTTCGGTAAATAACGGTAATTGAAAAATGTTTTATTTTCGATCGGGAAAAATTGTTTAATGGAATTAGTAAATTAAACAATTTGAAATTTGTTATAATTGATGGCAAATATTAATAAAAATATAATTTATACAAACAACGGTAATAAATTTGGTATGAAACGTGAAGCCGTTTGCTATGTTGCTTGGTTTGTTTTAAAATGTTGCATGCAATTCTTTGTTTGTAATACAACATTGTTGTATGCCATGTACTGTTATAAATCGAATTGATGTTTTTCAATTGCAATTTAGCTGAAAAATATGAATTACTTAGGTCTAAAAAGACCAAAGTATGTATTGAAATTCTGTCAAAAATGACGAAAATTTTGGTTGGTCCAAAACCACTTTTCTGGACGTTTTGAAAGTCCCGGAGTCTGAAAAAGCAACAACAAAAAAATGTCGGTCCGTCTGTCTGAATGGCTGGATGTCTGTACCAGTGGTATCTCGAGAACGGCTTGTCCGATTTGGAATTTATTTTCGCCAATCTGTTTCTTTGGTCAACGCGGAGATTTAAAATGCTTTTGGAGACTGTACGCCAAGAGGGTGGGGTACCTGCCATACGAATTGACCCAAAGTACCTGGTTTTATAAATATTTACAATTTTTTTATGTATGCTGGTTTACTTATTGAATTGGGCATTGAATTTGGAATTGATTTGAAGGTTAAGTTAGGGGTGAATTTGCAGGTTGAGTTGAAATTGAGTTGGAGTTGAGTTGGGGTTGGATTAGGATGTAGTTAGTAGTTAACAAATTTTTTATATGATGGAACTTGCCTATTTATAAACCATTAAGGTGAAATTCGACATGTGGGGTCGGCCGTTGACGTTCGAAGAGGAATGACGTGTTTTTGTCGTCCTCTTAGCAAATTTAATTTAATTTTAATTGGTTTAGTCGTAAATAAAGTGTATTTCATTTTTTGTCTATACCTATTGTACCCCAATCTGGCCAGTAAGCTCCGATCGTTCCAGCTTTACCTCAATCTATTACCACAACGCCTCTAGCATCCGAGGTAAAGCCAAGAATTTTCGCTTAGGCGTTCTGGACAATGATTATGATATCATAATAATCTGTGAGACCTGGCTTTCTGTCAATATGTATTCTGGTGAATATTTCCCTCCGAACTATGTCGTTCACAGGAAGGACAGATATGATTTTGACACCAGGCTTAGAGGGGGTGGGCATTGATTGCGGTTAAAGCTTCCATTCCTAATGAGTTGGTTGTCTGTTATCCTAGTCTTGACGTCATTGCTGTTCGTGTTAAGGTGGCCAGCTCATCTATCGTCATCATCGCAGTGTATGCTCTCTATGGTTCGAATTTGGAATATTTTGAAAGGATAATCAATTTCATCGAATCAGTTGTGATGCCTTCAGTGCGTCCTAATAATCAACTTGTAATTGTGGGCGACTTTAATCTGCCCGACATATGTTGGCTTGATGTTGATGGTGTCTTTACATCGCTTTCTACTGACCAAAGGGCATTATACATTATATACTACTTTGCTAGCATCTCAACCAAGCAGCTGAGTCGTACTATAGCAACAGTCAGGGGAAACTCCTGGACCTGTTCTTTGCCAATGACGTCATGCATTCGGAGGTTTCATCATGTTTGGATTTCACCGGCTCTCGGAGCATCTATCACACACCAATTACGATAAATATTTTTCATATAAATTGTTCAATTGATTCCTTTTCTAACAAGCTTTATTTTAATTTCAGAAATGCCGACTACGCTTCCAAGTCAAAAGTAAAAAGTTTTTGCATTGTGAATGCTGTGTGTGTCCATCATAGTTTCGCTTGTTTTTCACTCGGTTTTTCTTTCTTGCAACTGGAAAACCATAACACAAAAAACACAAGTGATTCGTCATACACAGCATTCACAATGCAAAAACTTTTTACTTTTGATTTACAGGTTTGTATGAATTTCCAACATAACGAGCAAACATTTTTATTCGTCAGATTGGAAAATCATACAAACCTGGAACGCAAAAGTAAAAAGTTTTTCTTTTTACTTTTTATTTACAGGTTTGTATGAATTTCCAACTTGACGAATAAAAATTTTTGCTCGTTATGTTGGAAATTCATACAAACCTGTAAGTCAAAAGTAAAAAGTTTTTGCATTGTGAATGCTGTGTATGTCCGTCATAGTTTCGCTTGTTTTTCACTCGGTTTTTCTTTCTTGCAACTGGAAAACCATAACACAAAAAACACAAGTGATTCCGTCATACACAGCATTCACAATGCAAAAACTTTTTACTTTTGATTTACAGGTTTGTATGAATTTCCAACATAACGAGCAAACATTTTTATTCGTCAAATTGGAAAATCATACAAACCTGGAAGGCAAAAGTAAAAAGTTTTTCTTTTTACTTTTTATTTACAGGTTTGTATGAATTTCCAACTTGACGAATAAAAATGTTTGCTCGTTATGTTGGAAATTCATACAAACCTGTAAGTCAAAAGTAAAAAGTTTTTGCATTGTGAATGCTGTGTGTGTCCGTCATAGTTTCGCTTGTTTTTCACTCGGTTTTTCTTTCTTGCAACTGGAAAACCATAACACAAAAAACACAAGTGATTCCGTCATACACAGCATTCACAATGCAAAAATTTTTTACTTTTGATTTACAGGTTTGTATGAATTTCCAACATAACGAGCAAACATTTTTATTCGTCAAATTGGAAAATCATACAAACCTGGAACGCAAAAGTAAAAAGTTTTTCTTTTTACTTTTTATTTACAGGTTTGTATGAATTTCCAACTTGACGAATAAAAATTTTTGCTCGTTATGTTGGAAATTCATACAAACCTGTAAGTCAAAAGTAAAAAGTTTTTGCATTGTGAATGCTGTGTGTGTCCGTCATAGTTTCGCTTGTTTTTCACTCGGTTTTTCTTTCTTGCAACTGGAAAACCATAACACAAAAAACACAAGTGATTCCGTCATACACAGCATTCACAATGCAAAAACTTTTTACTTTTGATTTACAGGTTTGTATGAATTTCCAACATAACGAGCAAACATTTTTATTCGTCAAATTGGAAAATCATACAAACCTGGAACGCAAAAGAAAAAAGTTTTTCTTTTTACTTTTTATTTACAGGTTTGTATGAATTTCCAACTTGACGAATAAAAATTTTTGCTCGTTATGTTGGAAATTCATACAAACCTGTAAGTCAAAAGTAAAACGTTTTTGCATTGTGAATGCTGTGTGTGTCCGTCATAGTTTCGCTTGTTTTTTACTCTAAGTTTATTTTTTGTTGCAACTGGAAAACCACATTAGCTTTACAAATTTCATTCAAAACCGGTTTTGTTAGTTTTTTTTGTATATAAATTATATCAATTCAAGAAAAATTGATTATACATAAATATGTTTCATTTTCTTTTAATTATATCTTATCTCTATATAGACAGGTACAACGCGCACCTATTTTCAGGTGTTACTTACACCAATACACACCTAAAAGTACCGTAGATAGACCCCATGTACTGCTAATGTTTTGTTTGGGTATAATGTATATGGAGATTACTAGGGAGTCACCTCTGACAATTGATTCAATATTATTGACTAAGTACGCAGTTATCGAGAATTGCAATGCTACACGCAAAATTGTCTATATAAATACGAGTGGTAATTTACTTATTACGGTAATACATACAAATATGTAAAGGCACGTCTTAAAAATAATAAAAATTCATATCTCTTAAGTATGCCAAATAAATACCGTTCCGTTTATTATGACATGCCTGAATCCGTAAAATATTCTCCACATTCAGGTGGTGAAATAATTCATGTTTTTGGAGCCCATGCCAAAGACACTATATTCTTTTGAAAGCACATAATCTAACCTACAAATTCAATTCGATTCGCGCCCAAAAAATTGCCGAAAAATTAATTATTATTATTAGTATAAAAACACTTTAATGCTAATAAAACTTCAAAAAAAAAAAAACCTATAACTTTAACATTTGTACATAGATTGTTTTATGAAGTTGGTTAGAACTTTACGTTTTAAGCATTAAATATCTGATCATTTAACAAAATTATGAGACAGATTAAAACTGCATAGAACTTAAACAAAGAAATAGTCGGGACCATTATTTACACTCCGTAATATGAAAATCGAAGCTCGCTTACGTCTGCAATAAACCAAAGATTCTGTATACAAATCAATTTTCTGCATTAAATAAAAACTCATTCAACTGAACAAGAATATTCATGTCCGCACAAAGTAAATTTAAACAAAATCGTGTTATTATTAAACAAAATCTTGTACTCACCTTAGATCTAAGCATATTTATTAACTATAAGTTAATTGCACTAATTTATGTTTACTTAAAATACACAATTTTTGATTAATTAAATGAATTAAAATTAAATTTAACATTTTTAACACAAAATCACAGCAAGCATTCACAAAAATAAAAACCGAACTGTCATTATCATTCATAATTCACAAATTGAAATTGATAGGATTGAACAAAACGCTAAATTCAAAATAATTTTGTGTAGACTATTTTTTGTGTAGACTTTTTTATTTCTTGTTTAAATTTAATTTATGATTGATTATGAAACAAATAACTATTTATATTGTATTTTATACAATTTTGCCGAATTACAATAATTAGTAACAGCTGATTTAAAGATGTTTTTATTGAATAAAAAAAAATCAAAAAAAAAATCGACTTTCGTGTGCTATTTCGTGAACTGTACATATTAATTTAAGTGTTTCTCACTTGCGGCGCTCGGCATTCAATTTGAGTTACTTTTCTTTCGGTAAATAACGGTAATTGAAAAATGTTTTATTTTCGATCGGGAAAAATTGTTTAATGGAATTAGTAAATTAAACAATTTGAAATTTGTTATAATTGATGGCAAATATTAATAAAAATATAATTTATACAAACAACGGTAATAAATTTGGTATGAAACGTGAAGCCGTTTGCTATGTTGCTTGGTTTGTTTTAAAATGTTGCATGCAATTCTTTGTTTGTAATACAACATTGTTGTATGCCATGTACTGTTATAAATCGAATTGATGTTTTTCAATTGCAATTTAGCTGAAAAATATGAATTACTTAGGTCTAAAAAGACCAAAGTATGTATTGAAATTCTGTCAAAAATGACAAAAATTTTGGTTGGTCCAAAACCACTTTTCTGGACGTTTTGAAAGTCCCGGAGTCTGAAAAAGCAACAACAAAAAATGTCGGTCCGTCTGTCTGAATGGCTGGATGTCTGTACCAGTGGTATCTCGAGAACGGCTTGTCCGATTTGGAATTTATTTTCGCCAATCTGTTTCTTTGGTCAACGCGGAGATTTAAAATGCTTTTGGAGACTGTACGCCAAGAGGGTGGGGTACCTGCCATACGAATTGACCCAAAGTACCTGGTTTTATAAATATTTACAATTTTTTTATGTATGCTGGTTTACTTATTGAATTGGGCATTGAATTTGGAATTGATTTGAAGGTTAAGTTAGGGGTGAATTTGCAGGTTGAGTTGAAATTGAGTTGGAGTTGAGTTGGGGTTGGATTAGGATGTAGTTAGTAGTTAACAAATTTTTTATATGATGGAACTTGCCTAATTAAAATAAGTAATATTAGAATATGTTGTAGATTATTAATATTATTACTTGAGGGCCATGTGGGGGCTCAAGCCACCAAGCACTGCGACCTAAAAGATCTTTTGTACATTAAGCCATGTGTTGTAGATAAACAAAAGTGTAATTTCAAAGTATTGTTTTCCTGTGTATCTATTATACATAGTTATGTTCTTAATTGTTTTGTAGATAAACGAAAATGAAATATCAAAATTTTCTTTTTTTTTGTAGATATTGTAAAAGTTAATTTACAAAAAAAGTAAATCCTTGTCGTTTAGATTAATTTTTTAAAAAAACTTTTAATTATGGGAGAAAGAGGAAAGGTGTTGGTTAAACTTGCACTGGAAAAAAGACGAGAAAGCCGATCGCAATCAAATATATTCACCGAAAAATTGTCAGTTCCAACAACCGATTCACTAAAGTCGACACTTGTTGATATTACGCCGGCAAATGGCTCGGGGCAATCCAGTTTTGATAACGCCAAATTTATCCTGATCGAAGTGCCACCTACAACGGAAACAATACCCATTGAAATAAAAATCAGCAACATCAACGAACCTTATAGAAATAGCCAAAATGCATCCGGTTCCGTCATTATACCAGAAATCGATTCTGCGAGGAATACTTCGGCAATATTTTTACCACCTAGCTCCGGACAATCAATTTTTGATAACGGAACATTTATTTATGGCAACGAAATTCAGCTGGAAAATATTTTACCACCAACCCTCATCGAGTTACCACCAACAAAGGGATCGATTCCATTTGAGTTAATCGATAATTAGACAAACACCGCTGGTGAGAATAGCGACACTGATACTGATTCCAGTTATGATTTACCGGAAACCGATTCTGACGATACTTCGACGACAAATACCAGTTTGATGGACCAACCAAGTGTCGATAGTAGTTCAAATATTGCTGCTAATGATCCAATAGATACGAGTATGAATGAAACTGAGAATGGTGGTAATGAATATTAAAAAAAAAATACGAAAAGAAAACAAAAAATGGAAAATCGAATGCTTGGGAAAAAGTACCTAGGTTTTCGGAAGATTTCAAACGACACTGGAAGTTTAAGTCAAATACAGGACGTGGTCAAACAAAACCACCAAATCGGTCCTCGATGCACGATTCAAAGCTGCAAAAAGTTTACAAAATTAAGTGAGCATTGTGGAGCGGTAAGCGAGGCAGATCGTAGCTTGCAAACAAAACTTGTTTGCCATAACTACACAATTTTCAACAAAGTAACAAAAGATGTGGCATGCTACTGGTTCGATGAAACACAAGCCGATCTTCAAGCGTCAGTTTTTGCATCATTTTTGGTGCAATATTTAAAAAATAGTCTGCTAACTGCTGATAAATTACCAATAATCATTTATTCGGATGGATGTACTTACCAAAATAGGAATGCAATTCTATCAAATGCGTTGCTGACTCTGGCGATGGAATACAACGTGACAATTATTCAAAAATATTTAGTTAAAGGCCATACCCAAATGGAGTGTGACAGTGTTCATGCCAAAATTGAGCAGAAATTAAAAAACAAAACCATTGAAATTCCTAACGATTACCATAATATTACCATCGAAGCAAGAAAGAAACCTTTTCCTTACCGAATTGTTTCACCAGAATTTAATTTATTCCACAACTTTTCATGTAATCAAATGTACCCGTCTATTCGGTCAGGTCGCGATAATGTCGTTACTAGTTTGCGACAGTTGCAATACACATCAAATGGAGTAATATCGTACTAAATTCAGTTTAACGATGAATTAGCTGATTTACCAGCAAAACCAAAAGTTCAATTTTTTAAAAAAGTTGCAGATTTTCCTCAATTATTTTCAGCTCGCAGAAAAATATCTAACAGAAAATTTAATGATTTGCAAAGTATGAAAATTCACATCCATCAAAATTATTAGGGTTTTTATGATAATTTACCGCACGATTAAAATGCAATAATTAAATTTCTAGACTGAATTCTATTACGTTAAGACTGGATTACAAGTTTATTGTTATTTTTTGTTAACGTTTATTATTTGTTATATTTTCGTTTTTTATAACGTTTTTAAGAAAAATAATAGTGCGTTTAATGCATTAAGGTGTTAAAATATCTGTGATTGTTTTATTTAGTCAAATTGATTATTATTTATAATAAAAAAAAATACAAAACAAAATTGTTGGTTTTACCTCTATTATGATGTAGATACATCCTAATGTATTTCTAATTATTTGTTTCATAAGTGAGTATCTACATTCGGATAAATATTTTTAAACAAATGGTTCTTAATTCAATTGTAATCAATTTAATTAATAAATATGCGTTGAAATATTTTTAAAATATTATTTCAGTTGTAAATAAAACGTTTTTATGTTCTCCTGGAAAACACACAAAATGTAGTTACACACTAGTGCATTGTCACCGACGATATGTTTTGTTAACTTTAACTTTTTGTTTAAAACTTCACATTCGTTCTGAATTGGTGAATGAAAGTAATGAGAATTTTCTTAGTTGCAATTTCTTCTTGCTTTCTTTAAAACGATTTAAATTTTTGGTCATTATATCAGTATTGCATCGTTTAGTTCTTAATCGCTGGTGTACATAGTAGATTTCCCATACGCTATTGTATTGGATTGTTATTATTACTACATATACTAATGTACATATAAGATTAAGTTTTTTTTTTCTATTATTGATTGATAATTATGAAACGCTTTGTGACAACAAACATAATACCATTTATCATATCGATCGTTGTGTACTTTAATATATCGATATAATATATTTTTGAAGATTTAAGTGAAAAATTTAATTTCTATTTGTAATTGGCTAAATTCAAAATGACTGGTTGATATAAATATACCTATCTCTAATTGTTTTATTTATCTTTTTCATCTACTTTTTTTTTTTTTTAAGTAAAATCAAACTGAAGGCACGTATAAGAAAACTTAATATCTTAAAAAAAAAATATCCACCCACCCAACACAATTATTTTTATTTTATATAAACAAATCATTCCTTACTGTAATCTTATTGGTTAAAGAGAAAGAAAATTGACAAGGCAAAAGTATTGAGAGTACAATTGTTTTGGTAAGAGTAATAATAAAAATCTTTATACAGTAATACTCCGTATATAATTTGGTTTTATTGTATATATAACGTACTCTTCTCGATTGTGTTAACATTTAAAATTTATAGATATTTAATTATACCTCTGCGGTTATCTTAAGAGATCGACGTACTGGTAAGATAAGCGCTGTGGTTGCTGTAACCCTTATTCCAGTGAATAAGAGTAAATTGCGTATTATAAGGAAATCAATATACATCTCGGATTGACGCTTTGAAATTTTTACAGAATACTACACAGCTAATCTTATATTTTCTTCTCAAAATATCAGTAAACAATTTTGTTTACCCGTACGTCCGTAGACGAGACGAGATTTGATTTGTGAACCAAAAGTAACTGTACTGGGGAAAGATAAATATTTCCCAAAATTAAAATTACTATTTCTGGCACATGTCAAGTGCCATTTTATTATAAAATTAAGTAGAGTAGAATTTTCTTACTGGTACTGTAAAAGTTTTATTATAGTATACTGACATTATTCAAATATACTGAAAATATGAACTAAAGTATTTCAATTTTTCCAGGGCTGCGGAGTCGTAGTCGAGGAGTCGGATTACTTTAGCGAAGTCGAAGTTGGAGTTGGAAAAATACTGACTACTGACTGATTTCAACTCCTCATTTTATGTTTTATTTCTCTCATAAAACTCACCTTACACTTAGTTACAAAAAAAATCCAATCAGTATATTTGACTGCTGGTCAATTTTATAAAGGCTGGTAATAGCGTAATGTTTCACTTAAGAAAAATCTCAAATATCCACGCGATACAAATAAAATTAGCGTTAACATATAGAGAAATTGTTCTGCTTAATAACGAGATCTTATTGGTGGGAATTTATGTCGCCTCCAAGGGTAGAATATTACTAAGTGATGATATCGATCGACAAAATAGAGGCAAACCGGCAATATGTAATTTGGCAATCGTTTAAAATGATTTTTTTTTACGTGATAACGTTATACACCTCATGTTCAGAAAACTTTCCCGAAATTTAGCCCTTGGCCGGGGGCAATTACTCATCAACTATAAGCATTACCTTTAATTTAAAGGTATGATTGCTTAGATTGGTCGTTCGGCTTTATGTCTCACGTATAATATTATCGCAGTGACGTCATCAGGCGGCAAAGGAACACGCGCTGCGAACCTCTGATTTCGACCGATTTAAATGCTTAAACCAGTGTAGCGAGAGAATGGCTTATCTGATCGGAGAATGGCTCATCTGATCGGAATATTGCTCAAAAACAATAAAAATATTTTGTTTCCTCCGTTTTGTAATACCACACACTTGGTTTCTGACACTGTTTGACACTGTTTTGAGCTGTTTTGTTACACTAGAATCGAAGAAATTAGGAGTAAACGGAATTTTTGGAAAATTTAGATGAAGTTAATCTTAAAATGTTTCAATATTTTCAAGTAAATTAATTTCTAATAAAATAAAACGAAACATTTAACAAAAGTTGAAAAATGATGAAATCCTTCAGTAACAAACACAGACTGTCAAACTTGTTTTATATAGTTTATCGCTGTATTGGTTTGGTAAAATTGGAATAACATTATTATGTATAAAATAACGTTAATAATTATACCGTAAATTAAATAAACTGACTAAATTTAAATATTTTTATTGAATAATTGTGAAAACTTCGTACGAAATACATACATACAAAATAATTCTTTATTATTTTTTGTATAGGTACTCGTCTTAAAATACTTAGCGTCATGCTTAATTATATCTTAATGAGTACAAACCCCACCTAACTGTAAAAAGTTGGTATTGTATGTCAAAATTATTATTATCATATTATTTTAATAAAGAAATGTAAGCCAAACTTTATTTTCAAATTTGTAATTTGTAATTTTTTTTTTTTGTACAACTCTAAGAAAATGATATATCGAATTCTGATATGAGATATATAATTCTGGCATCGTAAGTTCAACGAACATATTTTTCGACGACTTATCGAATATATTCTGTCATAAAAATACAAATTCTGAAATACATATCGAATTCAGATACGATATATAGAATTTTGACATCAATAACTTAAATTCTGATGTCATAAAATTAATTACTATCGAATTCTAATATGTTTTATTGAATACTGGCATGATATTTCGAATTTTGACATTCATACTCAAGCTCATTATATAAATTACTGAATTCTGACACCATAAAGTCAAACGCTGAAGGAATTTGTCGAATTTTTATGTGAGATATCATCCCAAAATTCGAGATGTTATGTCAGAATATGACATGGTACCAATTCTGATCAGATATTTCGAATTCTGCCGAGACATGTCGAATTTTGACCGAATATGTCCAATACGGAAAAGTTAAAATTTGACATGTGATATCGAATTCTAAAACCCAAAATTGAAATTATGATATGTATAACCTATCGAATTCTGGATAACATCGAATTTTGAGATAACTTACGGAATTCTGTAGACTTCATGACAGATTTATCAAATTGTGAGAACCTTTAAAATTCTAGAATGACGTAACGAATTCTGATGTATTGAATTTGGATATAAATAATTCAAATTATTGCTTGACATATCGAATTATGTCATCATTTATCTAATTTTGACATAATATCTTAGATAGGCACAAAATTGATCGCGATTTTCATTTATTCGGATTGTCAAAAATCGCGTATGAAAACGAAATAATCCAGTTTTTGTGAAAATCATGTAATGACAGAGAGATAAAAATCCTTTAATAATCTAGAATTCGCGATTATTCGTTTTGTGTCTGCCTACGGTGTAAGATATAGATACAGGTATATAATTTTGATATTATAAATTCATATTCTGACATGTCATATCGAATTCTGACACAAAAAATTCAAATTCTGATTTCAAACATATCGAATATAGAAAGAATGAACTCTAATTTTGGCGGCACAAATCGAATTCTGGCTTGATATTTCGAATTCTGAAATAACATACAATACATAAATGCGAATTCTGATATGATATATCGAATTCTAAAATTATTTATTGAGTTTTCCCTTGGTATGTCAAATTCTAACATGAAATACCGAACTACATCAGAACATTACGTATCGAATTGTGATGTGAGTTACCAAGTTGAACTCTGACATCATAAATTCAAATGCCGACTTGACATATTGAACTATGCCATGATTGACACATTTAATACATAAATTCCGCCAACAAAAATGTGAAATGTACATAATGTATCAAATTCAGACGTGATACCAATATCAATTCTGATATCAAATATTCAAATTCTGACACGACATATCGAATTCTATAGGTTGATATCGAATTTTGACATCTGATATTTAATTTATGACATGACGTATCGAATTCTAACATGAAGTAACGAATGGTACAATTTATCGGATTCTGGCATAATATCTCGAATATGTGACATATCGATTTCTGGCATGATATATCGAATTCTGGCATAGTATATAGAATTCTGACATCATAAATACAAATTCTGGCATCAAAAATTCAAATTCTGATATGAGATATCAAATGTTGACATCAAAGATTTCAATTTTGGTAAGACATATCGAATTCGATTATGATTTTCGAAATCTGAGATGCAGTATCTATTTTTGACATCAAAAGTTCAAATTTTGATGTGACATATTGGATTTTGACACGATATTTCGATTTCTAACATAATTTATTTTATTCTGGTATTAGGTATGTATATCGAATTCTGGCATCTCAATTTCAAACTCTGGATTTCATAATGAATTCTGTCATGAGACATCGAATTCTGACATGATGTACCGAATTCTAACATCAAAACCTCAAATTCGGACATGATATGTCAAGTTCAGACAAAAAGTATCTAGTTCTGATATCACAAATACAAATACTGATATTGCAAATCTAACTCTTACATCATTTTTCGGATTCTGACATGATAATTCGAACTCTGACATCATAAATAAAAATACTGATATTGTATATATCTAATTGTGACAAAATGAAGTATGGAATTCTGACATGAGATATCGAATTTTGACACCCAAGATTCAAATTCTGGCATGGCATAATATTTCGAATTTTGATATGATATGTCGATTTCTGACATAACTTATTGAATGGTAGTAGCTTGTATACATAATATCTCATTGGGTTGATATAACTGACAGTTAATTTCTGTTAGTTTTGTTGGCCCAGCCGTGGATGGATAAATTAACTTAATTTTTACATTCAACGTTCAGCCAAGGAATCTAAGTAAACGAACTCTATTGATTTGGACGTTACTCCTTTTAGGGTGTTCAGTTTGGAAGGTTGAAGGTTTTTGATGGCCAACCTCTATAAAATTGATACAATAAATGTGAAGCTTTTTCATAAACGGTAGCTATATTCGAAAAAATAAGAATAGTTCCAAAATGGCATAAGGTACAAAACTGGGTATTTCGATGAAAATGGTCTAAAATGAATTAAGGTGAAGTTATGGCATATAGCCCATTAGGATATAACCTGGTTAATTCTTACCCGATTTGGATGAAACCCAACGTGTGCGAGAGAATTTAGGATGGGACTTGGATAATTCTTAACTAATTTGGAAGAAATCCAACATGTCCGATGGAAATACGATTCTCATATGAATTTAGATGAAGTTCTGGAGTATAGCCAGTTAGGATGAAATTTGGATATTTTTAACTGATTGTGATAAATTTTGATGATAATTAAAGAAGTTCTGTACCCTGATTCCTTTAAAAATAAGATAATAGGTAAACGTGTAAACTTGCACAAAGCGAAGCCTACTTTAATGAATTTGCAATTTTCCGATTTGATTTCTATTTCAAATAAAATCGAAAAATTGCAAACTAATAAAAGAAACCTTTGCATTTTCCGAGTTTACATGTTTACCCATTATTATATTTTTTAGAGAATCAGTCGATGTTGCTTTTTCTATTGCGATCTCCGTCTATCATATTATGTAAAAGAGCTATCCCTTTTTCTCCGCTTCGACCACGTACCTTCGTTGGTGAGAGACACAAACGAATGAAAGTTGAAATAGAATATCATTTTATTCTAGTTAGGTGAGATCGCATGCTTCAAATATATTTCTTCTAAGCGAAATAGTGTTCATATTCAGTGTAAGTAAAAGAGACACAAACTCGCTTCTCGCCTTTTGTGCAAAATCCCACTCCAGAACTATGTAAATTCTGATCATTCAGAAAAAATTTAAATTTTCGTTCAAAATATACCTAAGTTTTTAAAATCGGAAATCTTTTCTATTTGAAAACAATTATGTATAGTATTACTGTTGGAAATAGAGCAGCTCAAGGTACAGATATGTGATAATGATTATTTCATTAGCGAAGAGCGAATAATAAATTTTAAAGAGCGGGTTTTAGAATGCTGCATTTTTCACATTTAACTTTGATTTAAAATTTAAGCACTTTTTAAAATGATTTGTTATCAGTAATAAAAAAGAAAGTTATTTTGCGTATCTAGCTATATCATGGCTCTATTCTGATATCATAAAAAGTCTTCACTTTTAATTTGTTTGAAGATTTGTCGAAAAGGTCGCTAGATGGCGATGTTTTGGAATCATTTTAATACAATTGTAGTTGTAAAGGTTACTAAAATATTACTGCTTGTTCAGACGAGGGATTAGTAATTTAAAGTTGCCTAATCAAGTTTACTTGTACTCTGGATTAGTTTTTCTGGTGTTCAGACTATAAGAGAAAATCGCGATTAAAAATGGCTGAAAACCATTCAAAATCCTTGCCTGTATTACGGCATTAACCCTTGCGCAAACGCATGCGATGAGTCTCTCGGACTCATATGTGATTTACCACGTTACAAAAATACAATTAAATTTGGCAATTACTTAGCTGGTGAACCTTCTTAAGTGCTGGACGAAAAATGTACCACTGAAACGTTTTATATGTTACTTTACTATAAAGGTCAAATAATCGTGGCGTAACATTTCCCCAAAATTTAGTATGCGGGAATTGATTGGTCGAATTATACTAAGACTCAGTAAGTGACTTCTGTAAGTTGTTGCATTAACACCTTGTTAGTGCAGTAGACTTGAAGAACTGAGAGACCTGCGTTTATTTCTATTTGGTTCAACAAATTCATATTCTAAAGGTACAACAAATATTTTGATAATCGTCATTTATCGTTTGCTAATTGGCTTGCTATATAGCATCATTGATTAGGTTTCTTTTTTTGAAGAAAATTGTTATCTCGATTTTGTTCTTGAGCAAGCCTAAAATTTTGAAAAATGAAAATATTTCATTCATTAGGCTTCCACGCTTAAGAAGTAAATCCTAAAGACCTTTCAATTTATCACAATCTACTAAAATATGTGAAATCCCATACTCAACACTCTCCGTACAAATTCGAAACTACTAAACCTACTCCAATATGACGTTGCAATGTCTATTGCAGTACACTGCTATTCTTCCCCATTTTTTGAAGGCGCTCGTTGCATTTCCCAAATAAGGAATTCGTTGGAATTTTAATCGGTTTGTTGTTCAACTATCACAAATTTAAAAAATTTTCATTTCATATTTGTCAAGTTTAGATGAAATGTATCTAGTGCTAGAGAGAAATATTTCTTGAAATTGTTACGCAAATATTGGCATCTTTTGACGTTGTTTTCCAATGGCTGAAAACATTACTGCAGAAATGATTTGATTTTTTATTTGGCATCTAATTCAAAAGAATTCGAACCACAGATAGGGAATTCACAAATAGTTAAGGTTAACCAATTAATCGAAACTTTTCATTTAATCGATCCGATAATAACCGATCTTTACTGAGAATAAATTGTATTTTGAATTATTTATTAAATTTGGTGAAAAAACATTTTCTCAAAAGAATTGGAATCAATAGCAAATTGTCAGTTATTGTAATCCATTCACATTATTTAACCTTCTCGGGCAACCTCTGAGTGCCGATTATGTACCTGTGGTTTTTACGGGATCCGCTCGAAACGCATCTAAATTGATTGAGAAACGGTTAAATTCCATTCTTATCGGCCATATTTCAAAACATAACCTAAAAATAATTTTAGAATCGAATTTGCATCGCATATGTCAAATTCCACTAGAATCTGTTGAGAAATACTTAAGTTAGTTGAATTTCATGACAATCGGTTAAAAAATAGCCAAGTGTCGTCCTTATTAGCCATATTCCAGAACTTTATCCAAAAATCAGTTTAGAATCGTATTTGCAGCGCACACATCAAATTTCAATAAAATCTGTTAAGAAATAGATAAGCTGCATCCTAATTGGCAATACATAAAATTTGTTAAAGGTTCAATTTGAAATGTAAAACCTGTTTGTGTTTTTCTGCTAAAATCCGAATTTTTTAAATTTAGTTTTGCTGTGTGCGAATTTACACTGCGCGCGAATTTCAATTTACACAGTACGCTTTTTTTGTGGAATTAGGCTACCGCGCAATGCAAGGGAAGCCTGTATTAACTCTATTGTTTATATAACTGATGAAAAACTTTTGTATTAGGGTTTCCTTGGCCGTCCCTGATCACAACAAGATTTTAGTAAATATATAAATTTAACACAGTTACGCACATGCTCAATTAAACTTATATTGCTAGTTTTGCAATTTGTATGGCACTTTTATTGTTTATGTTTATATCACAACATATAAAACATGAAACCAATATTTTTGTTTTTTTGGTTTAATTTTTATTTTATTACTCATTAAAATTATTTACAATTGAAGACATGAGTGGATGAAGGTGATATGTAACATTTTTTTAAAATTTGATTTTTTTTAAAATAAATTAAGTTATTATATCCATATGTGTATTCTGTCCCAATAAATCTTCGCAAAACTAGAGAAATTTAAAGCGGATGAAGACTAAACTATATACTAAGAACAAGTATTTTTAAATGAATCGTTCTGTAAAATTATGAAAAAGCTACATATCACCTTTATCCACTCATGTCTTCAATTATCAAATGATTTTACGGTGTGCAATGCTAGACAAACAAAAGTAATATTTTGATCAACTTGTACATCCATTTAATACACACTTTGGTAAATTATGTACATTCACCTATTTCGCACATTAGTAACATATAAATTAAATATTTAAAAAAAATAATTGAATTTATGTATAATAAATATTTTTAAAATAACTTTCGCTATTGTCCAAAACTAAGAAGATTTTAAAGCAGTCTTGGCATAACAAAAAAAATCTGAAGCGTTAAGGCTTCAGTTATAGTCATATACTAAAATTTCACTTCCTTTACGGATCTGGGTGTCTAACCAAATCATTTTTGTATCCGTTATGTTCTAACGTGTTATAACTAAATTTTTTAAGTTCAATAATTTTATTTTTTAAGAGTACTTACACAAATCGCGAATAGCACACTGCGAGTCAGGGTTACTCAGTTAGTACTTTCGGTACTAGATTTAGCACTATCCATTTTATTTTAGCATCCTACAAACCAGTTTTGCATCTTAGTACAATTTGACACTATTATAAATTTAGCACAAATTCTAGCATTTTTAAAATTAGTATTAATTCATATAAAATCGAAGTACATACATAATAAAATGAACTAATTTTATTCTTATACTTTTTGTCCTAAATATAGAAAATAAATATTACAAATGATAGTTAGGTTTCTTTAAAATACAACCTAGCCAGATTTGAGTCAATTTTTTTTTTTAATTTGTAGATTCGGGTTAACTCTTTTCTATAAAACTTGAATAGGAATATCATGTCTACATTATGTCCAAAAAATTCATTTAAAATTTACTTTGAAACAAAATATATAAACAAAAATAACACTACCCTGCAAAATTTTGCCTCTGGACAATGAATAGTTGTTTCTGAAGTTTTTTGACATATTTGAGGTTATCTAGCACCGCGATTTTTTTTTCTTCAAAAATCCATGTGTGGGATCTCGGTGTGCCTGAACCACTTTTAAATGGCTCGGAAAACCACGTCTCTATTTTCTTTAAGGATCGAAAGTTCCATGTCTGAGAAGTCGAAAAAAACAAAAATTAGCAAAATCCCCGGAGCCGTTTTGAAAAAAACGCAATTTCAATTTTTTTTCTGCGACGATACGAAAATTCACGATTTTTTTCATAATTCTGTACGTGTAGCCAAGAGATATGCTGAAATGCTTGAAAAATAAATACATCACCATGTCTGTCTGTGTACACTGAAAAAAAATCCTACATCAATGCAGACAAAAACTGCATTGATAGTAAAAAAAAATTCATTAAAACAGAGCCAATACGACCCTTTTGTTCATAAATGTGAATTTTTAATAAAATGATGCAAGTTGCACTAATACGCAAACAACATGTAATTGTATTTTACGTATAATACAATAAACTAAACAAATTGTTAGTTTACGAACTATATGATTCTTACTATTAACGCAAACATTCTTATGATTTCTTTCTAAATTTCGTTTTTTTTACGTAAATGTACCAATTTGTACATTAATAGTACGAATTGCAGTTAACGAACGCCATTCGTAAATAAAACCTGTTTTTTCAGTGTACAGACATTGTTTTGTTTCTTTTCACGTAAATATGTTTGTTGTTTTCAAATGTTTACTTCAAAAATCAGCAGAGGGCTACGCGAAGATTGATTGTAAGACAGACTTGGTTGTCGCAATATTAGTCAAAACAGTCTTTGACAAACCGGCCAGTAAATAACAGTTATTACTTTATTAGTAATAGACGAACCTATTACCTCCATAAGAGTGAAACAAAATGTCACGAAAGACAAAGGACCATGCGCAAACTCATGAAGAAAACTGAGCCGTGATTTGTTTTTGTTGTGTTTAAGAAAGAAAGATAAGATGTGGGATATTGTGGGCCCATTGAAAATTGAGGTAAAAAATGCTGTAAATATTAATCTTGATGATATTCGTTACCCATCTGCTGTCTGTAGCAGTTGTAAAATCATCATATACAAATTCGATAAACAAAATTCTGAAGAAACCACATTAGCTCTACCGGACTATTCTGGTTTTCTGGAACTCCCATGTGTAACACGATCTAACAATAAGATACTTTGTGACTGCAAGTTGTTTGAAATTGCGAGACGTGCACCAGACAATCTGTGTCTAAGAAATTCAGCGAAAAGAAAAGTGATCATGAAAAAGTGTAAGAAATGCAGAGGACTACTGAATAAAAACAAAATTTTCACTTCACCTAAATGCTTCCTTATTCTCACTGAATTGATTTCAAAAAATTGTTCTACCAAAAAAAAGGAAAAATTAGCTTGATCAATGCTAAAAGATATTTTACACGTGCCAGAACACTCAAACAATGAAGGACAGTTGCAAGAAACAGTCGCAGCTATCGACATATTGAAAATAAGTACAGACTTGGGGTTGTTCACAAGAAAGACACATTCTCTAACTGCTGCTTTGCGAATTGGCAGTAAGAATAGGAAAATGTTTTAGCCTAACTTGAAGCAGGACCTGCTTTTGTTGAATCATCAGCTTGATTCGTTTTTTGAATCTCGTGTTTGTGACGTATTGAATGCCAAGAAGTCTTGTGTAATAAATAGATATGGATGCTTTGTTTGTTGTAATAATGTACAACATTTAGTTATATATATTCGAGAAAAAAAGGTTTGCAAGAAGTAGATTTGAAAATTGGGCTTGATGGTGGTGGAGGGTTTTTGAAGATTTGCTTATCCATTCAATCAAGATTCGAAGGAGCCGATAATAATCCACATTTCAAAGGGGCGAGGCAGCATTATCATGATGGAGTACACGCCAATAAATTTAAGGGCACGAGTGTGAAAAAGTTATTCATCCTTGGTATCATTTCTGATACACAAGAAAATTATGTGAATGTTTGCACTCTGTGGTCCTCTCTACATTTAAATGACTTAAAAGTCATGACAATTGCCACAGACCTAAAAATGATCAATATAACTGGGGTCATAGCTCATTCTTCTCATTACCCGTGTACGTGGTGCACTGCATCAAAAGATCTCTTGAGTAAGTGTGGACGTTATAGAACCGTTAGTAGTTGCCGTGAAAATTCAGACGCCTTCAAGAATAGTGGCAGTAAAAAAATTAATGCCAAGCATTTTTACAGTCACGTATATCAACCTATTTTTACAAGGAATCCAGAGACAGAAATCATCGATATAATACCTCCACCTGAACTGCATCTAATGCTCGGGGTAGTAAACACGTTGTATGGGCACATGCTGAGGGAATGCGAAGACGATACTGAGAAATGGACAAAATCGTGCAATGTAAGCATAGAATTTGCCTGCAAAACCTTGTTGAACAAGATAGATCTGCTTCGGGCAAAATGTAGTGTTCATTGTTTAAAATGTGTCAGATGCTTTAATGATTTTTCAAGTGTCGTCAATTCATGTTTTTCGAGTAGTCTTGACGAAAAATTTGAGGTTTCATGCTGTCTTTTTCCACGTTCCTCATTTTTGCCGAGAAATGGAGAAACGACTCGGGAACTACAGTGAGCAAGCTATGGAGACAGTTTACCATGACTTCAAAAATACCTGGATGAATTATAAAGTCCGCCATACACATCCAGATTATAGCTTCAAACTTCTAAGAGCTATACCAGAATATAATTCTCGCCATGTTTAAAATTCAACGTGTTTCTAGCTTTTGTTCCACAGCCTTGAATAATGACAGTCAAGAGAAGACATTTTTTCGTGTAAGGACTATATTATGATTTGGGCAGCCTAAATAAATTTTGCCTTTTCATTTTGATGTCTCCATGTATTTCATTCAATAATATTGATTTTCGTAATTTTTCAAATAAAGTTGCATTACTTAATTCGATAGATTTCGTCTAATATTACTGATTTGATCTGGAAAAGTTAACTGAATAAATAAAGCAATATTTTAAAAGAAAATTTTAAGTTTTTTATTTTTTTTTTACACTGTGCTCTGTGCTGTATACTTTTTACGAATTTATTCGCAGAAAAAAAATTGAAATTGCGTTTTTCGCAAACGGCTCCGGGGATTTTGCTAATTTTTTGTTTTTTGGAACTTCTCAAACATGGAACTTTCGATCCTTGAAGAAAATAGAGACGTGGTTTTCCGAGCCATTTAAAAGTGGTTCAGGCACACCGTGATAGTACAAATGTCAAATTTTCATTATTAGTTAAGAAATGGTCCTTGAGACGTAGATATTAGAATTTCAACATGATATATTCCAAAAATAAATAAAGACTATTTTATAAGGAGTTGATATCAAATGTCACTAGTTTTCTAGATGTGAAATCCTTCGAACATAGTTATTTGAACTTACACATGTTTTTAAATGCAAGAAGAGAATAAAATTCGAAATTAACCTAAAACAACCGCATAGAATTACTAGATGTAATGCAAAAACTATTAAATCCAGTTTTATACATTTATTGAATTAAATGACACTCATATCTTTGATATAAAATCCTTGAGACAAAATTGTTGGGATATTTGTAATATAAATATAACTGTGTTTTTTTTTTTTTGAGAAACTAGTTAACTGCAAAAAGTAAATTTTTCAGAAAACGCATTTGAATAAAAAGTCACGGTAGCTTTTAGTAGTAATTGCTCATGTTTATTTAGATTTTCCGGACAAATGGATGAAAATATTGGAAAAGTAAAATTTATTTTTGAAACTTTAGACAAATATCAAATTAATTTCATTCATTACTCAAAATCGACAAAAGGGCAGTTAACTAGTTTCTCAAAAAACCACAGATATATATATATATATATATATATATATATATATATATATATATATATATATATATATATATATATATATATATATATATATATATATATATATATATATATATATATATATATATATATATATATATATATAATATGTATATTTATATAAATTGAACTTTCTCATCCATTTAATACACAGAGATTTACAAAAAAAGCAACGCAAAGGAATTAATTAACAGTCACGAGGAAATTTGGGTCTATCGCTTACGTATAATTTTGAAACACATAAACCGTTAGTGTTTTTTAGATCGCTGGTGTACATTTCTTATATATAAAATAAAAAGTCGTTTTGTGTGTTATAATTACAATAACAATAATAAAAATGACAAAACTAAGATAAATAACAAGAGATATAAAATAATAAAGAAACGAAGAAGAAATCGAGCCTTTAGGCAACGCCACGCATTCAATTTCTTATTTTCTGTTAATTTTTCAATCTATTCTTCGTTTATTTGTCTTAATTTTTTTTTATTTTTTTTTTTTGTATTTTTCTGATGTTGTTGTTCATTTCGTCGCGTCTTGTTTGTCGGTTTGATTGATGGATTATAATATATCTTCTGGTTGATTATAAAGAAGAGATTTGAGAAAATAAAACCCAAACAAAAAAAAAAAACCTTTCATGAGAAATCATGAGAAATATATAAGCTTTCATACACACTGGTCACTTTCACAAAAGAAAACGTTAAAAATAAATCATCGCGAAGCTTTTTTTTTTTTAAATACTTACACACAAGCGCATACACCCAAAAAAAATTATCAGTCGCTAATGGAACGTGTCAGATGTCACTGTTCATCAATTTCAATTTCCTTATAAATTTTCTTCTTATATGCGCGCGTCTCTGCGCCAAATAAACTATTTATAAGAAATTCCTTATACTTAGAGAAAAATGAAAGACATTTTTGTTGTTTTATATATTGTATGAAATTAACGTAAAAAATTCCGAAGTGATTTTCTTATTGTTTTATTTATTCTTCTTATTTGGTGTATTGATGAAGAAATTATTGACAGGATTGTATTTTATGTATCGTATAATTAAACGAGTGACAGGTGATTGTCCGAACTGACAAGTGAATTTGATAAAAAAAAAAATATTAACACATACCTTATCTGGAATTTGGGTTAGGCCGCTACCGCTAATCACATTTTCGTTTTGCCCATCACTGACGCTCCCACAATTTGGTTGATTTTGTAGAAGCTGTTCCCGAAATAATTGAAGTTGCAGAATCATTTCGTTTAATTTTCGTTCTTTTTCTTGTACACTTCCAGGATAGTTTAACACTGGCAATGGATCAATTGCTGGATTATCACTGTAAAATCAAAATAAATTTAAATTAACGGGGGTATATACTAAGGCGAGGATATGTTTTATTTTCAATCTAAATTTTCTTTTAATATTTTATTATTAACCCTCAAACTTGGACAAGTTGTGGAAAATCAAAAACTGTGGGAAATTGGTCGCATTATAATATATCGGTAATTTTTTATTATTTCCACATAATTACCTCAAACAACACAGCAACAGACCTTGTGCGAAATTACGAAATTAGTAATAAAACCGATAGCAGGATTTGGGAAAAATAGTTTATCTCATCGCATACCGGCAGTGAAATTAAAACTGACCGATGACCACAGCTTATTGAAAAACTAAAGTTTTAACCAAAAATTTGTCCAAACGGTTTAAAAAATTGATCGAATCAGTTGTGGAGTGTGGAATAGATAAGTGAAGGAAGCATTGACAAATTATGTCAGCATTAAGACATCCAATTCCGGAATACGAAATTCCGCTATTCCGGAATACCGGCCGATATTTTTGTTTCGATAATTCCGGAATTGAAAACAATAATTCCGGAATTAATGAATTTTTATTTCTCACACTAATTTAAGTATATAAATTCACCATAATTTTGTGTAATTTTAGTCTATCTTGCAGATACTAAAAAAATATACATATATTTACAGGGAAACTTCTCTAAAGTCACTATTCAAGGGACCCAGAAATGTTGGTCAATCTACGGAGGTGGTTAGTTTAAGGAATAAAACAAGCTAAAAATTTGAAAATTCAAAGTCAGGCTAAAGAGAAAAATTTCCTTCAATTGTACCAAAAAAGTATACGTAATATTTCAGAGAGTGCCAAAAGGTGGTCAATTTAGGGAGCTGGTCAAAATATAGAGGGGCTACTTTTGGAAGTTTTAGAGAATTTCTCTTTCCCGTTCACCATAATATGACACCTAATAAACGGATTACGGAACAATAAATGCGCGTTCCTGAAAATTACCTGATGCTTACATATTTAATTTAATTCGTCTCTAAAATACACATGACAAGTATGTGTTGTGTTGTTCCTTAGTTTATAAACTGAAAAAAGGTATCTAGTACTATACAGCCCCGTATAAAGTAACAAAGAAACGAGTCCAACAAAGAAACAAATTCAGAAAATATTTTATTTTGTTAGTTCATCAGCTCAAAAATATCAAAAACCGTGATATACGTTTTTGCGTTTCGTAAAGGACTTTAATTTTGGGACGATGGTAGTATCCTACGAGGCTAAAAGAGGAAATTAATCAGCGGAAAATATCGCCATCAAAATTCTAGCCTAAATGACACAAGCGTCGATGCGTCAAGTTTAATGAGAAAAACCAGAAAAATAGGAAATACTTGATGTCAATCATTGCAAATTATAAAAACGGCACTAACTCGCAGTAGCAATTAAATCTATGTTCAAAAATGTTTCACTCCAGCTAATCTAACCTAACTCACTGAATTTTTAGGCGTTTTAGAATTCATAGAATTTTTGAGATTTACAGAATTTATTGAAAATTTTTTTAGAAAAATTAGAATTTTTTGAATTTATAGAACTGACAGACTTGAATAATTTATAGAATTCGTAGAATCTATATCAATTAAAGGATTTATGAAATGTATAGAATTGAAAGGTTTTAAAAACGTATTAGAATTTATATGTAATATTTACAGACAAAATTTATAAAATTTATCAAGTTTGTAACCTGGTGTTTCATGGCAGGCTGGTTACAAATGTAATATCGGCGGTCGAAGCTTATGGTGTGGAAGTTGGGAGAAAATCAGATCGACAATTTGATTGTCCGATCACAAAAAAAAAGTTTGTGATAGACATCTAAGCTCCAAACCTTAAAACATTAAATTTCCTGTTGCGGCTCATGTCGCATTACCAGCTGTTGTGAGGTTCTTATCAATTAATAAATTACCACATCTGGAAATACCACAAAAATTGATGCTGGGAGACGAAACGAGGGGTTAGAGCGAGACATGGAGATAGACAATCAAAGCCCGACGAAATAGAAGTTAGTTAATTTTGGATTTTGGCAAGAAGAAGAAGTAGAGGAGTGCAAGAGCGGGTTGCAATGGTTGCTTATTATAAAATAAAAGGAACATAAAAAGTCGGCAAATTTTCTGTCTGTGCAATCCATTGTTTTTGTGTGGTGAATTTATTCACGAGTGTATGTGGACAGTTTGGGATCGTGCGATGACATTGCATGAACGTTATTTAAAGGTGAACGAATACCGCTAAATTTGCTTGTTAAAAATAAAAGATTAACACATAAGAGGTGGAAATAGAAAGAACAGTGAATCAAACAATAATTTTATATAGTGAAAATAATTATAGTGGGTACAAGAAACGCTAAAAGCTTTCTTTGGTGATTACCAAGTACCAAAACTTTATGTCAAGGCCGTCATTAAGTGTCAGTGTGTGCACTACTTGCGGTAAACAAATAAAACGCCATCGTATGATTTAGGTGTGAACGTTTAAAAGGTGGGCTATTTGGCGACTGCGTAGCCAATTTACGTTAAGACATAGTGTGTATTGTGATTAGTGTGGTGCCACACACTGATAAAAGAAAGACGGAGTGTTTTTTTTGTTGAGTGTTTGTAAGTATCAGGCGTTGTCGCGAGGATCACGCAAAAGCGTGACGCACTATCTAAGACAGATAGTGGCAGCTACGGCGATACCTCATCCGTCAGCAGCGGACACGTATAGCCATACAGGCGAAGAAGTAGGAGAGGCGTGAAAATCAAGAAACAGTTGGTAAGTTCGTCAAAATGTTCACAAATATATTCCTATTCTTTCTCCACCTTTCTCCGCCAACACCTGCGTCAGTGGCGCCCAACTTTTGTTAATTAATATATTGCCTGTCGAGAGGGGTTCATCGCGCTGTATGCGTGGGGGAACATTTACACGGGTCACTAACCGTTCGATTTTCTGCCTAACTCATTTTATGTGGTCCTTTTGGGAAGATTCGAAACACGTGGCGGTACATCTTTCGTCATCGTGTGGTAGAACAAAAAAAAGAGAAAATAAATAAAGTTATATGTGCTTAGTTACAAGCCGATTATCAAGTGAGTCGTTTATTTTTATTGTTGCCTTTCCGATCCTCAATATTTTCAGCTTGTCGGTCTTGGATTGAAGTTTACGCGTTACAAGTTCAAAGAATTTGAAAGAATGAAATTTATAGAATTCATCAATTTTATAAAAATTTATAGAGTTCAAAGAATTTATAGTATTTATAAAATTTGGGGAATTCAAAAAAAATATTAGAAAATCATTTTAAGTTACCAAAATGTATAGAACTCTGTCAGTTAAAACAATTTATCTTAAAGAATCTACAAAATTTAAAGAATTTAGAAAAATCCATAAAATTTATTGAATTTATAAATTATTTTAAAACTTATTGAATTTTGTACCCGCTGCAACCGGCAAGAACAAGTCTGGGGAATCTTATAACTGGCATTTACCATTTTTAAGAACTAAAGAATTTATGAGATTTGCAGAATTAAAAGAACTTACTGAATTTTAAAACTTTATTCATAGAATTTATAGAATTATTCGTAGAATTTATTAAATTTATAAAATTTATAGAAATTAATTATTGAATTTATAAAATTATTAAAGTTGTTTTGAATTTTATTTTGAATTTATAAAAGTTTCACAATTGAAAGAATTTAAAAAATTTATTGAATGTAAAAAATTATGGAATTTTTAGGATAAGTAAAATTTGGGTTTGTAGAATTTATATAACTGACAGACTTAAAACAATTTAACTTAAAACAATTTGATCCCATAAAAGATGCTTGATTATTTCCATACATTTCACAGAAAATTCCATTTTCTTAAAAAATGCCTTACTATCGATAGATCAGCATATGCAGAGTCACAAAAATCCAAAATCTGCAATTATGCTCCGATTGCGATTCTTGATACCTATAAAGATAGGTATCGGATCCAGTAATCATTGTGTCAACACCCATTTAGATTGCTGGATTACTTTCATACATTTAAGAAACAATTCGATTTTCCTTGTCTGGCAATATAAAATGCTGACAGCAGAAATTGTTTTTCAGTTTAAAAATAATAATTTGAATAAAATTTAAAGCTCCAGCCCAAATGATTATCCCAAAAAATTCTTCAGTACGTAATTTAACATGTTTAATGTTAGGAACTATTTATATAGAATTGACTTAACATCTCCGAAATAAAATTTCACTAAAATACATCGACAAATGTGTGTGTGTGTGTTTCATATGGTGCTGGAGGCGAAGAAAATTGTCTGGGTTCGCTGTGTATGGAAAATCAAAATTGGCAAATCTAATTTTTAGAAGTAGTGTTTAAAAATATTTTTTGCAGTTGGGCCATATTTTATTTTAAATTTTCTGATCCCAGCCCTATCTTATGACAGAAAAATTGTTTAGATCTTGAAATAATAGGTTTAATTATAGGAACTATTTATAGAATATACAAAATATTGAAGATAATAAATTTCACTAAAATCTATCAAAAAATATGAGAAAGAAAACAGTTTTCTGTTAATATTTAAATTTGGCTCAAAAACTAAAAACAATTTTAGTATAATTTGCTGGATCGTGATTTTTTTTAACACAAAACTAGCCTAACTACTATATTTCGTATGTAATGCCTTCTGACTAGAAGTACTCCCTTGAAAATTTTAAACACACTGGTCACTAATTCACCATAGTCGGTTTAACACAGACTGTGTTGACTAGTAAAATAGTATTAGACTATTTTGCTATTATACATTCTACGGTGTAGAATCACTACGAGTCAAACAATAATTAATTAATGGTAATTACACACAATAATAAAAAAAATATTTTTTATGCTATTCGTACAAATTGGTCCCTGATGTGCGTCTTCGAAATAAAAGTACTTTAAGCATTAAAAGACGCATCTACTGCAACTAGGGCTTGCCCTTTCCCGGAAATTTTACATTCCAGGGAAACGGGATTGTGATTTTGTGAATCCTGGGATTTCCCGGGATTCGAGACAAGGCAAGGTTTATAGCCTAAATTAAGTAAGATTTAAAATAGTGGGAAAAACGTGATATGCTGATTTAATCACTTGATCGGCGGATTTCCCGGAGGCAAAAATCAAATTTAAACTAACCGCGTTGATTTTACTCAACCTATAGCCAACAGTTGGCGTATTTAATTTTCGTTAGGAACCCATCCGCTAATGGAACCTTTCTCTCATTTTCGGTGTAGGTCTGCGTCATCGAATAACCGATATAAAAATCGAGTCCTTTCTTATTCTCATTTGTGATGGAGCCATAATTGAAATTCTGGAGACCTTAAAAAATAGGTCTTGAGACTAAATTAATTTTGAATCTAGCAAAAAATCTTGAAACTGAGTGTGCTAAATATCGTAATTGTGCTAATTTAGTTTGTACCTGAAAAGATAGACTCTTACTTAATGCAGGTCTTGGATTTTATTATATCTAATTTTCAATTATTCAACTGATATTTGTATTTTATTCAGAACCAGAAATCATCAGAAAACAGAATAATTTGACCCTAATTTGAAAGCCACCATCTTCAGCAGAAACAACCAATGCTGATTTCCTTTAGGTTTTTTTTTTAACAGGACTTTTGATATTTAAATTATGTTATATAATGAGCAACAAAGGAAATTATATATCTAATTGCTCACTTTTATTAATCTTGAAAATAGTTGCTCAATTATTTTAATAGACTGAAAAGTGTGGAATACTCATTTACCAAAAGTCCACAGTTAGCAATTACTTAAAAAAATTAAATTGTTCATTTAGGACCATATTTTTCAGTTAATTTTTTAAAATAGTTTAAACTGTTGTAACCTAATTAGTTTTGCTCAACGCTTAAGCAGAGTAGTTAGTGGTAAACTCGTTCTGAATCGTAAGGAATTATTAAATCAAAGTAGCTCATTTTTTTTTTACTTTTAATTATACTAAGTTAAATCAAGAAAAGTAAAACAAGCTGTACTTATTAACAGAAATTTGCTTTAGGGAGTTGCTCAATTATTATGTGTAAAACATTTATTGAGATTAAACGACCTTTGACTTGAATTTGGTTAACAACTATGATTACCTATTTAGCACACTAATTTTAAAATTAATTGCTTCGTTTCCAAAATAGATAAAAAAAAGTATGCAATATTTGGCTTAATTAGTTTTGCTTAAATCAAAGTTGAACACAAAATTAATTTTGTTGAACAATTTTTAGGTTATGTATTGAAATTAAACCATGGCGCAATCATGGAAAATAGCTCATTTTATTGAATGGTATCCAAATTCATAATGTTGCTCAATACGTATTTTCAAATTTTTTTTATAAGTAGGTAGTTTAAACGAAAATATGCAATGTTCCAAGTAATTATCACCAAACTGTCAATTGTCTATTTATATCACTCTAAATTAAAGTGGATTTGTTCTAAATTGCCGATAATTGAGAGCAAGTAACTTAGTAATACATTTTTTACAAGTTGCTCATTTTATAAAAATGTTGTTCAGTTTTATATTTTAGACATAGAAGTTTTCTTTAGGCTCAGCTGGACAGATAAACCCCACTTAAAATCATTTAAGAATAACACAACAGGTTTTGCTAAGCCAAAGGTCGCCTTAGAACTTCCTGGGTGTGGCTCAATTATAATAATATAGAACACGATAACAACAACCAAGACGCGGTAGTTACGTCTAAACTACATACATTGTTAAACTAAATAACTATTTAAACTTTGGTTTAATTAATTTTGCTCAAAATTAATATTTCTATTAATCGACTTATTTGACGGCATAATCTGGGCTTTCAATTTGTATTATTCTCAAAAATTTTGATTAGGTAGTGCTGTGGTATATTGAGCTTTTATTATCTTTTGACTGATCTGAACCCCAATTTTTAATGGGGTATTAAATCAGTAGCTCAACTTTCGAAATTAAAAATTCGTGGCTTCTACATACACAGTGCGATAAGATGATTTGGTTTAATTCCGTAGATAGACTACACACGTTCAGCTCTTCTTTTGACTGAATTATATTTCTTTGTTTGCTTTCAATGGTCCTGCTATAAACAGGCCATTTCGGAGATGAACCCATTTCAAAAGCATCATCCATAATGAACGAATTTTATTAACGAGGCAACATCTTTATTTCTTCTAATATCTAATTTTTCTTTTAGATGTTTTAACATCTGTGGTCAATAATAGTTGTCTGTTCTATTAAATTTTTAACAATAATGCTGAAGTCGCTACAGCTTTGGGTATTTAAAGTTGTATTCAGCGGTTTAAGAACATTTTATAGCTCGACGGCATTGCTCAATATTCGTTCATCCCCATATTTTTAGTTCGCGAAGTACTGTATTTACTAGGGAACCGTTTCAACGTACTCTCTAAAGTATTCCAGCGGATATGGTTATCTGACATAATATTCAGTTTTTTACCCATCATCAGCGACTTTCTGATTAATTCTCAGAAGTTAAAAAATGGCACGGTGGAGTCTTGATAATGGATTTGGCATTCCCGGGAATCCCCTTTTAATTTCTTAAATTCCCGGGAATTCCATCCCGGGAATTCCCGGAAGGCACGCCCTAACTGCAACCATAGCTTAAGGGGGGAACCTCCTCCAGATAATAATTGTTTTGCATTTTTTTCTATTGCTTTCATTTAGTATCTGAAGAATATACTTCCAAAGTTTGAAACCCAACAGAAAGTCCTAAAGGTCCCTAGGAAGTCACCGAAGTAATGCGAAGTGATAAATGGAGGAGGTATAAATCAGGATGTTTAAATTTACTTGATAAGGCTAGCTTTTTAATGATTAATGTCAGGAATGTTATGATAGATGCTGGGGCGTTGGACGAGTCCATTAACAATGTTGAGGAAAATATTCCAATTGATTCCGAACAAATGTCGTCTTCGGCGGATGAAGCATCAGACAATGAATCATCATACTCACTCGATACTATGATAAATAGTAATGAGAAAGGCAAAAATATTAACAAGGCTAGTCCGAAGGCAAACCAAGCTGGAACTAGTACTTCTCAAATACATAGTAGCTACCAAAATGCTACATCGCTAGACAATATAAATAGACAGTTACAAAAGTTAAATTGTGTAGATAATGTTCAAAAGCTAAATGATGAGCAAATTACAGATGTTCCTACCGTTTCGAATATCCCTTCTCATCAAAAGGTGAACCACAATTCACAATTTTATGATTTTCAAAAACAACGAGAGTATTCATAACAATTACCAATATTCGCACCAATACCCAATTCGGTTGGTGGACATAGCAACGTACAACATCAACTTTCAAAATGGAAATTTGAATTCGATGGCTCTACCAGTGGAATATCGATTGAACGGTTCCAGTACAAAGTAGAACATCTGGCCCGAACATACCAGGTAAATGAAACTAATTTACGAAATGAATTTAGCGTCTTACTGAAAGGTATAGCGTCTAATTGGTATTGGTGTTTTTTAGAGCGGAATCCATCATGTTCGTGGGTTCAACTTAAATATGCGTTAATCGAAAGATTTCAAGACCGTCGGACAGATGATGACAAAACCAAACGAATCATTTGTTGAATTTTATAATGAAATTTTGGTACTGACTTTGAAATTTCGTTCTCCAATAGCAGACACAGTAATTCTACAAATCCTAAGATATAATATGCGGACAGATCTGCAAAACCATTTGGCGGATCAAGATATTGATAATATCAGTAACTTGGTAAGACGATGCGTAGCTTTGGAGGACACGTGGAAGCGTAATCATAAAATCTGTGATTTAACATCGAGAAATGTCAGCACAAATAACACAAATAAATTTTAATCTATGTTCGGATCCACCAAATTCCCAATTGCAGGCCATGCCAAATAAAAGTAATAATGAAAATCATTGGAATCAACGGCATCAAAATTCAGTTTTCGAACCAAATTCCAACGCTTTTCAAAATCGAAAGAATCCACGTTATCAAATTGATGCAAATAATGCTAATATGGAGACAAATAAAAATTCGGATTATCAAGTTTGTTGGAATTGTTTGGATATAGGGCATAAATTTGATCGATGCAAAAAACCGCGTCGTCTGTTCTGTTATGGTTGTGGTAAGGAAGGCATGGCAAAACCAAATTGTTCTAACTGTGCATCGGGAAACGGTCAGCCGGGGAACCTCGGGGATGCTATAAGAATTCCTCGGAACCATATAGGATCGCATATAAGGAAGTCGAAAAATTAATGCGAATTTATTTAATTCCGGGATTGAAACAATCACTATACTTGGGTATACATTTTTGAAAGTTATTCAATATAAAGCCTATGACAATATCCGAACTAAGTAAAGATGATTGCGGAACGATAAATTCCCATGTATTATCAGGCGAACAACAAACTCGACTTAATTGCATTATCGAAGCATTGCCTTCTTTTAATAAACAAGGGTTAGGTAAAACAGCGGTACTATCACATCATATTGATGTCCAAGGAGTTACACCCGTCAAAAAAAGGTACTATCCAGTCTCTCCAATTAAACAGACTGCTATTGACGAGGAACTGGAACGAATGTTGTCATTGGGAGTGATTGAAGAGTCAAATAGTGCATGGAGTTCACCTGTGACATTAGTGCTAAAACCAAACGGCAAAGCGCGGCTCTGCTTAGATGCAAGACGTGTAAATGAGGTAACGAAAAGAGACGCGTATCCGCTGCAAATAATCGACGGGCTCTTAAGTCGACTAGAGGACACCAAATTTATTTCGAGTTTGGACCTAAAGGACGCCTTTTGGCAAATACCGTTAGACAAAGAGTCCCGAGATAAAACAGCGTTTACCGTCTCTGGACGTCCATTGTACCGCGCCACAAACTATGTGCCGGTTAATGGACCAGGTGATACACCATGCACTTCACGATCGCATCTTTGTGTATCTTGATGATCATCTAGAATTATTGTCAATGGTAGGTAAGAAGTTCACTAAGGCCGGTTTGACAGTCAACGTTGAAAAAAGTCATTTTTTGCTCAAACACATTAATTACCTGGGCTATGTCATTGGAGATGGAACGTTAGCTACTAACCCAGATAAGGTTAAAGCTATCAATGAGTATCCAGTCCCTTCCACGATTAAGAAACTACGGCGCTTTTTAGGAATGGCGGGGTGGTATCGACGTTTTATATTGTCGTTCGCATCGCTAGTCGCGCCACTTACGGACTTAATGAAAAAGTATTAAAAATTTGCTTGGAACGAAAAGGAACAGGTAGCTTTTGAAAAAGTTAAATCGGCGGTGATAAACGCACCGGTACTGGTTCATCCAGATTTCAATAAAACCTTTGTGATCCAGTGCGATGCTAATACTACTGGAGTCGGTGGCATGCTACTTCAAAAAGGAGATGATGGCGAGGATCACCCAATAGCATATATGTCGCAGAAGCTAAACGCCGCACAGCGGAACTATACAGTCACAGAATTAAAATGCTTCGCTGGTGTGTTAAGTGTTAAAAAGTTTCGGTCATATATTGAGGGGTGTCCGTTCGTAATCGTGACTGATCACGCAAGCCTTAAATGGCTTATGAGTCAAAAAGAACTTACAGGCAGGTTGGCGCAATTGAGTTTGAAGTTGCAGGCTTTCGACTTCGTAATACAGCATCGTAGTGGATCACAAATGGTAATACCTGATGCGTTGTCTCGAATGTTTATGGAAGAAATGGTGCTTCACGAGAGTGGTTTCGATGTGAATCTCGATTCCATTTCGTTCAAATCTCAGGAATATCTGGATTTAATTATCAAAATTCAAAATAATATGTTACAATTTTCTAAATTTTGTGTTTCTGACGGTAAAATTCTGGTTAATACCACCAATGAAAAATTATCCTTTTCACCTACGGATCTACCTAAATTTAAATTATACGTACCTCAACCTTTAACGTCTCATATTCTGAAACAAGCCCATAACCCGCCAACGTCAGCGCATTTCAGTTATGCCAAAATGCTCGAACGAATTCAGCGGTATTTCTATTGGCCAAAGATGGCAATAGAGGCCAAGGAATTCGTAAATAAGTGTACGGTATGTAAGGAAACTAAACCAGTTAACTATATAACTAGAACTGAAATGGGTGAACAGCGGCTAGTCATGAGACCTATGCAACGTATATTTATTGCCTTTCTCGGGCCATACCCAAGATCCAAAAAGGGAAATTCGTATTTGTTTATCGTTTTGGATCAGTATTCAAAATTTGTTTTTCTCAAACCATTTAGGAAATCGGTTGCTACGGAGGTAGTTACATTTTTGGAGAACGAAGTATTCCTATCTCATTCGGTACCCGAATATGTGGTGTCTGACAATGGGGTCCAATTCACGTACCAACACAATTTTTGTATGTCGGTGAGCTGTGATATAGTCCGTTGAAGTCAGAAAATATTTGTTGGCCGGCTCAGATGAATATAGCATTCTAAACTTCTAAAAGCACAAAAATTCTAAAAATTTTACAACAAATACATTAAACCATCCACTATCTCATGCTGTACCCATCTGAGCTGACCAACAAATATTTTCTGACTTCAACGAAATATATCACAGCTCACCGACATACAAAAATTCTAAAAAGTTCACAACAAATACATTAAACCATCCTCTATCTAATGCTGTATTCATCTGAGCCGGGAAACAAATATTTTCTGACTTCATTACTAATTTTCTACTATCTGCCATTTATATTCTTTTTTCGTTTTTCTATTTAACGTATTTTTACAATTTCAAGTAATTATTATCTTTTTTGATATTAAAGCTAAATAAAATGTCAGGATATTCATTTTTTTATAGGTGTTGCCATATGCTACTTTGGGCTAATGGGCTAACTTCACGAAGGTCGATTTTTACTATCAACGTGTTTGAATCGGCCGCGTGGTTTTTGTGTTACTTAATCATTGTTTTATTTACATGTTTTATATTACTAAATATGGGTCATGCGATTTTTTTTTTTTTGTTTTCTTATCGCTTTTTTTATTCGCGCGACCCCTTTGTTTTTTATACAAAAACCATTAAGTAATTCTTCTTATATAACTCATAGAAAATGTGATAAGAAAATCTCTGTATAATATGTAATCAATTTGTTAATTTGCACCGACGATGCAATGAAATACGTCGCATAGAAAAAATATTTATATTGCATGTCAGAATGACTTACCTTTTTAAAATTGGCGTTGGTGATACATTTAACGGAATTAATTCGCTCGCATCACCAGAACTATTTCGTTTGTGATTTTGGTGCGGCGGACTATGATGATGATGGTGGTTATTACTACTACTACGATGATGATGATTATGATGGTGATGAGGATGATGAACTTGTTGCTGTTTTTGTTGATTGTGATAGTCACGTTCACGTATCGAGCTACCCCGAAATTTGTTTGTTAATTTTCGTAGCACATCGTCCATTGTACGTTTCGATCCTTGCCCAAATAATCCTGCACTATTTAAATTATTATTACTAATGTTATTATTATTATTATTAGTATTTATTAACGAATTATCATTGGTGGGTAAATTATTGCTATCATTATTATTATTAACACTACCATTATTATTATCCGATAAATCTTCTTCACTTTCATCATTATTATTACTATCACTATTTAAACGATTGTTCACTTTATCATTATTATTATTATTATCACCACTATTATTATTACTATTATTAACATGATCTACATGATAATCAGGAGTTTCAATATCCTCATTTCGAATGTATTCCACCAGATGAGAAGGCGGCTGATGCTGCTGTTGTTGCTGCTGTTGATTTAAGTCAATTACATCAAAATTATTATTGTTTTTATTGTAACGATTATCGTTGCCTAATTCATTAATATTATTACAATTGTTATTATTACTATTACTACTCATATTTGTATCGTCTAAGATTTGCGTAAAATTAGTTAATACTGAGTTAGTAGTACTACAATGCTTAATATTAATATGATTAATATTGTTGTTGTTTTTGTTAGTAGAATTAGTTTTATTATTTCCAAATTCATAGGATTGATGGGTGGCACCAGTTCCAATTATTGGATATTGTTGTAAAAAATATTGTGATGTTACCTACAAATAAAAAACAGGATAGTGCATCAGAAAAATTTAAGTTACCTACATTTTTACCACGAAAAGAAAGAAAATTAAATTGCTGCTGATATATTAGTAAAAGTGCTCAATCATTCTTCAGTACAACTAAAAGTTTTTACATCCAGCGGAAAATTACAACCACCACCCTTGTAATTTAATAATTCCGATTTTTTTTTTAAAACTGTGGCAAGGTTTATTGTACCAAAAAAAATAATAATTCTCGTTAAACTAACTACCCCTACTTCTATCTTAATCAAATTTTTGAAAAAGTAAGTCTACTCCATAAGAAATATCGTTATATTCTTTATTTTATTTTTATAACATAAATTTTTTATCGGAAAGACCATTTTGAGCACATCACAATATAGTGTCAGTATACAAAGTCGGAAGCATATTCACTGAGCAATAAAAATGGCCGTTTATAAGACAACTTCATACAATTAAGAACTTTTCAGACTCAAATCACAAAATATAAAAATTAACAATTTTACGCATGTGAAGTACTTCCTAAATCTTTCCTAAATAGGAAAAAAATTGAAAGTATTAGTAACCAATCAATATTGAAATTACAATATTGCGCCGCCCCGGTGGCGCAGTGGTTAGCATGCTTGCTTTAAGCTTCGGAGGTCCCGGGTACGATTCCCGGCGGGTGATGAAAAAATTACGGCTGGTTAATGTAGGATATTTGAATTAATCACTCATTATCCGTTAATAAAATGATTACGAAACTTCATAATGAAGCGGCCAAATCCCTCCATGGGATGTAGCGCCAGCGAAAAAAAAAAAAAATATTGAAATGGTTTATCGAGAAATTGAAAGTAAAATTTGAGAAGCACGCGCGTTACTAAATAATCTTTGGTGTTTTGTCCGGAAATCGGAGTATGTTAATAAAATAAATAATGGTCCATTCCAGGTTTGTGCAAAATTTGGGGACAGTCTCTTGGAGATAAGTGGGGTTAATATGACAAAATCACCATCTAGCGCATATTGAAATCAAATTGGACGGTGATTGTTGCACATTTTATTTTACTAAACCACTTTTCATATTTTGTCCGGAAATCGGAGTATGTTAATAAATTAAATAATGGTCCATTCCAGGTTTGTGCAAAATTTGGGGACAGTCTCTTGGAGATAAGTGGGGTTAATGTGAGACAAAATCACGATCTAGTGCATATTGAAATCAAATTGAACGTTGATTGTTGCACATTTTATTTTACTAAACCACTTTTCATATTTTGTCCGGAAATCGGAGTATGTTAATAAATTAAATAACGGTCCATTCCAGCTTTGTGCAAAATTTGGGGATATCCTCTTGGAGATAAGTGGGGTTAATATGACAAAATCACCATCTAGCGCATATTGAAATCAAATTGAACGGTTATTGTTGCACATTTTATTTTACTAAACCACTTTTCATATTTTGTCCGGAAATCGGAGTATGTTAATAAATTAAATAATGGTCCATTCCAGGTTTGTGCAAAATTTGGGGATATTCTCTTGGAGATAAGAGGGGTTAATATTACAAAATCACCTTCTAGCGCATATTGAAATCAAATTGAACGGTGATTGTTGCACATTTTATTTTACTAAACCACTTTTCATATTTTGTCCGGAAATCGGAGTATGTTAATAAATTAAATAATTGTCCATTCCAGCTTTGTGCAAAATTTGGGGATATCCTCTTGGAGAAAAGGGGGGTTAATATGACAAAATCACCATCTAGCGCTTATTCAAATTAAATTTTTTTTTTTTTTCGCTGGCGCTACATTCCATTAAGGGATTTGGCCGCTTCATAGTGAAGTTTCATAATCATTTTTACAACGGATAATGAGTGATTAGTTCATTGATCCTTACATTAGCCAGAGATTGTAATCGAACCCGGGACCTCCGGAGCTTAAAGCAAGCATGCTAACAACTGTGCCACCGGGGCGGCGAATAAAACGAAATTAAATTAAACGGTGATAAATGGTGCAATTATTTTTCTTTTTAGTGGGTGCCATAACGGCCAAACCGTAATTTAACTTAGAGCCTAATTTAACTATCACGGGCACGCGGAAGGTCGCTGTGCCCCCCCCCCCTCCCACACACGATTAGCCCTCCGAGAGGCTTTAGATTTCAACTTCGCGGGACGTAAGAGCCGTGATCATCAAACATGTCGCACTGCGAGCCGCACGTAGGAGCGGATTATATAGAACCTATTAATGACACACACTAAAACATACTCCGATTTCCGGACAAAACATGAAAAGTGGTTAGACGTTGACGCAAGCAAACTCCGGACAAATCAATAAAATTTCAACATATACGGTACCAGCGAGTGTGGACTCAAAAACTTCATCATTAACCGAAAAATCAGAGATGTCACAAAACATTAACCGTTTGACAATCATGATTTCGGAATTATGCGGTGAGTTTAAAAAGTCACGATCACGTTCAAATCAAAATGCAAGCAATGGTTCCAGAGATCGATCTCGTACCTACGTCTTCACGTAACAGGATAAACGCAAAGTTTGGCCAATGCTACTATCATTTTAAGTTTGGTAACAAGGCAACGAAATATGTTCCCGAGTGCAAGTTTTTTGAAGGGTCGAGAGATCTCGAACAGAAGGGGGATTTTGAAGCCCCCATCAACGGGCAACGGCGGCCATTGATGGTAGCACCATCAGCCAACTTATCATTTTTGACACGCGTTCAAAATTTAATTTTTTAATCGATACTTTCGGCAACGGCATCAAATTTATTCGCAGCAAACGGAACACCAGTCAAAGCTTTTCGCGATAAAATTATGAAGTTAGATATTGGACTCCGACGAGAATTTTTGTGGGACAACAACGCAGAACAGGCGCTATCAATACTGAACAAGTCGCTATTACATCCAAAAATTCAGAACCTACTCTCAAAATTTCTGGAAATTACAAAGGGCACGCTAGATAAGAATGTAATCAAACACACTGTTACAGACCGGTTAGAGACAAATGGGCCTCCAACAGCATGCAAAACGCGGAGACTGGCTCCTGACAAGTTAAAAATCGTAAAGGACAAATTCGAGCTCTGGATGTCGCAGGGCATTTGCCGTCCCAGTAGCAGTGCGTGGTCAAGTCCATTACACCTGGTCATGAAGAAGAATGGTACTTGGAGACCATGCGGCGATTACAAGGCGTTAAACAACATTACGATACCCGACAGATATTCTACACCACATCTGCAAAACTTTTCTTACCAGCTTGAAGGATGCACGATATTTACGTCACTAGATCTAGTTTTCGGAACATGGTTTGATGATTAACCCAGACAAATGTGTTTTCGCAGCACAGAAGATTACCTTCCTAGGGCATACGGTTAATGAACACGGTATTTCACCCACCCAGGAGAGAATTGAAATAATTAAGAATTATGAAAGGCCAACGACAGTTAACCATCTCAAAAGATTTTTGGGTATGATTAATTTTTACCGGCGCTTTATTCCAAACGCGGCTCTAGAACGACTTCTTGAAGGGATATAAAAAAAGCAGTAAAACTCCGATACAATGGTCAGATCTGTCAATAAAAGCCTTTGAGAATTGTAATGATAAACTATGTCAAGCGACTTTACTGGCACATCCTTCAGCCACGGCTAGGTTAGCCATTATGGTTGACGCATCAGACACGGCGATTGGGGCCGTGGTCCAGCAGTGTGTTGCAGGAATTTGGCAGGCACTCAGTTTCTTCTCAGTACGGCTCAACGAAACACAACAACGGTACAGTGCTTATGACAGAGAGTTGCTTGCAGCTTACTCTGGCATTAAGCACTTCAAATATTTGTTAGAAGGTCGTGATTTCACCCTGTTCACAGCACGTCTCCGGCGTGAATAACGTTGTAGCAGATACCCTCTCACGTATTAATCAAATTTCAATTCCCGAAAGTATGATTATACAGGAATAGCGGATGCTCAAACCAATGATGGCGAATTACGAGAACTATTGAATAGCAATTCAAACACTTCACTCATTCTTAAGCCAATAATCCTAAAGTTTGACTCCAACAAAACTATTTGTTGTGATGTTTCAACCGGTATATCAAGACCTTTTATTCCAATAAGTTTTCGGAAAATTGTTTTTGAATCTTTACATAATTTATCACATCCGGGCATACGCGCTTCAGTAAAACTTCTAACTAAAAATGTTATATGGCCCTCCATCGCAAAAGATTCAAGAATAATGACTCAAAATTGTATACCATGTAAAAAATCAAAAATTTCAAGGCATACACATTCACCTCTCGGTACATTTGTAGTTGCATCGCAACGCTTTTCTGAAATTCATCTCGACATCACATTGGACCACTACAAATTTCTGGAAACAACCGTTATTGTGTGACGTTGATAGATCGTTACTGCTGCCTCGGTCGCATTCGCCGTGTATTCTGTCTGGATAACCAGGTTTGGCGTTCCAGATTTCCTAGTAACTGACCAGGGAACACAGTTTGAATCGCTTCTGTTTGCTGAATTGTCAAAGCTAGTGGGATTCCTACATAAACGTACCACAAGCTACAACCCTAAGTGTAACGGCATGATAAAACGGTGGCATCGGGTGTTAAAATCCGCATTAATGTGTTACGGCAGAACAGATCGGAGCAGCATACTCCCGCTGATTCTACTGGGATTACGGACTACGTATAGTACGTAACTGAAGACCACACCAGCAGAACTAGTCTACGGAAGCACACTACGAATACCAGGAAACCGACTCTATCTACCAGACATAGCACCGAAAAAATCTTTATTTCAAAACACTTAACGGATACAACTCATGTTTTACATGTATGTGTATCAAATTTAATCGATCATTTAATGGCAATATTTCCAACTCGTTCTCGTTCAAACAGTTAATGTGCTTTAACATTTTATAGGTTTTTCCATTTGTAATCATATGATAACCAAAAAGTAAAAAATATGCTGGATATTTGGTACATTGATGGACAGCATTTCGTAACGCACTCGCGATTTCTCCAAGGTTTGCGTCCCAATTTCGATGATCCTGGTTGACGTACGTACGAATTGCTGCTAAAATGGATCGATTAACCCTTTCCGAGGCATTTGCTTGTGGTGAGTAAACGGCAGTAAAGGTGTGGTTTACCGCAAAATCGTTTAGCAACGATTTGAAAGCTTTACTAGTGAACTGGGACCCATTATCACTCACTATTTCTTCTGGAGTACCAAATAAAAGGAACACTTCATTTTTCACATATTGGATTATTTTTGGAGAGGTGGCTGTTGGCAATGGTTTCAATAATACGAACTTTGTTAGATGGTCCAGTATTACTAAAATATAAGTATTTCCCTGTGTAGAACAGGGGTAGGGCTCCATTAAATCTATGAAAATTCTTTGCCAAGGTCGGGCTACAGTACGGAATTGACCCAAAGGTGTTTTCGATATCACGTTACTGCTCCTTGATATTTTGCATTTTTCACAATTTCGAATATGTTCAACCACTTGAGTTCTCATTTTAGGCCAAAAGTAAAAGCGTCGTAATCTATCCAAAGTTTTATTGATGCCTCCATGCGCACCGGTAGCGACGTCGTGTTCTTCATAAATTAATTTTTCTGTTAAGGTTTCTGGCATCCAAATTTTCCACAATGGCAAATCAGATAGTTGTATATCACATTTTGGTTCTAACCGAATGAAGGCTGTATAATTTCTATCTTTGAATTCTGGCAGGGCTAAGTCTATAGCACTTACAATTTTTGGCCAATCAAAAGAAATTTCCTCAACTGAATCGGTGAAACACCGAGATAGAGCGTCAGGCACCACATTTTTAGAGCCACTTTGGTGTTCGATTGAAAAATTATATGCCTGTAGCTGGAGACTCCAGCGCGCCAGTCGTCCACTCAATTCCTTTAGTGACATAAGCCACTTCAGGCTGGCATGATCTGTAATTATAGTAAATTTATAACATTCAATGTACGGCCTAAATTTTTTTATACTTAGGAGCGCTGCCAAACACTCGAGCTCGGTAACGCTGTAGCTTCTTTGTGCTGAATTCAATTTTTTTGACATAAAGGCGATTGGCCTTTCAATTCCATTCTCGTTTCTTTGAAAAAGGACGCCTCCCACGCTGGGTGTAATCAGGATTTACGAGAACAGGGGCTGTTGTCAGTAGTTGTTTTAATTCGTCAAAGGCCGTTTGAGCATCAGCGGTCTATACAAATTTTACCCCTTTTCTCAACAGATTGGTGATTGGAGTTGTCAATTTAGCATAATTTGGAATAAACCGCTGATACCACCCGGCCATACTCAATAACCTCCTGGTTTGTTTAACTGAGGTGGGGGAAGGGAAATCCTTTATTGCCTTCACTTTCTCTGCATTTCGAAGAAATGAGGAGACGAGGCGAAGTAGGTGAAAATGTTCATCGAGGGTGGCAGATGCAATTAATAGGTCGTCTAAATAAACGAATATGCGATCATGGTATATATGCGGCACCACCTTATCCATTAATCTGCTCATTATTTTTGGGGAATTGCATAAGCCGAAAAGCATTACACAAAATTGGTACAACGGTCTTACCGGTACCGCGAAGGCCGTCTTCTCTCTTGACGTCTTTTCCAAGGGAATTTGCCAAAAGGCGTCCTTGAGATCGATCCCAGATATATATTTCGTGTCCCTCAATCTTCCTAATAAGCCATCAATTAGGGGTAACGGATAGGCGTCTTTTGTTGTGATTGAATTAACTCTCCTTGAATCCAGGCACAGTCTATTCTTTTCTGGTTTGATCACTAGAACAATTGGTGAGCTCCACGAACTATTACTCTCTTCTATGACCCCCATCGCGAGCATTCTATCCAGTTCATTATAGATTAAGGCTTGCTTGGCAGGTGAGACTGGATAATGTCTTTGTTTTATTGGTCGATTATCTCCTACATCAATGTAATGCTCGATTACTGAAGTCTTACCTAATCCGTTTTTGGTGTACGATGGAAATGAGTTTTTTTATAATCTCGAGCTCCAGTTCTTGTTCAGATGTTAATATATGTCTTTTGTCATTGAGACCTAAGTCGTTACTTTTAATAATTTCCGAAACAATTGCCGGCGCAAGGCAAAAGGCTTGCCAAAAATTCATGCCTAAGTAAAGTCGACTATCTAACGAAGGGGCGATATGAAATCTAATTGTTTTTGTCACTCCGTTAAATGTTATTGGATGATCAATAAATCCTAAAATTTTATTAAAAGTACCATCTGCTGTTTTGACTCCGGACGACATTTTCCGAAAAGATTTTCCCGCTCTTTCCAGTAAAACTTCTGACCCTCTACCCAAGATGCTAACAAATGCACCACTATCGAGTAGGCCTAGCAAGGGTGTACCCAGCACTGTCAAGGGTATGTGTGGTCTAGGATCATCCTTGCTAAATATAATCGTAGTTGCACAGACTCTCTTTAACATCTTACGAGACTTCCAATATTTGATAATTCGTAAGAGCCTTCTCGTTTTGCATGAATTTTTCAAACTGGTATTTTGAATTTTATTGTCAGTTTTAACCGAGTTTGTTGGTAGATTGGACAGCGAGTCAACTTTATGTTTATAATTTGCAGTGGAATTTGATATCGATGATGATACATAATATAAGTTAGAATTTAAGGGTCTGAGCCCGAATCTTTCTTGTTCAGTGGTCGAGGTGGTCGATTCGAGGCTGTGGTAATCGGACGAAATTCACCCGAATTCATTCCGCCCGGGGCTCCATTTCCCTGTAATCTCGCCTGACATGTAGAGAAGTTTGGTTTCAAAATTCCGGCTTGTCCACAACCAAAGCAGAATATACCTAGTAAGGATACCGGACAATCTTGTTATCGGTGGCCGATATCTTTGCAATTCCAACATATCAGATATTCTCCTTTTTTACAGACTGAGCTTGCGATATATTTTTAACATTTGATGCACGATTGAATAAAGCATCGACATGCATATTGTTGAAACTGCTTCCGAGGGAATTAGGTGAAGAATTTGGATCGATAGTATCTTGATTTAATGTTTGGCTATCCAGTTTAATTTCTTCTAGTGCATAGTTTTTTCGTAAACGACTTTCGGTAAGCTTACGAGGGTCATGACCTGATCTTCTCCAAAGCTTTTCATACTTTAGACATAAATAGAAATTCTGTGATTTCGAGATCAGTAGATTTGCTTGATCCTAAAAATTGTATGTTCCATTTTGGAGGTGATCTGAAATTCATCGGTTGTGAATTAAGTTGCGAACCTTGCGGGTTCCCACGGTCGAAATTATCATTATTTATTGGTTCGTTGTTTCTCCGTAATGGCGGATTATCAAACGCTGAATATGGGTTTGCCATCGAAGTCGTTATAATCGGTTGCGTAGTTGATGAATATGGTTGCATATACGGATTTAACAATGTAGGAGCAACCATGGAATTAGGTTGATACATATAATTGGGGTGAAAAGTGGGTACCATATTTGGCATTGATATTGGCGAATAAAATCCATGCCCTCTTTGATAATTGACACTGCCTATGGGTGGAGCTTCACTTCTAACCCAAGTCACTTCCGGTTGGGTAGTTCTATTGAAGGGTGAAAACTCGCTAGCTGTAAATGGTGGTTTAGTTACAGGAATCGAGTGATTAGTTGTGGAGATAAATTCGGATATCTCTTCATAGTTTGGCTTTCCTGACCCCCTATGAGTATCCATCTTCGATATTGGTGTAACTGTCGAACTGGGGTTTGGTTTTACTGTCGCTTCTTGTTTGAGGTCATCCAACTTGTTCCGAATTTCTTGATTCTTGCGACGGAATTTAGAAATCCAATTAGTGATAGAAGAAATTTCGCCAAATGATGAATCGAGAAACGACTTATCTAGGATCTGTGACCTTGTCTAGTTCCTCATAAATTACTCGTGCTCGCTCTTTTTCAAGCTCAGGTTGACTAGTTACATGTGATTTGATTGGTATTCGTGTCTTATCGGATTGTTCTTTTTGTAAAGTAGCAATTAACGTTTCTCTTGCTGAAAGATTAGTACCTTCTATAGCTCGAACTAACAATTCAGCTGTAAATTCGGAGTCCGTCAGACAAACTAGGTACTGATCTATATCCATTCCAAATATATAATAATATCAAGATTAATTTATAGGTAAGTTCCGTAACTTTAAAAAAAAATGTATTTGTTCAAATAATAATTGCTGCGAAAATTTGGGGCCAGCCGACGATTCCTTTATCAAATTTCAATCTCAGTCCTATTGTCGCAGTTGAAAATTGCAATTAGCTGTGGATAACAATGCGTAAGTGTGGTTTAACAACGATAAAATGTATGAAATCATCATCAGAATCAATATCGCTCCAAAATACACCCTTCCAACACCATAATCCAAGCTATCTAAAAAAAAAAAAATCAAGCGTTGCTGATGTTTGCGCCAAGAGAAGGAAAACGTCCATCAGTCATAGGCGTTAACGCGATTATTTCCCTAATTATTGTTTTCTCCAACGAAAACTTCGACAAAAGAACCAAAAAAAAATAAATCCAGCAGACAGCCTTGACGTTAACACAAACCGATGTATGATAATACGACTCGGCAACAAGTGGGACATGATGACTTGAAATCACGAGAATTTAGCAATCAGCTAAATTTCAATCGGATCTATAAGAAATCAATTCAACCATATGTACTCGCCATAAATTCACCAACGAATGAAATTAAGCAACATCAACACTGAACTGCTAAGAATTTAATAGACCCATTCAGGTCCCTGTTTCGGCGCCATTTTGTAGTGATTCGTCCGCGTCGGTCCAGGTCTTTTCCGGGTATGTTCAATTCGGCATGGTAGGTTCACACGGACGCTTAACGTATTAATTCACTATCACTTAACGCTGCCTGGACATCTATCGTCGACTCACCTCCAAACTTCACAGCAATATTGTTTTGTTTTGTTTGTTTTGGTTGGTATCAAGTGTATTATCGGTAGCGTCCACTGCACTACAAAAACAATCCATACCGCGTTACCAAGACCGAACGTTCAACAATGACTTTATGTTTAAATATGAAACTTAATGTTGATCGGGTTTATTTGAAATGACCTAACGTCCTAACCCAACCGAAAATCATGATTAGACCGATACATAAGAAATATTTATAAATTGTATAAATATTCTTTACAAATATAAATTATTTTTTAAATAGCCAAATTTTGTATACAACACATATCGTTTAATAAAACTGGTGCTACACTAGGTGGGTGAAATATGACATTTTTCATTAGATATTTGGAAATTCGAAAACGAAAATAAATCCAATTTTTAGTAAAGTTAATTAAATTTAAACAATTTGTTTTATAAATTAGCAATCAAATCTTACCGTATAATTTTGTGGCTGTGGCATATTATCACAATTATTCAACTTTTGTTTTTTACATGGATTTTCACAATCACTATTATTTTCACCACCACCACCACCACCACCGCCACCACTTGTTGCATTATCTACTTCATCGTCCACATCATCATCTTCTGGTTCTGGTTCCAGATCATCATCATCTAGATCCTCATCATCTAGATCGTCCACTTCCTCACGAATTTCATCCTCTTCTACATCATCACCATCATGATGCAGATGATGTAGATGTTGATGATAATTATGACTATTATTTATAGTTGTACTACTACTACTATTGCCACTATTTCTATTACGATTCATTGTATCATTTTTATTTAATTTTGTTGATGTTTCATAATCACATGGCGGCGTTGATAATATTAAATTATGGTAACTACTATCTAAATTGGTACCGGAACCACAATTATCTATTAATGAATTAATTGATTGATTAAAACCACATACACCACTATTTATAATGCCATTATTTTTATCGTTAGTATTATTTACTATTAAACCACTAACATCTCCATCACCACTACTACAATCATCTACTTTACTACTACTTGTATTATTATCAATCGATGGTGATGATGATGATGGTGTTGCTGTTGTTGTAGTTGTTGTTATTAATACATCACTTATTTGTGTCAATTGCTGCTGTTGATGATGAGAGGATGGCACTTCAATTAATGATGATGTAGTTTGATTTATTATTGTAACGCCACCCTCTAGTTTTGTTGGTGGTGATTTCCGTTTTGAAGACATCGTCCTGAAAATAAATTTATTTTGGTAAATTTTTAGTAAATTCAAAATAACATAATATAGTATGGTAAAAATAGTTTTTTCTACTTTTAAAATTTTATAACCGTGAGAATCAAAGTTAATTTTTTTTTTTTTTGACTAAATGATTCTAATAAAAAAAAATTTCCAGAAATGTAAATAAAATATTATACCCTTTACTCCAAAATTGTTATTTACATATTTTAACCCACCTAAAAGGATTTAACATCATTAAAAAAAATTTATTCATAAATTAAATCTAATTACAAACACCCGCCCGTGGCAAGTACAAAACATGATAAGAGAAAATAATCAATTTTGCACCGCTACTGGTTTAATATAAAAAAATAAAAAAACTACAAAATAATAAAATTCATTGTTCATATTTGGTTCGGTATTAAATATAAGACATTTCTGAATAGCTTTGATTGTTAAAGAAAAAAAAAAAAAATCTTATTATCATATTTAATTAGAATTCTAGTACACACATCTTATAATATACAAAATCTTCTTATTTGCATCAATTGAACACATACAAAATAACGTACAGAACGATTACGCATTTATTAAGGTCTAATCTTTTAATATTGTATTATGTACATATATACATATTATCTAAGATACAAAATACATAACAATACAAAGAAAGAGAACAAAATAAATGTATTGCCGGGTCACTTGAAACAGGACATTTGGCCCAGAAATGAAGTTAAAAAAAAAAAATATTTAAACAACTTGATAAAATTTCTTATTATAAAACTTTAAAATACATTTTTTTTGCATTTACTCACTATGGTACAGGAAAGTAAGGGAAACATGTTTTTCTAAGAAGGAAATTTAGTCATTTCCTTGCTTGTCCAACCTTTTTAAATTATTATTTTTATTTTCCTTAATTACAAAATATAAAGACATCCGGTCAATTTCCAATTTGTGATTTTTTTTTTTTTAGGTTAGGAAATATTTTTTTACCAATATTCAAATTAAAATATGTATGTAATTGCCCCAAACGAGTATTTAAATTGTTTTCTGTTTCAAAACACCAATTAACTTGCTTTTTTTTATTTTTAATCTTAAATGAATGGAGCTTTAGCGAAGGGAGTTCTTTGTGAAACTGTACTTTTGGTAAGCACTAATTTTCAAACTCTAAGACGATTTCCTGGACGATTCTTTCTGGAAAAACAGTTAATTCTTCTTTGATTTTGAAAATTCTGCTGGTTCAAATTAGGTTAATTTCGAAATTTTTAGAAATGATTAAGGCATGACCTTAAACTATAACACATCGAATGATAGATAAATCATCATTGGTACCCAAAACATTTTTTTTGGAGAGTTTTATAAAATAATTTTAATGAATATAAACCAATAAGATTTGCGTTTTACTTTCAAAGGTTGTAAGATACCCATTGGACTTTTTTGAATATGCTCCGGCTATACTAAGGACTGTATCGAAAAGAAAGTATCCACAAAAAAATTTAGTTTTCTTCGCCTTGCTCTAATTCTATTGTAACGGAAAAGTGCCATTAGATAGAATAGCTTTTTGTAGGTAAATATTGCGTGTGATTTTTACAATTTGTTACCGAGTTGTAATATTGTCACGAATTAAAGAAGAAGTGCACAGAAAAAAAAAAAAATTATCTAATATAGAAATTTGATATATTTTGAAACAAGATCTTAACAATTTGTTTATTGTAAATATTCTTATATACAAATTTTGAATCTCGTATTTAATCAATATAAAACTGATATTAGAGGTTTGTAATGTTTTGTATTAACATTATAAATTTTGATAATATGTGTTGCTTAATAATTATATTTAAAACAATTCTTGTTTAAATGAAAATTAACTGATTTGCGTTAAACGAATTCGTTTTAATCCGAAGCGATTTAATAAAGTTTATCGTAAACTTTAAAGTTTTTTAATATAAAGCAAATTTTGATGTTTAAACTAATTTTTTATAAGGTTTAAAAAAAACATAAAATTTGATTTCAAAACAAACAAAAATTTGTTGGCTAAAATCGAAATATGTTTGTCTTAACATTATTATGATTTATATTGTCAAATTATAAAACGGATAGGTGTATATTAGTGAGAATTTAAAATATTTCTATTAAAATAAAAATATTTCAGAAATGTTTAATTGTTTTAAATGTAATGAAGCATTTTTCACATTACAAATTCTATGCAAGCATATAAAATATCTTCATGGATGGCTTCCTAGTGAAATATTAGTTTGTAATCAAGGTGGATGTCATCAAAAGTTTTCACATTTAGATCGTTACAAGCGCCACTTAAAAAATGTGCATAAAAACCATATTGCAAATAGCCGTTCGGAGCTTCCTGAAGCTGATAATTGTACTAACTTGGGTGTGACAATCAATAAAAAAAAAATTAATGGTAATTACAGTAAAATAGGTATAGTAATATATTTTTATTGACCTTTAATAATTTATTGTAAATGTTTCTTATATTTCATAGAAAATGTTAGTCCATTGTGTGATGAAATTACGTTAGACTCTAAGCAGAAATCCGGACATTATCAAAACGATCAGAAAAGGACTTTATTCTGCGCCAAAAAAATGTCTATAAATATTCAGAACTTAGAACAAGTCCAACATGGAAAACTAGTCATCAAAGAATTTAAAAGTGAAGGTATTTTAATACCAGTTTCTGATCAAATTAAAAAATTCTTTGAAACTAAAGATCTATTGAAACAAACACTCGAACATGGAAAAGAATTACTTAAAAACAAAAACGTACTGACGAACTTTATACAGGGTGAACTCTGGCAGAAAAAAATTTCGATAATTAATAAAGAAAATGTTATTCCTTTATTCCTGTATTATGTCGATTTAGAGACGAATAACCCCTTAGGAAGTCGTTCTGGTAAACAAACGATCGCTGCTTTTTATTATATTTTTCCAACCATACCACAAGGTTTATCAAAATTATCCAATATTTTCGTTGCCATGCTGGTAAAATCAAAAATTTTAAAAACATTTAATTATAATAAGGCTTTGGCCCCTCTAGTGGACGAACTTAAATTACTTGAAACTCGAGGTATTGATATAAAAACCGAAGAAGGTTTTATAAAGGTATATTTTGTATTGGGAATAGTGATTGGTGATAACTTAGGTTTAAATTCAATCCTTGGATTTTCCCAATCTTTTACACACAATTTCTTTTGTAGATTTTGTACCATGAAGAAACAGGTAACCCAAGCATGTCTCGTTGAAAATCTAAGTCTTGCACGTCAAAAGAATTGTTATGATGAACAAGTTTTAAATATCGATGCAGAATGATTTAAGCAAACTGGAATTAAAGAAAATTGTGTTTTAAATAACATTAATACTTTCCACGTTACGGAAAACTGTTCCGTCGATATTATGCATGACGTGATGGAGGGTGTGATTAAATTTGGAATTTAAAATTGCCTTTACACGTTTATATTTGAAAAGCATTACTTTTCAATTGAAACACTAAATAATCGAATTCAAAATTTTGAGTACGGTGAAATGCAATTATCCAATCGACCAGGATCTCTCAAATTAGATCATATTAAACAAAAAAAGCTTCAGGTAACAGCTAGAGAAGCACTCTGTTTATTAGAGTTTATTGTATTCTATATTGGAGATCTCGTACCACCTTCAGAGTCATTATTGAATTATATATACACATTACAAAATTTAGTCGAGCTAGTTTTCAAAGACAGCTTTTCAAATTATGACACTGGAAACACACTGACTATGGAATATTACTTCAACGAGAACCTTAAACCTAAACATCACAACCTATTACATTACCCAACAATAATTAGAAAATCAGGGCCTTTGAAACCCATGTGGTGCATGCGGTTTGAATCGAACATCGTGAGCTTAAATACTACACAAATGCTATAACATCTAGACGAAATTTGCCGTTATCAATTGCCAAAAAATGTGCTATACGATTTACCTTTAACCTATTAAATGATATGAACATTGAAAGTGACGTATCTATAGTAAAATATAGTACGTCCGTTGCAATGGATCTAAATGTTTCTCCTTATAATGAATTAATTAAACAAATGGAAATAAAATTGGAAGAAGCCACGTTGGCAGATATAGTAGAATATAGGAGAACAAAATATAAAATAAGAGATTTACTAAGATCTGAAAATCCATATTCGGTTGTTTTTAAAATAGATCAAAGTTATCCTAATTACGGAAAAAATAAAAATCGAAAAAACTGATAAGCATTACCATTGCTTTGTATTAGGAGATTCATTACAACAATATTACTGCTTAAAATTAAATCCAATGGAGAATAGGCATCCAATTACTCCAAATAAAATATCGAATGACAAAATAGGATTTAAATATCCTATAATATAAACAAAATTTTATAAAAATTTAGTAATTTAAGTTAATTATGTGTATAATTTGGATTCAAATACATAAATGTAAAGCTACAATGTTGTTTGTTTTAAACACTTTTCTAATATGACACAAAATTCTAATTATTTTACAATAAACCGAAAAATTATTGAAAGGCTAAATTCAAAACTGGTGCTTTTGTATTGACCAAATTTTGTTTTGATGTAAAATATTTGTTTTTATTTTCTCGTTTTGCTTCATTCTGATCACATAAAACAAAGAAGAGAGTATGAGATTCTCTTTCTATCAAAAAACACATTTTCGTCATTCTGTCCATAACGTGTTTGTGATATAGTTCGAAGAAATAAAAATTGGGAAAACGATTTAGTTTTGATAATAAAGAAGTGAAAGTGTAATTTATTAGAGTAGTAAATTATATTAAAAATGTGTGTAGAAACTGATGATACATCCTTTATAACTATTCAAAACGGCGATGTCCCATTGGCAGAATTATTATCAGAGTGGGGCCTCTTGCATTTGTATCCTAAAATAACAGGTAATGTGAAATTATTAAGTATAAAATGCTTAATCGTACAATAAGCTTAACCATAAATCTAGTGGTACACCAATTTTAAAACCATGTATATACATGTTTGGTGCTGTATTAAAATGCATGAACTATCGATTTACAAATCTACACATGAGTATATTCCTTCAATCAATCGAATTAATTGACATCATATAGCATAAGCCGGGCTGTTTAACTGTTGCAAAGATGAATTAATCTAATGAATACATATTATACTTTACATTTTATTCTAGAAGGGGGACTAGATGTTCACTCTCTAAAAATCATAACGGAAGATGATTTAAACAAACTATTTCCAGAATTCAAGGAATTAGGTTCGAAAATAGTAGAGTGGAGAAAGGTAAACGTAAGTATGCAAAACTAAATGAAAATATTTATGGAAAAACAACACACCAAAAACTTTATTGTATTTCTAATAGGGAATATATTGCGGATTGGGTACAATCTATCCAAATTCGATCGATTGACTAGCGAATGCTAACACTAGTTCAATGAAGGTTCAATTACTGGCTTGCATTTTTAGTTTTAAATTAAGAGTATTAATTAAATTTATTATTTTTTTACTTCATAGGTAATTGATAAAATGTTCGAGATACCCCACATGACCGAACTGTTGAATTCATTAAAACAAAATGCATCAAACGCCACACGCAAACAAACTTTCAACAAATCATAGATAAAATTGTGAAGCATTGCCCTCTTGAAAAGCCTGACTTTTATTTTCAAAGCGGCAAAATAAAAAAAGGCAAACTTTACTATAAGTACCGAAATCACAAGACAAATTTGAGGCAAGTTGGTTTATTAACCAATAAGCATCCAAACAAAAGAGCAAAATTATCTAATGAAATAGATTAACTAACCGAAGGTTTTAAACTCTATAATAAATGAAATCGTAGCATACCATTCACCATCATTTAATTTACAGATGATGCTAAAGAGTGGCTGACGTATCACTCGGAACCACGGCAGTCAGCTGCAAAAATTCTTGACGGATTATCGAAATCGTATTTTATTTAAATGTAATCATTTTCGCTTAATATTAATCATTTGTTTTTTCTGTGTGCTTAAATTTATTTTGCACAAATTTTGCATTTAAAACGGTGTTTCGTTTAGAAATTTAGCTAAGCGCGAAAATATAAGTAAAAATGCAGTGAGAAAAATAATTAATAAGTCTGGGGAACATGGTACGGTAAAGGATTTATGAAAAAACGGTCGAAAACAAGGTCCCAGCAACCCCAAATTACAGCTAAAATTGTGAGTCAAATTCGCAAAAACAAATCAATGTCTGTCAGAGATTTATGTGGGTGGTACTAGCATAGGAATGATCCAGCGGATAAAATAAGGCGTGTGATTTGAAGACATATAAGAAATAAAAAGTTCCGAAACGAAAAAGTGAAAAAAAAAATTGTATGTTAAAACCGTGCAACTGCCCATTAATAAATTTGGAGCTGTTAAAAATCCATTGCATCACTTTTGCGGAAAAACAATAAACTCCGCCAAATTCACCAGAATGACCAATTGAAAGATATTGGGCAATTGCGAAGCGTTACTTGAAAAATAACGGTAAACTAGCAGAAAATTTAACAAAGTTCAAAAAGTTAGTCCAAAGCAACCAGACAAATGAATAAAACTACTGTGCAGAATCTAAGTAAAGGCATCAAATTAAAATTCGCTATGTATTTAGAAAATAATTTCTCAAATATTTTAAATAAAATCTGCTAATTAGAAGTCTGCTTTATGATAAACATCATTTTATAATACTTAAAATTGGTTTTTTGTGTTTAAAATTGTTTTTTTTTTGTGGCTACTTTCTTTTCGATACAGTCCTTACTACGACAAATCTAATTTTTAATGGTTTAAAATTCGAAAATTTTCTCGAAAATCAGTGGAACGCAACTTAATCCAAATAGACTATCTAGTAGTGTTTTTAAGCATTTCTGATGTCTGCATCTATAGGGAATGAAGGCATTAACCTCAATATTTAATGATTTCTACTATACAAAGCTTTCAGTAAACATAAAAATGTCCCCTGTAACGGTAACAACTACACCATAGTTCCAAATGTTTAATTAGATATTCTTTGAGCTCTTAGAAATTTAAATAATATTTCTAGATTGTCAATAAATGAACCTCCACAATTTATCAATACACAATCTCATTCTATGATCAAACCGCCATTATTTTCTTAATGTTTTCCCTATTTTTTTATGCCTTATAGAAATATGCCGGAATCATTTATTTAACATATTATTAGAAATAGAGTTCAAGAAATAGCAAACCTGAAGCAGTAAGCGAATGCGGAATTGTGGATATATAATTCATTTGATTTACTGAGATATTAATTTATACTATATTTCAGAGTATACATTTAAATTTAAATAACTTAAGTATTACTTAGAAATAACTGAGTATATAATTTGATTTTAATTTTCAGAGATATTATTTATCATATAGTATATTATTTTAACATTTTTAAACAGGTTTTTAGAACATTGTTGGGTCTTCTTTGGATTACTAAGATGTTGGGTAGCGAATTATATTTTAATTAATAAATTGTTAACCTATAAATAGATTGTTTCAGATTTTTAAATTTAACTTTGAAGTGAATAGTTAGTTCTTATGTTCGGTAATGTGATTTTAATTTTTAGTTTTAAATACATTTGAAACCAACTCGAATGAATTTTTAATAATTTCGTGAAAAAATAATAACTCGAATAAATATTTTCTTGGGCCTTCATATTCAAGCCCTTTATAAAGGAAACAGGGTAAATAACAACAGGGTAAATAAATACAGAAGGAGTCCCAAGTCATAGATAACACGATTTTGGTTAGCACGGTGTTTTCATAGAAATAGAGGCAATAATTATTCATCTACCTTGGGGAACTTCACATAATAATGATAGTTTGCAAAACAGTACTTAAATCCAAGCAGAGCAACAATGTGAAATTGGCTGTAACTTCAAAAACTTGCAGGCTCAAAATAGAGTGTAACAAATAAAAATAAATAAATAATTTTGTTTTTTAATTAGTTGGAGTATTTACCTAATTACATATTAACTTATTATATTTTTTGTTTTGTTTTGCAAAACAATCAAAAGGAAATTGGTTGATATTTCCCAACAAAACATAAATAAATTTAAATACGAGACTGTCAATAAATTAAAAATAAAATTGAAGTGTGTCGTCAAACCGCACACAAATAAATCAAGATAACTAATACAAAAAAACATTTGGAACAAAAAAGGGGAGTCCATCCCATGTGTACGTCGTATACACAACAAGAGTGGGTGGAAAAACTTGTTGAAACTGTTTTTCATTTTTTTAATGGAATTCTAATAATAGGGTGAACTGTATTTTAGGAGATGTTGATTTATTTATTTTTTATTAAAATTCATAACACGAATAACATTATGAGCGATGAAAATTTACCTAAAAACACAAATTCATTTTCCTTTTTTTTTGTGTTTATGTATGTAAGTATATTGTCGTTGCAAAATAAAAGAAAATCCTTCCTTTTATTCTATACCATAATGAGACGGTTCAGAAAAGACCGAGGGTGACTAAAATTAACAGGTAAACAATATTGAAAGTGCAGGGTGAGTGCGAGGACTGCTTAATGCAAGATTCTTTCCAAAAAAACACACAAATAAAAACGAATCTTGTAAGAATCGCGTCCGCCGGATGTTTGAAAGAATAAGAAGATTTCTTTTTCTTATTTTATTCTTATTTTAATTTTTTTATTTTTTAAATAATATAATATGGCATCTGGAATTGTTTTCTTAACAACACAAAAAGTTAAAAAAAAAAAAAATTTAATAACTAAATATAAAAAACATTTTTTTCTCTCTTCTATTACATACATATATATATATATATATATATATATATATATATATATATATATATATATATATATATATATATATATATATATATATATATATATATATATATATATATATATATATATTTATATGCACTAAGATGAACAATTGAATTTCAAGAAAACAAAAAAAAAAACGAAATAAAATCATTAAAAGGAAAAACTACTGAGTATTTTCCATACACACTTAATTATGATCAAACAAAAGCAACAATAACAACAACACAAAAAATTGAAGTCATAAAATTTAATTTAGATTTTCTAAAAGAAACAAAAATTTTTTTTTTTTACTTTAATTTAAAATTAGAAAATTTATTATTATTATTATATACTGTTAGTTTTCCTCTTTTTTCCAAGTTTTCATGTAACAGATCCAGTGACAAGTGACAAGATCCATGAAAATCATAAATAATTTTTTTTTTTTTTTTTTTTTTTTTATTGTGAAAACAACATTAGAAACGAGGGGGTTGACGACATCGACGAAGTAATGCGACTACTTCATATAAATAAATAAATATATATAAATCTATATTTATGTATTCATTCAATTGTATGTTTGTGACTATATCGAGATATTAGTGTATGAGAAAAGTAATTTCCAAAATTGTAATTGAATTTTTGTTTCATTTGTAAATTTGTACATAAAATTGGGGAAAAATTTAATTTCCGACATAAAATTTCTGCAAATTCATGTATGTATGATTTAAAAATAATTATAAATTTATTCCTATAAAAATCCCCTCTAAATGGCCACAATTGATTGAACACTAACCTAAACTATTGCACGACTTCTTCAATTTTGAATGCCGTTTAAAAACGGCGCGGCACGGCGAAGCAAATCATCCAAGAATAAAAAACGAAGGATCGCCAAAATTGTTTAGCCAATTTTTTTTTCGGTATTTGGGGGGGAGGGGGGTGACGATACGAACCCAAATACAGGTCCTATTTAAAATGCGACTTTACGATTTTTTTTTTCAATTCATTCACATCTCGTGGATTATCAACGTACATCCAATCTTTCAAATAGCCACACAGAAAGAAAACGACCAGAAAAGTGTTTCGAGATCAAAAAATCGTGCAGATAATCCAAAACCACATCTGCATTATGTGGACGAGCACCATCAAAATAAACCAACTATACATCGTTAATTTAATTTTCTGCTATTCCTATTAGTGTTGGAATAAACTGTTCATTAGCCGATAAAGCTCTCTAAACAGATACCTATTGAGGGTGTACCGATAAATTTATTTATTCACGTCACCCGTGAAACCCGTCCGTTTGTTTCAAAAAATGTTTCTTCAAAGCAGGGTGGGAATGATTTAAATCAACTGATTTAAATCATTAATTTAAATCAGATTTAAATCAACCTGTATTTTTTAAAAAAATCGTGATTTAAATCATTTTTTTCGCTACCAAATTTTAAAAGAAATAAAACAAGTTTTTTTAGTAAAACTTTTAAACTAAAATAATAAAATTTAAATTTTATTTTAGTGAAAATACAGTTTAAAATTCAACCACACGATTCTATCATATACTGAATTCGTATTAATTAAGCAAATGAGTGGATATTGACGAAGAAACGGAAACAAATAATACGCTGGCTACATTATGCAGCACCCCATCATAACCAATAATCGATGAAGCAATAAATTTACCAATTTCTAATGGTGCCTCACAAACATTTTCAATAAATCCGGTCCAAGTAAATTGTCATAGTTAGAATAACAGCAGCACAAAAGGAAAATTTGGATCAGAAAGCTGCTCGCTTATTTTTGCAACAAATATTTCATTCAGCACGGTTCTAGAATGAAGAATTTAAAAGTTGATGTAAGGAACTATGACCGGATTGTCATCCGCCAAACCGCAAACTATAGATCTTTGAAGATGATCACATCGATTTGCGAGAAAAGTACTTTTCTGCGCTCAGGTTATTAGATATTAAAAATGTGACTTTGGCTGGCGTTTGCCTGATGATCAAATATCCGAAATTCCGAAATTACATATATGTATAACCAATTGTGTGTTCCTGTGTAATGGCAGAAAATGGCGAATTTTACCCTTGATACGTCGGGCATGTCTCACGATAATAAAGCGATAATAAAACATTTGGTACAAGGTTGCTACGCAAAAATGAAACTTATTTCAATGTTTTAATTGTCAGTTTCGTAACCGACAATGCTAGCAACATGATGATGAAACAAATTTGTGAAGTGCCGAAAATGAAACTATTATTACATACGGATGGGCCGCCCATATATTAAACTTATTTGCTTTAGACGTAATTGGTAAACCTGTAAATAACAAAACTTTTTTCGAAATCACCATTTACCCAAAGTCTGCTCTGGTACTGGTACAGCCTTCGGAAGTCCGATGAAATACTTATTGCGACATATGAAAATCTTACTTGCAGGACTGATCTATATTAGCAAAAGTATTCGAGCGAAACCTAAAACAAGCCAGCTATGATGCCAATATTGGTAAATTGGTCATGAATATAAGCGCCAAGAGAGGACCGGAAGACTTGGTCAAGCTTTTAAAACCCATTTCCAAACCTATTTACACTTGCCAAAATAAGAAGGCAAAGTTATGTAATTGCGTACATATTTGGCTGGAATGATTTAGAAAAGAATTTGTAATCTGGCAATACAATAAGTGCTGCGTTTCTTCTTTAAATTAAGTGCAAACAAAAATAATAGTGCAATTGAGTTCCTAGAAGAAAAGTTTAGCTTATCGTCCATGGCATTGTTTTTTAAATATAAGGAAAATATTGGTCCTTTTACTTCGCCTAGATCTGCCTGCAGTGCCTCAATTATAGTGGCGATGAAGATAAGTTTATCCTAATGAAATTTCGGAAGACACTGTAAGCCAAATCCACAAATAATTGACATCAGCAGTATGTTTACCGCTGGTGTCGAACGAATATTTTCAAAATTTAGTTTAACACAAACGGATTTAAGAAACAATCTTCGTGTGGGAAAGTGGCTAAATTGGTGTACATTAGGCAGCGATTAAATAAACTAAATTAATAATGATTTAATTTTATTAATTAAAAACCTTTAAACTATTCAAAATTTACATTTCTTTACTTAATCTGATAAATTTAAATAAATAATCTAATTTAATACAAAAAGTTGATTTAAATCAAAAAAATCTGATTTAAATCAATAAATTCAAATGATTTGTATTTTTTCAAAAAATACATGAATTTTCCCACCCTGCTTCAAAGAGATTGAGGCCCTTCGATTTTTGAACAATAAAAATCTCAAAAAACACAACGTAAGTGCCAGAAGGTTCGATTAAATTCTTGTTAACGAGAATCAACTGCAATATAATAACAAATAGATGCTACATAATATCTTGTCATCGTTGGGTGGAGAGGACCAATGCTAAGTGGCATTTTGGAGTTCTTTATTTTAGGATGTGAACAATTATTAAAAAACACAAAATTTTGAAAAACGTTCTAATTTCTATTAATGCTAAAATTTTAATAAATCGTCAAAAGTATGTAACGTATGGAGTCATGTTGCACTTCTGCAACATACCATTCCAATTAACGAAAAAATATAGCATAAGCCGATAAATCGACTTTACTCGGTGCTGTACATCGGCAACAGAGCATTCTAACGATTTAGTAACAAATCAGAGCTAACTAGATAGCAACATTTGTATTTATGTTGCATTGAAGTGATGAACGCGTACAAACCTGTTTCGCGCTCTTTGAATTCGCTTACGAAATGTGATTTATTAGTGAAATACTGATATTTGGCTATTGAAATTGTTGTTAGTAAAAGGTATGATATTGGATTTCGATAATCAACAATATTTTTTTGCAAAATCATGTTTTTTTTTATTTTTGTACTGATTTTGTTTTGTTGCATAAATACAACATTGCGCGTTTGCGATAGATTTTTTTACAGTTTAATTGGATTTGAATGTTTCTTTTTCAGGATCAAAATAAAGCCCACTGAAAAACGAAAAGATAAATCGGATTTAGCTTTTCCGATATATTTCTAAAGTTATTACTTTGTTTTCGTTAAAATCTTCTAGTTCTTGACCGAATAAACCAGATAATAATATTTTCAATTTAAAAAATTCAAAAAAACTTTTAAATGGCTGAGAAAATGGGAATTCGAAAATAGTATTGTCTGGTATATTTGGTCAAGAACCAGAAGATTTTAACGAAAACAACGCAATAATTTTAGAATTATATCGGAAAAACTAAATCCGATTTTCTTTTCGTTTTTCAGTGGGTAGAGCGCTTGTCGTAAATTGCGTAAATTGACCATTCAGCACTTGAAAAATATTCTAGTAGTATGGTAAAACATTCAACTAGATAAACCAAAAAAAAATTAGTGGTTAAACAAAATCTTAACCAAATTTTTAGTATTAATACCTGCCACAAGAGTCAAATTGACAAGAAAATACACGAAAAAAAATTAGACCAAAATTTGTTTAATTTTTTCTGTTGCTTTGATCAGTCGTTAACCAAAAAAATGCCTAACTCATTTTGGTTGAAAACAATACGGTTATTGTCGCCGATCGAACATATAACTTGCTACTGAATGAGCGCGAAAGTTCTGATGAGGACCCAGAGGTATCACCTGACATGGAAAATGAAGTTCAAGCTACCATCACCCTAGCAACTACATCCATCACTACTCAGTTCAGAAGTACTACAGCGGATTCAAGTCCGGCCTTCGCTGTGGCTCTAAGTACATCTAATCGTGTGTCTAGGGCTAATATCACATGGAAAACGAAAAGCTTGAACTTAAATGACGACAACTACGTTTTCATGAATCTGACACGTTACCTTCAGAAATACTTAGTTTGGATACTACTACTGAGGTATTTTCATATCTGTTTACGGAGGACATTATCGACCTTATTAGAGACCAGGCTAATTTTTACTATGTTCAGAAAGATGCTAATAAACCTGTAAATGTAACTAGTCTAGAAATTCGCCAATTTATTGGTATTGTATATTACATGCCAATTGTTCGTATGCCAAATGTAAAAATGTATTGGTCTGAAAACGTTAGCTTTGCGCCGATACAAGAGACAATGCCATCGAAAATAGTAAAATGTAAACAATAGTAAAATGTATGATCAATTACATAAAATCTGAGGCACTCAACCATAACTCCAAAAAAGTTCCTTTTGAAGCGTATTATCTGTAGATGAACAAATGTTTACCCGACAAACCCCATAAATGGGGGATTTAAACTTTTTGTTATATGTGGTGTAACTGGGTATGTATATAAATTTGAAGTATGTAGTGGTCAGGAAAACAGATGGCAGCCGGCGAGCCTCAATTAGGGGCATCTTCTAATATGGTAGTTCGCCTTGCCCGCGATGTGCTTTCCAATCAGAACTACCAGCTGTTTTTCGATAATTACTACACCTCGATCCCGCTTATTGAAGACGTGTTCAGTCGCGGAATTTTGGCTATAGGTACTATAAGAAAAAAACCATATTCCTAACTGCAAGCTGCCAAATGAGAAAGTTCTTAAAAAAGAACCGCGCGGTACGTCAATAGAACAGGTCGATAATTGCAATGGAGTTGACGTGGCTGTGGTTGCTTGGAGAGATAACAAAATTGTAACATTGGGTTGTTGAGAACTCTGCTGAATTCAGAGCAGCTATAGAAGAGACGTTATGCAAATATAAGACAATCAACAGTATAAAGCGCAGAAGTGATGTTTAATGTCTTATTCAAAATAAAAAAAAATAAAGATCCAGCTCAACATGTTACTTCGAAATATGTTAGGTTGGACCAATGCGGGCACTGGCCAGTTTGAGTGGATAAACTAATGAGGTGCAAATTTCCAGCCTGCAGTGCATATACACAAACAAATTGCGATAATAAAAGATTTCAGAATCAATAAATGAAAATAAATCAACTTTTCTTTTGACGAATCGTATGGAAATGCTTAGGACTTTCTTTGTAACTAAGATTGGTAATCACTGCCGAACAGCATGTTTGTAGCATGGATTATTTTACATGATCCTAAGCTAATTTTTGACGCTTGTTTCAAACATATTATCAGTATTTTATATTACCTTTAGTTTATGAATTATAAGCAGGGATTTTCTTTTAGAAAAAATACTCATAACGTACAAAAATATTTTAATAAAAAAACTGCAAACTTCTGAATTTTCTTTTACATAATTTTCTACTGTTTTGGAATGACGAAGTGCTACTCTGAATACTCCAGTAATAATCGGCCATCATATGGGCATTCAAGTTCGTCCATAGTTTGAATATCTTGGTGGAATCGTTCGGCAGCACTTAACATACTCAACACCCTTCCTATTATCCCATGCGTTCTTCTCAATTTCTGACATTGAACAGCGAACATTAGGTTCGTTCACCAATTTGCGAATTTGTGGGCCATCAAATATACCTGCTTTGAACTATACTGAACTCAGATTCGGAAACTTCATTGAAATAATACTTAAAACATTCACTGTATTGATTTAGTACTTTAACATATTGTTTCATCAGACCGAGTTTGATATGCGGAGGTGGCAATATGATACTATTTCGTTCCACAAAAGGTACGTTCATAACATTATGGTTAGAATATAAAACAAGGGTATTTGGTATAGCATCCTTGTTAACTATCTTAAGATCAACGCAAATTATCTATTATGATTTTCTATGGATAAAGTAAACGAAAAGTAGTATACAAAATTATACTGATACTTCTAACCGTGCAATATATTCCAGAACTTCATCCAAAAATCATTTTAGAATCCCATTTACTACGCACATGTCAAATTTCATAATAACCTTGTAAGGAATAACCAAGTTCCATCCTACTTGGCCATATTCCAGAACTCCATCTAAAATTCATTTTAGAATCCCATTTCCATTAACCTTATCGCATTTCATCATAATCAGTTGAGAAATGGCCAAGTTCTATCATACTTGGCCATATTCAAGAACGTCATCCAAAACTCATTTTAGGATCCCATTCCCATTACACATGTCGAATTTCATTATAATCGGTTGATAAATAGGCCAGTTCCATCATATAAAAAATTTGTTAACTACTCACTACATCCTAATCCAACCCCAACTTAACTCCAACTCAACTTCAACTCAACCCGCAAATTGACCCATAACTTAACCTTCAAATCAATTCCAAATTCAATGCCCAATTCAATAATCAAACCAGCATAAAAAAAAATCGTAAATATTTATAAAACCAGGTAAGGTAAACGGCTATAATACTGACATACTCGGCGACAAATGCAAGTTTGATGTTCGTTATTATATATGTAACCAATTATTTTTAATATGTTTGCAGATTTTTTCAATTACTAATGTATCTAAAAATAATTTGGCTAACTCAATGTAGAAATTAAAAATAATTTTCATTCATTATTTTAAATATTTAACAAAAAAGGAAAAGTGTACGTAACACTGATCTACCACAAAAACGTTGTTCCTATTACTGACTTTTTTGGTTTCTGATACTGACATACTGTTGGGTGTGTAAGATTACTAAATTAAAAAAAAAATATTTAAAATAAAATATTTAAAAATAAAAACAAAAATAAATAAACAAAATATAGCTTTTAATTCTGACTAGCACAAGTGAATTAAACTAAAATATTAATAAGACAATATAAAAGCAAAATAAATTTTTGGTTATTCTTATAACAAAACATTTGTTATGTACTCTTAAGATTTATATTTTTGTATGTCAGGAACACTGTAGATCCCTCGAGAATTGAGAAATTCAGGTTCAGGAATAATTTGAACAATAACTTCATTATTTTTTGTTTGTGAAACAATACCCGCGAAATATTCCTCCTCGTACCGAATGATGACATATGTAATTGCCAATCTTAGTTGGCTGATATTCGTTTTAGTCTTTTCAGTAGGTGGTGTATTTTGTATTTTAGCCTTTTTTACGGTGCTGGTATTATTCGCTGAATTCTTTTTGGCTTCCCTTTTCATTTTTCGATCTTGTTTATTTTGAATTTCTTGTTCCTTTTCAGATTTTTTTTTTTGTGTTATAATTTATGTATTCCACCGAAGATACAATGACAGACGGAATCCGTTTTTTGACTTTATTTATAGATGCCTCATTCGGTTTAGTTTCTGGGCAAAAGAAACTGTTTTTATAGGGCGTTTGCACATTCGATAGAAGTAATTGCTCATTTTCAGTTTCATTATACTTTGAAATGCTTTTAGCTTGATCATGGATATTTTCATCAATGTCTTTGTGGTTTTCTATTGACAAAGTAATTACTTCCCCTACTCCGTCAACATTCTCCCACAATTGATCAACATCGAAACCACTAAATGCTGCATTAAGATCAATGTTTTCCAAAGTTTTTTCGCCAATTACTAGAACAGACTTTTCCTGTTGTACATCATCCGCAATAGTGGAATTCAAATTAGTAGCGTCACTAATCATAGAAAAATTGATTTGTTTCGGATGATATTTATTATTTACATCAACCCACACATGGTACAAATTTTGGTCCTCTTTAATACCTCGCCATATCCCTCGGGTGTCTTTAAAGCATTGCAATTGATTTTCTGTCAGAAAAGACTCAAATATATCTACAAAAGATTTCGATCGTATTCTATTAACCGTTCTAGGTGTTGTTGCTACTGGTGTATTTTTAATCGTCGATGCTTTAGCAGCTGTTGTTAAGACTTTTACCAGCAATGGTGCAAAATCTTCCTTTTTCAACTTTTAGCCTTCATTTTGCATTTTCCAGCTATGTACAGCTTTCTTCCATTCTACCTTTAAGGAGCGAAAAACACCAACATCTAGTGGTTGCAAAAGGTGGGTTGCATTTGGGTAAAGTGCTATTATAATAATTTGGTGTTCCTTGCAAAATTCGCTTAAGGCGAGCGATAAATGCGAGATATGTCCGTCTAAAAATAAAATCACAGGGAATTTCGCACCATTTTGACGCAGCCATGGCAAAAAGACATTTGCCATATATTCCTGAATACTTCCCCGTTCATCCATCCAGATTCAGAGCCGTTTGGCATTTTTCGCCCTAACGCAAACGGGATTCGTTTATATTTATATACCACCATCGGTGGAGGACACATTTTTCCTTAGGCGACAATAAAAATCCGCTCTCATCGCAGTTGAAAACACGTTTCGGATCATCAATAATATGCAGGTAATTATTTTCTGCAAAATACGTTTTAATCTGCTGGAACCAGTCACGAATATTATGCTCTCTGATAATACCACGACTCCTAACTAAATGTTGTGGAACACGCTCCGAAATATCTGAATTTCGTTTTAAAAACCCCTCGTACCATCGCCTTCCTGGTCTTCCATCTCTAAAATTATTATGACGATTTAGGTTTTAAACAGTAGAACACTATCCAAAAGCAGATCCTTTGTTGCGGAAAACTCAGCCTTACCGATATAAATGATCCATTGATTAATTTTTTGCTCATCTTCAGTAGTCAACACTGTTGGGTGACCGACCGATGGATGCATTTAACATATACACCTCTTTGTTTGTATAATAAAGTTGTTCGGGGAATTCTATATTGTTTACTTGCTGTGTATACGGTCATTCCATTTGCAATATTTTCAAGAGCAGCGTTAAGATCATCCGGGCTGTATTGAAGACGTTTCAATTTCGTGGTCATTCTAAAAATTGCAATGCTCGTTTACTGACAGGTTTGTATATAATACTGACATATAAATTAAATGGTTTTTATTACAATTAAATGCACCGAAAATATACAGTCAGTTTTAAGTTTACCCATATTTTAATTACTTTTAAATCATTTAAATTATTTAGAAAGTCATTAAAATTAAAATAAATTGTTTAAATTTAAGAAAATAAATTACAGATTACTTTCATTATATTGACATATTGAGGGTTTTATACTGAGCTAAGTAAGGACTTATTACTGACAGTCCCCTTTAACAATTATTTCTGGCAAAACTGCTATAAATTATTAGTGTCAGAATTAGGACAGTACAATGATAAGTAAACTTTGCAACTAAATCAAAAAACCATTTTAAGATCGGTTAAACACACAAGTCAGTTATTCATTTGTGTCTAATACTGACAAAACTATTTTAACAAAATTTATTTTTATCTTCAATTTTTTCACTTAAATACACTTTAATAATTGAAAGTAATTAATAATAAAACTGATTTAAGTTAAATTTATTAATTAAATAATACTTACATAGGAAATATCACTAAAAAACGGCAATTAAAAATTTAAGGCAAAATGGTAAGAAATTTACATGCACATGTATCCACGATCGCTGTCAAATTGTAATTAATTTTTATTGAATTTTATACACCAATACAGGAATATTTTAGAAGGATGAGACAGGAATATTCATGGTTTTATTTAAACAAAGGTTTTTGTATAAGTGTTGAACAATTATCTTAAAAACTAAGAATATGCAATATATGTCAGTATTATAGCCGTTTACCTTATTTTGGGTCAATTGGTATGGCAGGTACCCCATCCTCTTCACGTACAGTCTCCAAAAGCTTTTCAAATCTCCGCCTTGACCACAGAAACAAATTGGCGAAAAAAATTCCAAATCGGACAAGCCGTTCTCGAGATACCATTGGTACAGACATCCAGACAGACGGACGGACATTTTTTTTTTTTGCTTTTTCAGACTCCGGGACTTTAAAAACGTCGAGAAAAGTGGTTTTGGACCAACCAAATTTTTCGTCATGTTTGAAAGGATTCAATTCTTTGGTCTTTTTAGACCGAAGTAATAAAAGTTGCTCCTAGAAACCATTAATCTACTTATTTCGGCAAATTTTAATCTCAATCCTTAAACATATAATCCAAAAAAAGGTTTCATATTTAATTTGGAACCAAAATTTACACTCGTTACTCCAACTCATGAAAATTGAATCTAAATTTATTTTTTTCTGAAATGGTTTGTTGTAGTCAGTGTAAATTTTCTGGAAAATTAGGAATGATATTGAACCCTAGATATTTTTAAAAAATTCTTTGTTTTATCTATAATTCATCATGGTGGCGGTTTTCCTGCTGTTTTATAATGAATTGTGATGAAATTTGTAAAAATAAGGCAATAAAGTGTGCCTTTTAAACTGAAGGAAAAACTGAAAACTAGGTAACTTTGAAGCTGATAGTACATACATACGTCGTTGAAGTAGATATTTGGAAAGGCGTTCGGAAAACATTCTGCATATTAAGAGATTGTAGTATCTAAATATGTTACAAATGGGTGGGAACAAGTTTATAATTTTGGCTTATAGGAATCTAATACCACTGACAGACTAGGGATTAGCTCAAGTGTGTCGAGTTCAAGATTAGCTAAACGCATTTTATTTCGAGATTAGTGACAAAACGCGATTAGTGAACTAATCTCTCAATATTTTGAAGTTTATCTCTTTGCAATGAGTTTAGTGAGAGTGCAAGTGGCGCCATTATATGTAAATGTTAAAATAAAATTGTAAATACAAGTTGCGCTATTTTAATATACACGAAAAAAAATTACTAATTTATTTTCTATGTATTTATAGGAATTTAATTATAGCATCTCGTGCTATATTTTTCGTAAAACATACTATGTACATAGCTGACTTTCCACTCTGCATAGCATGAAATGCAATATTGGAATCGCTACTATAATAAGAGCTAATTTATTATGCCATATAGGAATATTTCTTATATGCATTTCTAGAAATCCAATGTATTATATTTCCTTTGTTTTATACGATTCTCTTTATTTTGAACGTAAAATCATTAAAAGTAAATTGAATCCTCTCCTCGAGAAAGAGTATGTGTATCTGAAATAGGGACCACTAGTAGTGTTACCACTTTGGATACAATTGTATCCATTTGATACATTTTTACTTAAAAATTGAATTTGGATACTTGTATACATAAAATGTAAAAAACTGTAGAAATGGATACATTTCATGTTTTCTGGATACAATTGGATACAAATACAATTTTCTTCGTTTTAATTCTAAAAATATTTTTTTAAGACATGGAATTTAGATAAAATTCTGAGCTGTTTGTTCATGAATGCTGAACTGCTGAATCATTTTGCTGATAGGGATAAATTATTGTTTTTTGACATTTAGAAATGTTCTTTCTCTCAATTCACTTTCTTTCTTTCTTATGTTTGCTTGCTAGTTCTATAAAACGACCGGTATCTTAATTTCAATACTGTTGGTTCAATTTTAAAATAAAATAATGGATAAGTATGTAGTGTTAATATTTATTCAAATTAATTCTAATAAATCAATCAATTTTTAGATTTGTAATTCGTGCCAAAAAAGATAATTCTAAAACAGCTTCTTCAGGTGCAATGTAAGTTATAAAAGTAATTGTGTTGCATCTTGCATGTGTTAAATAGTATTTTATGTAAAATGTTATAGATTGTCTACAGTTCTACACCTATATCGAAAAAAATAAAACTGAGCAAACCAGTCAGAGTCAAGTGTTTCTATTTCGAGTGACAGTGAGGCTGAAACTGCCACCAAAAACAAAAAAGGACCAGATTATTCCGAGACCAGTGGGCTGCTGATTTTAAATGGGTCGAAAACAGGAAAAGATCGGCATTTTATAAGGTTTGTGAGACACGTCTAACAAACATAAAATCACACCTTCTTCGTCACGATACTAACGTAACTCATAAAAAAAATATGGAAGTATAAACCTATAAACAAATTATATTTCATGTTTTTATCTTACTCCTTTAGGATCGTCAATAAAATGAATTTAGAGTTCCAATCGGAACAAATTCGAATTCACACACTTTACCATACTATGGAGACTAATTTTAAGCTCATATTAAGCAATTTTATAAACCCTAATTGTTTTAGGAATTTAGCAACAATAAACGAAATCGATTTTTATGACTTGGAAAATCACCTGCCTTTACGAAATATCAGCATGGGTTCTGCAATCGAAACATTTTTGTTGGCAAATAATCTTGGCGGGGATGAACTAAATACGTTTTTAGAAAACGTCAAACAATTTTATATTGAGCTCGCCAAACAAGTTAAAACCCTCTTTGATTTTAGTAATCGCACATTCCAACATTTATCATTAATTAATCCGGAAAATATAAGTTTAGAAAACGTCTGTCTAACTCCGTTATTAAATGCATTTCCGAATTTACTTGCAAATAATAATCAAAAAGATGAAATACTGGACGAATTTAAATTGTTGACAATATCATCACATTTAAATCATATAGATAAAAAAAAATGTTGAAGAATTTTGGTCAAAAGTTGGATCAATTAAGGGAATAGATGGTTACCTTTTTCAAAACCTATCAAATTTTATGATAAGCTTGATGAGTTTGCCTCATAGTTCGGTGGCAGCAGAGCGGAACATAAAAAACATAAAAAAACAAATCGATTCAATGATGGCGGCCAAAGAACTACTCACTTTAGAACAAAAAAAATCCATTAGTTCCAATAAAGCTAGTGAAGTTTGGGTACCCCAGCCGGAACATCATTTACTTTAAAGAGCAAATTTTATAAATTTAATTTTATTTATTTATTTTTTCTTATGTTAAGTTTAAACAAATTATCTAAAATTTTATGTTCTATTAGGATAGTCGGGTTTGTGCACATCCACTTCCTGCTGAATTGTACCTTAAATGTAAACAACTTGAACTTTTAAATACTCCAGTTTTAACTTAGATTTAAGAAAAAAGTACTTTACTGGATTTTTATTTTATTTTTTTAATAAAGCTGTTTAAATTACGCAAAAAATCGAGTTTCAATGAAATTCCAAGTGGATACAATTGGATACAAGATTTTTTATTAAATGGATAAATTTTTATTTTTGCGAGTGGTAACACTGCTAGTATATTAAAAGCAATATTTACCACAAAATATAGCTGTTATAATTGCATTCGTTTTTTCTAAAAATATATTCATGTTATTTTCATTTCATGAATATAATTCGCTAAGTCAGTACGTTCTGCTTGATACTTAAGGTATCAAGCGAGAATTTTATTTTTGTAGTTTGGTCGTATGAAACCAATCTACCTCATATAGAGAAGTCGATCGTTACTCATTTTTGAGTGTCGATACATTTGTATTGACTCTGGGGTAAAGTAAAGGTGGGAGGGGGGGGGGGGGGGGGGGGGTAATGACTCATGATACATATTTCTATTTTTTTCAGTAGATATATTATAATGAAGCGGCATTTTTATGATTTGCCAAATCGAAAATACTGTGAACTACTAATATATTTCCTAAGACGACCTGCACGCTGCACCAACACCATTAAACATTGCAATCACTACAAAAATATGCTGGGGAAAATACCAATTTTATGGCAATTACTAAAATAGTACATTTTACTATTTTTATGGTACATTTTACTATTTTTATAGTAACAATTTGTATTCGCATCTCTTTAAATTAACTATGTGTTATAGTAAAATGCTTTCCTATATTAGACCGCAATCCTGTGGGCACCTATAAATTATAAAAATGTCTCCTATATTTTTTTTCCGTGTAGATGGAACTATTATCAACATTTTTAGACCTACAAAAAATTTGTGGTAGGTATAAATAAAAAGGATTGAAAATTGTAATTAATAATTAAAATGTTTAAATTATAATTTGTTTTTTAAGGTCTATGTTGTTTTTATTTTGATTTAATTATTGAACAAAATCAAGAAAATGAACTCAAACAAGGTATACCAGAAACTCGTGGCGCCACTTACTAAACCTTAGTCTGTCAATGCAATTAGATTAGTGGTAGATTAGCTAAACGGGTTTAGCTAATCACGCTTAGCTAATCACGCTTAGCTAATCCCCAGTCTGTCAGTGGGATAATCGTATTAAAGAAATTATTTGGACCTGAAATATGTTTCGCTCCTGAATAGCTCCAAATCGAGACCCAATAAACTAATCCTTGTACTTGGAGCCCAAAACACTCCCAGAATTGTAATTGAACTAAGTGTAATTTATTTTATGCTATATAGGCAACTATATCATCTCTAAATAAAACTATTCTAAACATACAATATGTAAAATTAGGTTGGTATAAATGGTTTAAGTATAAAATTAGGTAAACAACTAAATATGTATTTGTAAAATAATTTTAAATTGGAAGACTCAAGGGATTTCCTATTAATTTGAAATCTCAATCAAAAGTTAAAGAATTTTAATAGTATCCAAATGATACGTTGATCAATCCGTACCCTATTCAACCCGATTATTTGAAAAAAGAAAAGTTATTTAATTGATAATCCATTTTGACAAAATAAAAACTGTTTTTGGTGAAAAACACATCATATAAATCAATTTATCATTCAATAAAAATGAAAATGTCGAATAGCAAACAATCAATCTTTTCCTCAATACAATATATTGAAAGTTAGAGTATTATCATAAAATAACACTAAAATAACGGAAGCTATTTCGAAATGGTGTTCTTCATCGAAAAATTGACGTCGATTTAGGAGGGATACATAAATCCCGCGCGAGAATGTTGAAAAATAATAACGGAAATCGATAGGAATTGATTTTTTGTTTTTCAATATATTGTGCAGCATTTAGGAAACGCAAACAAAGCACATATCCGATATAAATTAGATAGAATGGAACCCTTCATATAATAGTTATGAAACGGGAACATTCTCGATTTAGCATTCGAAATAAATTTGAGTTCTCTATATGACAAAAGACAAATAAAACTCTAAGCGCAGGTGAAGTTTGAACCACCGAAAAACTGTTGATTTTTTTTTGTTGTTTAGAATCGTTTCAAAATTCATATCAAATCACTTTTATAGATTATAGTTAATTTAATATTATTCCGGGAAAAGTCAGTCATTTTTACTTAAATATTTTTTTTTTTATAACTACGGTAGCTTCCTTCAAATAATATGTAACAATGTATAAAAGATGCCATCTGTTTATTCTCAGCCGTGTACACACAATTCCCGCACTATTATTACACGATGTATGTATATATACGAGAGGGAGAGTTTCTTAAAGAAAACACAACAAAACTCTAACGCGATCTATTCATTTTTAATATTTCAATCTCAATATATAGTTTTTGAGTTTTATTACGATTATTATGACTATTATTATTGTTAAGCCCCCAAAAAACTATCTTACTTACATAATATGAGATATATGTATGTAGTATGTACAAACAAACATCCATTTGTGTTTTGTTTTTAATGAACTTCAAAAATCTCTTAAAAAGAAAAACATAAGAAATAACTACATAAATCTTAAATTTTTTTTTTTTTGTGTACATGTATGGGTATAATAATACAGTTTTCTTATTTAATAGTTTTTTTTTTTTTTTTTTTTTTTTGTGGGACAATCAAAGAAATATTCTTGATGTAATCTTAAAGGAAAAATATAAAAGAAAATTATGTAATGAATTTTATGAGTTTTCATATTTTCTTTTATATTTTGGAACTGGCAAATGGAAAATTAAGTAATTAATTTTGTTTTATGAAGTAAATAATGTTTATTCATTTACATGTACGTAAAATATTTGTCTATCTGGCTAATCCAGAATAATTGAACGTTTGAAATGTACGTAAATATCATATATCACAGGGTGTTCTGGAATTTCGCTTTTATATACTGGGATGCTCATTGAACTCGTGTGATATTTTTAAAATCGAGGAATCAAAATTGGCCAAATATGAAGTGAAAGTGGAAATTGAACTAAAATATTAAGTTTCGAATAAAAGCTAAGAGAATATACTTTTGGGACTACAAAATTATAAATCATATAATTCATTTTGTATAGTGACACCGATTACAACCAATTTCGTACTCCTTACGCACCACTCAGTTGGCCGTTTCAAAATCATATTATCGGTGAGTAGTCTAAAGTAGCAAGTGTGTATATTCATATAGAGTATTCTGTATACACAAACAGTATATTATATTCTTATTTATGGAAGTTACTAAAATAATATGTATATAAGAAAACTTCACAAGATTTTTTTTTTTTTTTGTAAGAAATAAAAACAATAAAAATTTATTATTTGAAAAATATTTTCGTTTCATTAAAGATTTCCTTTTTTTTTTCATTTTCCAAAATAATAAAATAATAATAATAAAAAATATAATAAATTTGTTTTTCTTTGTTTGAGCGTGGAAAATCAGCGAAAAACTAAAAAGAAAATCTTGGAGTATTATTCATACACATATTTATATATAATTATAAAACAAAAGTCTATATACACCCTGATTTTATAAGATTTAGGTATACAAATCTATAATTTTGGACAATACGAAATATTTATTACTACTAACAGAAACTATCAATATGGTTAAACTCTTTCTCTATTTCCGGATGTGTTTCTAGCAAATACGGCTTTAAAAATAAAAAAATTGAAACCTACGATGGAACATTTGGACCACTTCTGTTAAATGAACATATTAAAAGATAATCTACGAGTCTCCTTGGGTTTGATCGGGTACCAGCAGTTTTAAAGGAGTACAATGTTTCTACGCAACTAAATTTCTCATATCAGCCTCCATGCCTTAACCCAATAGGGTATATTTGAAAATATGATATTAGTAGCCGAAAACTCCAAACCTCTATAAAAGAAGCTCTAAAGAAGGAATTGCGGGCAGAAGTTACACCTGAAGCAACATCAAATTAATATTTGAAAAATTAATATTTTGATTGTTTCAATTTATTAATTATGTATGTGTTATTTATAGTTTGTAGTGGTTTAATGAGAAAAGCAGGTACTAACACTCGCAGTAACAATTAAATCTATGTTTAAAAATGTTTCCGATATTTTTTCACATTCATTTTATAAGGAGGGAGTATTAATTGGGGGGGCTCTGGGGAGTCCTATCTCAACGCTTAAACTGCGAGATAAATGGTTCCACTATTAAGAGTGAAGGGGATAAATTCTGTGCCATTTCAACGAATCTAACCTAACTTACTGAATTTATAGGATTTACAGAATTTATGGAATTCAAAGAATTTATTGAATTTATAAAATTTATAAAAATTAAAAAATTTTGAAAAACATTAAAATTTGTAGAATTTAAATTTTTTTTTTTAAATAAGACAAATTTGAGTTTGTAAAATTTATAGAACCCATAGAATCTATAACATCTCATTTAAAGAATCTTTAAGTTTTAAAAACATATTAGAATGTATAATATAAGCAGACTTAAATATTATAGAACTTATTGGACTTTTAAAATTTATAGAATTTATCAAATTTACAGAATTTATTAAAATTGAACAATTTGTGAGATTTGTAGAAACTAAAGTTCTGCAGAAATGTTAAATCTTTATGCATAAAATTTATAGAATTAATTGAATTTAAAGAATTATTAAAGTTTATAGAATTTTTGGAAATTTTTGAATTTTTAAAATAAGTACCTTTAACAACTACTTTGGGTTTGTTATAGAACTAAGAAACTTGAAACAATTCACAGAATCCATTGAATCTATAAAATTTTAAAATTTGTAGAGTTTATATAATTTATAGAATTCATGAAATTTGTCATATTTATAAAACGTTGAAAATTTATACAGTTTATAAATACAGCAAAACCTCCTACTTTGGCCACCTCTTTATTTTGGACAATTTGCTATTGCTATTTTGGACAAAATGCTCTTTTTCCTCTATATATTGGCAACCTTTATATATTGGAAATTGGACAACAAAAGTAGTTAGACATCTAAAATTTTGAATTAACTATGGAATTAATCTGAATTCAAAATAAAAATGTTGATATGCACGTCATTAATTTTTTCTTAAAATAAGAGGAAATTTTCCTTATATTGGATACCTCCATAAATTGGACAGTCCCTTCGCTGTCCAATCTATAGAGGTTTCACTGTATATTAATATTTAAAACATGTATACACTTTGTAGGATTTATGAAATTTATAGAATTCATTGAATTTACAGAATTTATAATAAAAAGCACTAAGGTATAGAATTTTTATACTTTATACATATTTTTTATAGAACTAACAAAATTTATAAAATTTTTTGTATTTATAAAAGACGTTAAATTTGAGTTTGTAGACTGCATAAAACAGACACATTTATACATAGAATACAAATAATCTACAAAATTTAAAGAATTTATATTATAGATAAAGTTTATAACATTTATAAATTTTATAGAATTTGTAGCATTTATAGAATTTATTGAATTTATAGAATTATTAAATCTTATAGGATTTATCGAGATTTTTGAATTTATAAAGTTTTTAGAATTTATAGAAATTATGAAATTTTTAGAATTACTAAAATTTACATTTCTAAAATTTATAGAACTGACAAGCTTGAAACAATTCATAGAACCCATTGAATTTATAAAATCTATAGACTATGTAGATTTTATCAAATTTACAGAATTTATAAGTACCAACGAATTTATGAGATTTGTAGAATTTGAAGCACTTACTGAATTTTTAAACTTCTATGAAATAAAATTTATGAAAATTTTTGAATTTAAAGAATTGTTATAGTTAATAGGATTTTTCGACATTTTTTGGGAAATACTAGAAACAAAACGGAAATACTTGAAACAATTAATAGAACACATAGAATCTACAAAATTAATTTACATAGAATTTATACATTTTATAAAAATTTAAAAATTTAGAGACTTATTAAAACTTATAAGATTTACAGAATTTATCGCATTTATAGGATTTAGGAACTTATTAAATTCTTAGACTTTATAGAATTTGTCAAATTTATATGGGATTGATTTAGTTTATAGCATTTAAAAAATGTTTAAATGTACAGAAAATATGCAGAATTTATATACATACGGTGGTGGTATTACAATTGAGCCGTTTATTTTGAAAGTGGCCTAAGTCCATTTTTCCAAAAAATCAAGTTAATGATAACAATAGATAAATAACAGTATAATCTTTCTAACGGTAAACAATTTATTGTCAAAACAAACAAAAAATAATCTGTAACACCTTTGCAAAAAATAAGAAAATTCAAAATCCCATATGCCTTTCATTATCTCGTTTCAACAAAACATGGACTTAAGCCACTTTCAAAATAAACGGGTCAATTAAGCCACAATTGGTAGAACACATATTTTGACTTATAAAGTTCCAAGAAAGGTTTTTATTTCAGTTTTTTTGTTTATTTTCAATAATTCATAGGTATATAATCAAATGCAGTTATAATTCATACGTTGACAATTACAGTTAGTCAAATAAAAAAAATAAAAAATAGTAGTAGTGGTTTTGATTGGCATTTTAATTAAGCCACTTAATTATAAAAATAAATAATTTAGAAAAAATTCAATATTTGGTTGGGAAACCCTTTTACTTCAAGATTACTCTTCATCTCCTGCCTATACTATTAGTTAGAGTGGCATTTTGGGCTGGCGTTGTATTATTCCAAACCTCCTGAATTTTGGCCCATAACTATTCTCTGTTTGTCTTTTTCTTAGTGGAGCTTTAACATTTGCCCATAGATTCTCGGTTCTTTTTTCAGTTCTTTGCCGTTCTACATACGCCGTTTATAATATTAAATTATCTTTGGGTGCTGATAACGCCACCATAGCGGTAAACCGTATATAATCATCTAAAGTCTGATCGAGAATTTCGATATACTTAAGGACATCCATAATTCCATCGATTTTGATGACAGGCCAAATCCCCGAGAAGTGAAGTTTCCTCAAACCATTACTGATGTACTGCTATGATCAAATATTTTTTTTTTGACATATCGATGGACTAACCTACAGGTTTGGGAGTCATCTAACGTATGGTCTCATATCACCTCCAACTACGTTGGATTTACTCTCATCCCTCCAAATTATTAAATTAGAGAATGCCCTAGGTTTTGCTAAATGCTCTTTAGTAAAAGCAATTCTTTTTGGCTACGTTCCGATTGCTTAATTGTGATTTCATTTTCAATAAAGCAAAAATGGCTTAATTATAATACCACAACTGTACATAATTACATACTTCAAATTCTATAAAATTTCTAGATTCTATAAATTTTTATATAGAATGTAGTCCTTTAATTCTAAAAATTGTGTATAACATCCTAATCGTAACTGCGATTTAGTATCGTTTAGTATACATATGAGCATTAATTGTTGTTTTTTGTAAAATGTTGAAATTAATTCTGGAATTCCGGAATCGAGAATTTGAATTCGAAAATTCCGGAATTTCCTTTTGGCCAAAAATTGGATGCCCTAGTTATTTATATAGGCTACTAGAAAGGAAGCTCGGTAAAAGAATTTTTTAAATTAAAAATAATTAATTAAAATATTTTAAAAATACGCTGCCAACCTATACCGTTGCAAATCGAATTCGCCTTTATCTAAATCAAATTCAACTTTATCCAAAACAAATTCATTATTTTCCAAATCAAATTCAAACTGCCAAATTCAAATTCATTATTTATAAAAACATCACATTAAAATTAAAAACATCGGATTGATGTAATTTGACTCACTGATAATTCGTATTTAGAATTTTTGGGATTATTTCGAAATTATTGAAAATTTTAAAATTATTCAAAGTTTTTGATATTGGTCTGCGGCGTAAAAATTGTTTTTCTCGATTCAATAACGAACCAGTATAAACTGAACTTGCCTGGCTCCCCATTTTTTCCTTAACCCGCGACTGAATAGGAGAGTCCATCGCAGTTTGTCATGAAATGAATAGCTGTTGGTTTTATTTCTAAATTATTCCTTTCTTACCAAAGAACCATATAAGTATGTACATGTTACAAAATCAAAAATTTTAAATAATATTTTTGTATTTCTAAATTATTTAAATTTCAATATTCGTAAAATTTCGAATTTCCATATTTGTTAATTTTCTAAATATTAAATTTATTATATTGTACGTATTTAGTAAAAATGTCTAAATTAACTAATTCCTAATACAAATTCCAAATTTCAGGATTCTTAAATTTGACCAATTTCTAAGTTTATGCTAAAAATGATGATACAAATGATGAATTTAAATTTAACGATTTAACTTTTCCACTATTAAAATTTTCAAACTCCTGAATTCTTAAATTTAATAAAATTCTTATTTAAGCTTCTAAGGGTTTTCGCTTTCTAAATTTCTGAAACTTAGGGTGACTTCTAGAGAGAAGATCAGGGTTAGTTTTAGAGAGTGTTTTCCAGTGAATTTTAGGGTGATTTCTAGGTTAGGTTGAATTAAAGGATAATTTTAGGGTGAATTTTAAGTAAAATTTTAGGATTATTTAAGAATGAATTCTAGAATTACCTGGTCATCATTTCAGGAAGAATTTTAAAGTTAATTTGGGGTTATGATAAATTTGATGTAGAATTTGGATTGATTTTGGGGTGAATTTTAGGATGAGCTTTAAGCCTGGGTTGTGCCGTTAAAGGTACCTTTAAGGATAGTTTAAAAAGTGAAATTTTAGTTAAGAAGACATTTTATGGTCAATTTGGGAATGTATTTTAAGTTGAATTTAGATCAATTTGGGATAAATTTTACATTGAATTTTACAATGACATCTAAGATAAAGTGTATAGTTACTTATAGGGCGAATTTTAAGATTAATTTTATTCCCCTATTTTAGTAAAGGTTTAGGTTGAATTTGATTTGGAAATGGATGAATAATGAATTGAAATTTAAACTTGGAAATGTTGGCGAGGTTTAAAAGAAATCTGTATTTGATCAAATTTTTTTTTTAAGAAAATTTGTGATGAACATGTCACTTTTATAATTTTGGTTGGTGCTCCATATAGCTACCAAAATTACATACAAATATTTGACCAAATAAATAACCCTCTAAATAAAACAAAGTAATGTGGTATATGTCCATTACCTTAAGTGCATTAATATCTATATACTGGAAAGATAATTTCAAGCTCAAAATATGCACGCAGTCTTATATATGTCAAGTAAAATATTACCTAATAACCTAAATGTGAGCGTAGGTACTAGCTCGAACGATTTTTCCTAACCGCTCTGTTTCTCAGTTGATATTGAAAATAGACACCCCTACAAAAAATATTTTTTGTGCTGAAAATTGATCAAGGAATCACCCCCTAAATAATTAGAATTCAAGTACAAAATATATTTATATGTATGTATATATACAAATATGTATATAATCTTAAAGTAAAAATAAGACAAGAAACAACTTTCTAGGTCAAGGTCAATGTAGGAATTATAAAAAAAAAATCCGACTACTTATCTGTTTTATGCTACCATACACGACATTTAAAAGATTTGTTTTCCTAAAAAAAAATCGAAACATCTTGAGTTTTAATCTACAAATTTTAAATTAATCACGTATATATATATATATATATATACATTCATCTGTCTTATTTTGGAAGCAAATAACCCAAGCAGTTACATACATGTATATATTTGTATAAAATAACTTATTTGTAATCTTAATTTTAATTGTTGGTCCTCCACCGACAATAGTTTTTGAAACCGCTGAGAAAAAGTTATTTAATAGCGAGTCCAATTTTTACAATATTATGGCAATACAATGCAAAAACCAAAGTATCGGTTTATGCTCGCACAATCAAGTGTATGGTCACCTGATATTATGATTGTTAACACGATATTAATTCTTCGATCAAAGTTATAATCGAGCAAATTTTATGCAGTCGCTTAACTAAATTTCAGTCGATCATACATGTTATGCATGTGATCAGCGGATGTCATGTAGTTGGAATGTCCGCGCAATCACATTACTTCTCTGGATTATAATCATAAAAAAATTGAATTGTGTTTCTAATTCCCCTTTTTAAAAATTGTGTTTAAAAAAAGATTTTCAATTCATTTATTGTTCGTACGATCATCTTATACGTATGTACATATATAAGAATTCTATTGTGTGTTAAATTTTTGTTGTTTTTCATTTGTTGTGTTTTTTTTTTTTTTTTTAAGAATACACATATGTGATCTCTCATGCTCGCGCGGCTAATCATGACGATGATGATGGTGATGATGATGGTATGGTGATCATAATCATCAACAGTCATGATCAATCCCACTGTGAATGGTGTTGTTTCTTTATTTTTTAATTTATTGTTCTTAAGTTTTATTTAGTTTCAGAGTTCTTAAGAGAATATAAATACATATAGGTACAGTGTGTATACAATAAAATTTATATAGTATGTGCACCTTAAAAAAATTTTTTTTTATTCCTTAAAATTTTGTATAGCATACAATTACGCCATAATTAATTCTGCACTAATTATTTTGATTATGTGGAATACTCCACTCAAGCTTGTAATGTAATGTCGCATAACTCCGAATAACTCAATAGTTATCATCTTCTTGTATAAAAATATTTAAGAAATACTTTTTTTTTTTTTTTTTTGTAAGCGCAGAACAATAAAAAAAATAAATAAATAAAACCATTTGTTAAACAGATTTCTTTTGTTACAAAAACAAAAATCTTTTGTTTCTTGTTCTTATATACAAATTTATTGTTTAAGACGTTTAAAAAAAATAATAAAAATTATATATGTATGTATATGAATACATAATTTGAAGATACAATTCTTATTATTCAAGTTGATCATCAGCATCATCAAGATCACATGTGTTTTTTAGTATAAGTGTATATAACTTGCCTTATATATGCTAATGATCCGAAACTACAATACTCATATGGAAAAATGTCAAAAGGTACACAACACACAATATATATTTCGACACACACACACACACACACACACACCCACATGCACCCGCACACACACATACAAGCATAACCTAGATATTGTTACCATCTGCCTAAAATAACGTGATTCGGGATTTCGGGACATTATCAATTTCAAGAGAAAAAAAAATCTTGACTCGATCACTTGAGATTTTAAAAGTAAAACTTTTTATTTTATGTTTTTCTTTGTGTTTTTCAGATGTAAGATCAAATTTCATTATTCTTTCTAATTGCTCAAACCATATAGTATCTGATTTACAGGAAAACTGGATCAAATTACAACAAAAAAAATCTGGTAAAAAAATCGTCCTCTTCGAGCAGATACAGCACATGTGGCCGAGTTTTTATGTGATAATTAACGAATCATAAATTTACATTTTTTAGGATTTGCTTGTTGATTACTACTAAAAATAAATTAAATTCGAAATATTTGAAATGCTGAACTAGAACTGGGTCAGCTACCATTTTACTAGTAATTAACAACATAAACTAGGAGAAAGCAACCATTCATTTCGTGCAATACTACACCCCGAAGTCAAGGTTTGTGGTAGCTCTATCTATGACTATTGTAAAATATTACAATAGGAAAATCGAATAGCGATATCCTTACGTAATATATGTAAGTCCCGATAACGGACATAGTAAATTATAAAAACGTTGGAATACAAAATATTTATAACCAATACATAAATAAACATAAAATAAATTAAGTGGTTTAATTTAAAAACCGCGTTGATGCTCTGCGCGGCAAGTAGATCACCTTACGATAATGCTATGGGTGTCGTACATACCATATAAGAGTGTACGATATACCCCATAATTGGTGACCCCGTTTTGGTAACCCAAAAAGGATGGATACTATCTATTCATATATATATATATAAATATAAGCATTGTTGACCAAGAAGGCCAATACGGTTTGTACGAGGCGATACGTGCCATATATAAGGCCGCAGCAATAAAACATATCGACAGTGGATCAACATTAGCACAGCGGCAACACACAGCATTGGGCCAGGCCAATTTGGGACAAAGAAGAAAAAAATAACAAAAAAATTTCCAATTGTAATAGTTTGCCTTAGGTAAGTGTTTATTTTTGTTTGTTTTCCCATTTGTTTCCAACCATACATTTTTCGGGTTGTTGTAACAGTGTCCAACTCATATAATTCGAAGTTTTAAGTCGAAAACGTCTCATTTTAGAAACGAGTGTAGTGATTTAGAGTAATTATGGTTAACGGAAACAACGATGTGATAGATAGTAGCGACCAGAGTACCTCAACGCAGAAAGATTTAACGCGTAAAGCCGGACCTGCGGGAGTAGACGGTCGGTTTGTGGAGCGAGTGTCAATAAAAACTCCACCGTTTTGGCATGAAAGGCCAGAGTTGTGGTTTCACCAGGTCAATCAATGTTTAATATTGATGTGGAGGGGCTCGATCAGAGAGCCCTGCGAACAGTTAGTGATATCGTACTGCAGAATATGACCGACAATCAGTACGATACCGTGAAAAAGGAGCTGATTGCACGGTTAACCGAATTATTCCGAATATTCTAAAGACGGCCATAATTACACCCTTCGGGTTGTTCGAGTTCATCCGTGTGGGATTTGGTTTGCGTGATGCTGCGTAGACATTCCAACGATTCGTGCATTCAATATTTCACGACTTGAATTTCTGCTACGCATATATTGACGAATTTTTAATTGCATCGCAAAATATGGCTGAGCATTTGCAGCACCTTGAACAAATTTTCAGAAGGCTTCAGGACCAAGGTCTGATCATAAATGTCAGTAAGTGTGTATTCGCGCAGTCAGAAGTGGATTTCCTAGGATATACCATAAATCAACACGGAATTAAACCTATGCCGCAGCGTATACAGGCCATTTACGAGTTTAAACGTCCGGAGACAGTAAAAGAAATACGTCGTTTTCTCGGTATGATAAATATTTACCGCAGATTTATTACCGAGGCAGCCAGCAATCAGGCGCTGTTGAACAATTATTTAAAAGGGAGTAAACGAAACGATCGTCGAAAAATTGATTGGACGGACAACGCAATAAAAGCTTTTGAGCATACCAAACAACAGAAACGCAGAAGCGCTATAGCGCGTACGACCGCGAGCTGCTAGCAGAGAACGTTTACGATGTTTACTGACCATAAGCCATTGGTGTACGCGTTGCAGAAAAACCCGCACAAAGCGTCGCCAAGACAATTTCGCCATTTAGATTTTATTAGCCAATTTACTAACGACATTCAGCATATTGCAGGCAAAGATAATGTAGTAGCGGATACGCTATCTAGGGTAGATTAGATACGACGGTCAGAGACAATTGATTACAAGAAAGTGGTCGAAGCCCAAAGCAGTGATAAGAAGCTGCTGGAGCTTTTAGAATCAAGCAAGTCACTACAGTTTAAGAAGTTTCCCGTGCTCAATTCTGGAAAAGAATTATGGCGTGACATTTCAACAAGTGTCATTAGACCATACATCCCAATGGAGTTCCAAAGATCCGTATTCAACATAGTGCATGATCTCTCACATCCGGGAATTAAAGCTACAGCCAACATCTTGAGTGGAAAGTATATTTGGACATCCATCAAGAATGATGCCAGAAGATGAGCTAAGTGTTGTGTCAGTTGCCAAAAAGCTATAGTACAACGGCATACAAAGAGCCCCGTGGGCCAGTTCCCACTCGTCAGCAAGCGCTTCGAAGAAATCCACGTTGATATAGTGGGTCCTTTACCAACATCCGAAGGTATGCGCTACTATTTCAATGCGCTCTTTTCCAGAATATAATACTAGAAAAAGCAGTAAGTTCCCCTTTTCCAAAATATTTTTAAAGAACTTCTCTCAATTTTTTACCAAAATATGTCTCGGCTCTTTTCCAGAATATATTACTAGAAAAAGCAGTAAGTTCCCATTTTCCAAAATATTTTTAAAGAACTGCTCTCAATTTTTTTCCACAATATGTCTCAGCTCTTTCACATAATATAATACTAAATGGTTTATAACTTTTGAGGGGGTCATACGAAATTTCTGAATTTTGCCACGGAACATTGTAAATGGCCGGCCTATTTAACGAAATAACAGCTGAGGTTGACAAATTAACGGTTCAATAATTCAAAAGCAATTATTGCTTATGGTTGAACGTTCATATGAAATGTTTGAAAGTTGAAGTTAATGAAATCTTCTATAACTTTTGAAGGAGTCATACGAAATTTCTGAATTTGGGCATGGAACATGGTAAATGTTCGGCCTATACAATGATATAACAACTGAGGTCGACAAATTAATGGTTCAATAATTCAAAAGACCTTAGTAATTATTGATTAATCATCTGAAAAAATTTTAATTTGAAGTATCCCACACCAACCAATTTTGAATGGGTCATTAGATAATTCTAAAAATTCGTTTGTGACATTATAAATAGATGTTCTATAAGAGGAAATCAAATCTGGTTGGAATATTAGGATGGCTTTAGCTAAAAAAAATATCCTGTTTTTAAACTAATATATTATTTGGTTCGGATCATTCTGGGTCATGAAATATTTTTCAAAATTGAAAAGTATTTTTCTGTTTTATTTTTCAAATATTTAAACTTATACATATTTAAAAATGTATTTGTGTTGTTCCTTTATGTCATGTAAAATTTTACTATTTAGCTAATTCTTAAACCATTTTCGTGCTAACTTGTACTAAAAGTAGAACATTAAAGATGTAAACCATTGGTGTTGCCATTTCGTTTTTCGTGCTAACTTTTCGTGCAACAAATACTAAAATTGGAACGATACAGAGAAGATTAGAAGAGAACCTGCGGCACTAATGGGGAACGCTGATTAGGAGATTGAGTTGTCTTGTGACTAACAACTTGTCAAAAAAAAAACCGGGCTGAAACCGGGTCGAGTCTATAATGCTAACACTCCTTTCGTATCCTTCGGTCTTGTTATATGTAATATGAATCTTGCTGAGGCTTGGTCGTACATCCATATCATAATCAATCAATCAATCATAAAGATAATTTTGAATATAGAAGATTGCGATAAATTTAAAAACTACGGTAATGTCAAATTTATTGCGGAATTACAAAAAATAATAAAATTATTATTACGATTAACGCGACACTGAAATAAAATCAATACGTCTACATTGTAGAAGACTTTTATATAAATAACAATTAGAAATATCTAAGAATATTCTTTTTTACTTCCGACCTTGATCTCTGTTTAAATTGTATATGCATACAATATCTGTACATACTTATATAGAAAAAATAATAATAAAAATACGAACTGTGATATCGCGACTCGCGAATATTATTATTGTTATAGTAACGTTATTTAATTAGAAAATAGGAATTTAATCTCAATGCGCGCGGAACAACCTTGGTTATCTTACAAAAAAATATATGAAAATAACTCCCTCGATTCAGCTATTTAAACATTTGAGGAACCCAATTTCGTCTATTACGTCTGGAAATAGGTCATCCAAAAATGAAGTTTACCTAAACTTATCAAGAAGTATAAAGGGAACAAAAAATGAAAACTTGATGGTAATATTGAGCCTCACAAAGAAAATATCAAGTTTAATTAGATCATGAATGACAATACAAATTCATCTATTCTAAAATACATTGTTTAAATTGTTTTTGTTAACCATCGCTATATGACCAGAAGCCCCATTTATCTAAGATCGCTTAAAGGTTACCATAATAAGACAACCTTCGAACTGCACAATTTTTATTTTTATTTTTTTATTATAAGTAAGAGAGGTGTTCATTTAAAAAGGGACACCATTTACAACAAGACTATTTAAATTCAAAGAAGGTAAAATTCCATTTCTAGTTTTGCTATTACGTAAATAAAAATTCAAAATGAATTTTTATAAATCAAATTTTTATAAACAAATTGCTTACCAAATTAAGTCAGTAGTTTAAAAAAAAAAAGTTTTGTTACATTTTATAAAAATTCATTTTGTGTTTTTATTTTAATATAAATTCTGGTTAGTTTAAATACAGGCGAATTTATTAAAAAAAAATCTAAATATTGAATTTTAACCTTATTTTTATTAATTTGTTTTATTTAGTACAGTATTTTGAAAACAAAAATTTTTAATTCAATACTTTTGAATATAAAATGTATTGAAATGAAGAAATTAATAAATTAAATGTTTCTCCATCCTATTTGAGTCCAGACATTTCTCAGCTAACTCGTATTTATGTTCATAGGCATCACCGATCACAATCAAATGATGGAAAAACCCCTTTTGTATCCCGCAGCTTTAACCACTGTGCCATTTGGTTAGTGGCAATATTTTTCATAAGTTATGTGCCTAAGAAAAATAGACCCCAAACAAAAATCTTTGTTTTCTGTACAATTCAATAAATGCAGTGGACTTATGCTACATTATCAGTGGCATGAATAAAAATGTCCTCTTCCCCTCCCAACCCCGCAAAAATTTCCTAAGAGCAAACATTTTATTTTAATAAAAAATTTGTTTGGCTAGCTTTAAAATAAAAAAAAAATTAATTAGAACCCACGGAGGTTCCGCATTTAAAACGAAAGAAGAAGCTTTCAAAAGATGGTTTAAAAATTGTGCTCGAAGTCGAAACATTTAAGTTAAAAAATTTCAGATTAAACGGTACAACAGCGTTCGAAAAAAAAAATGTAAACCGACTTCAATTAGTACTCTGAACGTGTTGTTTGAACGTTAGTTCAATGGGAAAGACCATACCGCGTGTTCAGAAAATTGAAAGGCAAGTTTGCCTTTGGTCGTGGGCAATTATTCATCAACTGTATTACCTTTAATTTAAATGCATGATTTCTTAGGTTGCTTCCTAGGCTTCATGCCTCACTCATAATATTATCTCAATGACGTCATCAGGTGGCGAGGCAAACCGCGCCGCGAATCTCTGATTTCTCGCGATTTAAATGCTTGAACAACTGTAGCGAGAGAATGGCTCATCCGATCCGAGCAATTTGGAAGTCAATTTTTGCATAAAAAAACAGTGATGATAAACTATAAAATAGCGATTTACATTGATTGAGAACATTGTAGCGAGAGAACGCGTCATCTAATCGGAGTAATTCTGGTGTAAATTAAAATTTGTAAAAAAAAAGAATCCCTCATTTATTTGTGAAAGCAATTATGGCAAATCATTTATATTAAATTAAAATAATTAATCGCAACATCATGTAAACTTTATCACGTGTAGACGACACAGCCCATCCCGAATTTTTTTATTATAATCTAGTGCCTCACTCATTATATTTTTGAGTTATTACTTTTTCAGATGTAAAAAAAAAGTTAACGAAATCCTTGTGGCCGAAAATGGGCTAGAACGAAGCACTATATTACTGGTATACAGGTTGAAATAAAAATGGGGAATGGGAAAATTCCGCAAATGTGTTACATGCAATTTATTCTACTATGGTAAGTAAAATCAACGCTAATAAAGAATAAATAAGAAAATGATTAGATATTAAATTGAAAAATCGAAAATTGTGAAAATCAAGTATTCAGAGTATAAGCACTAAGCAAAGATGACAAATCAAAACTGAACATAAAAGGTTATTGCCACTCGCTCTTAGGTATTTTTTGCTAGAAATGAAGTTCTACCTAATTCCTGTAGTTGCTTAGCAGAGATGATTGATTAAGTTTTAAGAAGGGATGTGTAGTCACAGCCGGAGCACTGAAAAAAAAAATATTTATCAAAATAAATCTCGGAAAATAAGCACTCTACGAAAAAAATGTTCAAGATCAAAATTTAATTATTCCGCGGGGGAAATACATTAATGTTAAAATTAGTACCCCCACCCCCTCCTTGTAGGTGGGGAGGGGTAACTTTGTAACTAAGATAGGAACCCCTATTTTTTATTGCAGATTCGGATTCTACGGCTAAAAATACGTAGGATTTGACTGAAACATTTTTTCGATTCATGATAGATGGCGCTGTAATTTTTTGAACATAATTAGTAAAACAATAGTAAATTAATTAAAATTAAATTTTTTTTTGCTAATTAAATAGTGATTTAGTCACTTCTCTTTGACATCTCGCAAGTGGTCCAGATTTGTCGACAAAATCTCATGGAACCTTATCGCTTATGGTTTAATTAGCAGCCTTCTATAAATGTTTGGTCTTACTATATCGTGACTATGATCTTTCGCTTTCATTTAAATCCTCGCAAATTTAAATCGGAACTCTACCTTGGTCGTGGTTACTAATTATATTCAAAAAATTTGTATTGAATATCGTCAATTACAGCGCCATCTATCATGAATCGAAAAAAATGTTTCAGTCAAATCCTACGTATTTTTAGCCGTAGAATCCGAATCTGCAATAAAAATAGGGGTTCCTATCTTAGTTTCAAAGTTACCCCCAGCCCCACCTACAAGGAGGGTTCTAATTTTAACACTAATATATTTCCCCCGCGGAATAATTAAAGTTTGATCTTTACCATTTTAGAGTGCTTATTTTCCGAGATATTTGAGTGTATCAGGTTAAAAAAATCACCCGGTATATTAAAGTTGCAATAAATCAAATATAATCTGTATCTCAAACAACGAAACCAGTTGCAAATAAATATCCCGTGAATTTTATTGCAAACATATATACACTGACCTGAGAGTGTAATATAATGTTTTGGTAACCAATATTTTGATCTGTTTCAGTTGTACCATAACTAATTGTTTTAGTTTAAATCTATATCTAATAGATTTAAATAATTTAACGAAACACTATTAAATTATATCAATTAAATTATATGATCATACCGCAAAATGAATTTCTTTTGCTATATGAGAAACAAATATATTTCCAATATCCGTTTTACATATCCATCCGAGAAAAAAAATATCGTTACGGAATGCAATATGTACAATAGAAAAATTATTCTGTAACAGGTTATTTGATTAAAACCAACAAAGGATCTACATCTGCATAAAGTAAACGAAGGAGGAAATAATTATTTTGTGAATATGAATAATAATAGTACTTCGGTATGTAATTAGAATTATTTTATAATATTTTGTGTGTTTTTATAACTAATGAAAATAAAAATATTCGCATTGGTTACTGCAATGATTTATAAGTGAAGTTAATTATTTTAGATTTTTATTTGTGTAAATCGAAATAAATATGTGTACATACTGTAAATAGCTATGAAGTAAAGAAAGAATGACCTCAAATTTATGTTTCTAATTTTCTAATGTACAACAGACATACCTCAATATCAACCTCGTGGATTACAATAATTTATTTATTTTAGAGGTTATGGTTTTTAATTTACACAACATACAAGTTGAACCTAAATAAAATATATTATTCAAAAACTGATTTAAATATGTTAAATTTAATTATGTGACATTATAGTTTATTCGTAATAATTAAATTTGCAACTTTTTATTTTAGGTTAGAATATAGCCGTGTGAAATGTGATTTTTTGTTTTTTGAGCATGCAGAAGTTTTACAATAATTACGATTTACATCGTGAAATACTTATTTTGTGCATTCGGTTACGTTGTGTGTGGAGTTGAATTGGAACTGGCAGAAGCGAAACAAGTGAGGAAAAATTGTATGTTAACCATGAATTTAATTTGCAGCCAATTAAGCATTAACTCATAATCGCGATTGGCTGGTACGACTAAGTAGGTAGCGTAACAATATATTAAACAATCCCGTTTAATTAAAAAAAAAATCCGATAAAAGCCTGGCATTTTTAGAAAACTTATCCAGTATATCTATAATAATCGAGCAATTAAACTATGTACTTGATGATTGGTCAATGGAACATGTTATTCCAACACCCGATCAATTAACTGACTTTTTTCTGGTTCCTTTTTTAATAAACAGTAATTTTGAAAGGAAAAGTAGTCTAAGGGTTCCTGAAATCGCTGATCAATTTATAGCAAGAGCTGCTGTAAGTAATAATGTAACAAGTATTTTTTTTTTTAATATATTAAAACAGTTGGTTTATTATTTTCAGGAAATAATACAAATATACAATAAAATTCGTGAAATAAAGCCGGGAAACCATTCAGGGAGACAGTAATCCAGTTAGATACATTTATATAGATGGACAACTTATTTCTCATTGGCAGTCCCATAAAAACAATCGATCTTTCCTTTAAAATTTTTGAAGTGATTAATTTAAACTGTCCTATGATATACTGAATAAAAACAAGTGGCACAACAACTTTAGTAAACAATTTGATTAGTTTAGTCGAAACTAACTAACAAACGACAACTTTAAAGTTTCCAATTCACAGGATCGGTATTTCAATTTTTTTTATAATGAAATGGTTTAGTTGTAATCTGGTAATTAGTTCTTACAAATCATACTTAATGCATAACATAAAAACATTCGATAAATCATGTTGTATTTTTATATGTAATGAGTGCGCCATGAGGCGAGAGTTCTATATTTTTAATCAGGAAATAACAAATTATATACAGAAATACGAGCTAATTACTAAAAAAATACTTAAAAATAATAATTATGTACAAAAATATTATATATAGAAGAGATATGATCGTAGTATTACGAATTGATACCGACAGTTTGCTAATATACATATATGTAGTTCAATAAAATCAATTATTTGCACAATATTTTGTATGTCAAGTATTAAAAATGATGTTAGTGATCATTTTTATGGTAGTACATAGAAGTCACACAAAATTTTGAAATTTTAAATATGGATAATTTGATTGAAAACCGACTAAAAAATTTGATAAAATCAAATTCATATTTATGTGTTGGAGAATAAGTTTTTAAATTATTTTTATTTTTAAAAAAATATTTAGTATTCGTAGTTTGAGTTAAAAAACAAAATATACTGTTTAAAAATTTGTCAAAATTTAGCACATTTAATTTTTTATTTGCCTTAATTTTTTAATTTATAAAATAATCGAATGAATTGAAAAAAATTACGAATTAAAGATAAAATGTATATTTTTTATATTTTTACTATTATTATTATTATAATTGTTATATTGCTATTTTTACGTATTATTCAAGTATATCACAGAACTCATTTCTAGAAGACAGAACTCATCCTATAAATTGGTCAATTTATACCAATTTTGTAACACTTTTTCCTTCAAAACGAGTTCTGTAATTTCATATTCTGCTAAGGATTTTTTTCCTACAGGAATGAGTCCTGTGATAGACCTGATTGTTTTATATTTTTTGCGGAACGTCTACCAGACCGTGTGTGGTTCAAAGGCACTTCCAGGCAGTTTCATTTAATATTGCAAAATTCACATAAATGTATTTATTAGTACATATTTTCCTATTCTCCTACGCAACTCAATTAGAGCTTGGCTCATTCAAAATGTCTCATCGCGGTCCTACTAGTAAGATTTGTAGAGCTGGAAATAGCCAAAACCGAACATGGTCTGAAAGAATCACAAATAACCTTTAGCTTATTTTATGTTGTTTTTTTAAACAAGGTAACTGAAAATCTCAGTAGTCTCAATAGCTTTAAGGAAATTATTCATAAACTTCCATGCATAACTCAAAATCTGCGAAAACTGCAGTGGTTAAAAAAAGACATGTTTATTTGTATCGTAGCAATAATTAAAAAAAGCATAATCTGCACAAAAAATAAAAAAATAAAAAAGTTACTATCATTATAAACATAAAACCCTCTTACATTTTTTCAAACAATATCCACGTCACCGTTACAGCTTCTATGTATTTTCGAGCAGCAGCTCATTCACAATAGAATGTACTATCGACGCCAAAAGTTGGTTATACATGGAGAAAAACCTATGTGCATTTTTAACTAAGCAGCCCACAAAAATTCTGAATTATTTTGCATTGAAAACATAGGGTGACAATACCATAAGAGAAATATCGGTAAAGTACAAATTTTTTGAAATCACTCGCAAATTTATTGTATTCAAATATATAATTTAGGATTAGTATTTAGCAGGTAGGTAATGAACTAATAAATATAAAAACTAATAAGTAATAAAAAACGGAATATAATATTAAATAATAATTTCAATAATGCGTCCAGTATCCATCATTATCGATTACTTAATTACAACATTTAATTGCTTATGTACTGAATCGCGATCCATTCTATATAACGCTGGTTACGAATTTAATCGAATAAATACTCAAGCAATTTATTTAAATTACATAGCTATATTAGAGTTACTAAATCTGTTTATTCTGTACAACGGTAATATGGTATGATCACCCTTTCTTTTATTATAACATAAATAAACAAATAATTATATTAAAATAGCGTGTGTTGCTGCGATCAAAAATGTGAAAATTAAGTAGTTTTATGTTTCAATGTACAACCAAGTTTTGGCGTCGATAGTACATAACGAGGCGAAATAAAATTTATAGCAACCACTGACACGCTACTACCCCGGCCTTAGACTGCAACTCTGCGTACTTAAGATGACCTATCGTTACTCATCGGTAGCTCTGATTTTGTACAGAATATTTCTTTGGTGTCGTTCGCCCATTTAAACTGTATGTAAATTAGCAACTCTGCGCCTAGAACTTACATAAGCCATCTTAGACAATTACATAGACAGCAAACAATAGTAAAACTTGTAGGATGTATGTCATGAGGAAATTATAAATATAAGTATTTTTCAATAAAAATAAATACAAAATAAATAAAAAATAAAAATACTCGTACCACGGTTACTGCCTTCTTGCCAAACAGCAATAGTTTTTGAGCACATAAACAACAGCGTTAACAGAAATGAAAATCCTATTTGCTTTACGCAAAGACCGATATAATTTTGGAGCCGGAGCCCAACATTTTTTTTTTTCAGACTCCACAGTCCTGAAGGAGAACCTGTTCATTCAGTTAGAAGTCAATATTACCGAAAGTTTAACTAAGTGCTCCTACATCAAACATGTACTGATTTTACAGGAATTATTTGTTTAGCTTTCGCTTATTCATATTATATATACCTAGATCAGCACATCAATTTTAGATTACTTACAACATATTATGATGTTTTTTATTCTACATTTTGAAAGTGTAATGCCCGATTTTAAATTTCAAGAGATGACATGGGATGTCTATATAATGCTTTATCTAAGCGAACATCTTCCTACTTCTTTGAACTAATATTTCAATGCGTGGTAAATAACCGTAGGCTCTTTGCATTTACAGGTAGCTATAGATAAAAATGAGTCATTGAATTGTTATTAAGGTACTGGGCTTAACAAAAATATAAACAAATGGTCAAAAATTTTGCCATCCAAATTTTATAAGATAAAATGATTTGAAATCTCTGTACCTTTTCTCAACTTGAAGTGAAGAAATTTTGTCTTCAAGTTAAAATACACCATATAAATCTATTGAACAGTTTTGGAAAATTTCGCAAAACATCCTCACAAATATATATAAGCCATGAATAGTAAAAATTTGAACTATAGTCGCAGCGGTGGCGAATCTATGACCCGCGGGTCACATACTGACCCGCGAGCAAGTTGTAACTGACCCGCAAAAATTTCAAGGTTCGTCATTTTATTATTGGTACAAATTTGTATAAAAAGTAATTTCCATTTTGTGAGAAATATAAAATTTAGTGATAACAAATTTTGGTTACTAGTACTTATTTCACTCTCCGCAATGTTGGCTGCACTGAATCAAATTGTCATTATGTCAAAAAATCTTGTACCATTGATGAGCAATAATAATAATATTTTTTAAATCATAAAGTGCATTTAGAATGAATAAAAGAAAATTAAATAATCCGAGTAATAAAGGTGGGAGGCCAGTTAGTGATGATTGGATTTCAAAATATGGCGTAATTACTAAAAATGTTCAGGCGCTCTGTACTTTGTGTGGTGAATCGGTGTTTTCCCGAGCTTATAATAAATATTAAACGTCATTTAGAATTAAACCATTCTAATTTATGTTCAATATCGGACAGTGAGAAAATAAATATATCGCGAAAAAAATAAAAGATCATGATACCGAAACTGCTGAATTTAATATTATGTTTAAGCCAACAAATCATATCATTTTCGACGATTTTCCCAACAAAGGCAAAATAGTGAACCGGGTTAGAGAATTACCTTTAAGCAGAAATACCGTCAAAGTCCGTATTACGGAAATTAGTAACGATATTACTGGAAATAAAATGAAAGAAGAGCTGGTAAAATTAATGACAATTTCTGGACAAACAACAGGCCGAGACATTTTTAACTTATTCAAAGAAGTATTTACCAAAATGAAAATTAGTTTAACACAGATAGTATATGTTACAACAGATGATGCTCCGAATATGGTTGGCATACATAACGGTTTCATAAAGTTTTTGAACAAAGAAATCAACCATCACCAGGAAGCTCTTTGTACAAAGACCTGGTTAAAATCGTTAGAAATTGTCATTTCTACTGTGACGAAGATTATTAACTTCATTATTGCTCGTGCTTTAAACCACCGTCAGTTTACCACATTATTAAATGAAATTTAAGCAGAACGGGAAAGTTCTCAAACGATTCGTTGAGTTATTAGATGAAATCCGTCTATTCCTAAATGAAAAGGAGCAAGATTATCCACAGCTGATCAATTTAAAATGGTTAAAATTGAACCTCAAACTTCAAAGGTCCGGACAGATTATTTTGACACTGTTTGAACTTATAAAAACCTTTGAAATTAAATTAGAAATTTTTTCTCAAAACTTAAAATCCGAAAAATTAAAATATTTTGCTACCTTAGGGGTATACTTAAAATCATTAACAATTTTAAAGACAGGCCAAATAAAATCGAGGCATTAAATAAATATATTTTGATTGTGGTACAAAACTTAAATTTTTAATTTATCCACATTCCATTAAATATGAAATGCTTCATCTATCCGAGTTAGAGTGGCTAAAAGTCAGTAACCTGGAAATGGAATTAATTGAATTTCAACAAAGCTGAATCTTGAGTTCGAAATTTTAAAATTTAAATGTTAAAATTCAAGAAAATTTAAATTATAACACGCAAATTTAATTTTAAAGAAGTGGAATTCTCTACCTAATAATTGTATTAAGACAATTCTGGCTAAAGCTCTTTTGATGACAATGTTTGGTTCCACATATACGTGTGAACAATTATTTTCGACAATGAATTATGTTAAATCAACCGTAATAAATCGTTTGGGGACTGATTTAAGCGCGGCGTGTGTTGGTTTAAAGACCTCTACGTACATATATACCATTAATCGATCAGTTGTCATCTGCCACTACATATTCTCACTGAATTAAAAAATAAAAAACTATTTATTTTGTTTTTGATAATCCTATACATATTTTTTTTGAGAAAAATGCTAAATAATCCATAAATGTATATGAATTAGTTAAAATTAATATGTGAACAATTTGTAACAACCCGCGGTGCAATGATAATATTGTTTTTGGACAGAATTGACCCAAAATAGGAAATAGGTTCGCCATCCCTGGATCGTGGTTTCAATATAAATTTGGGAAGTTATATAGTTTATATTTAATTTTATGAAATATTTTATCTATTCTTGAACGCTTTTATCTATAAAGAGACTCAAAATCAATCAATTTGCATTTATTTATGCGCCTTCTATATTGTATTTGTAACTTGTGAACACAATATAAAAATACCGAGCTAATTAACTTGGAACACTTAAAACGCGATCTTTTTCTTTCTTATAAATAAACCCTTTGTCTTTTTCTTAATTCGTTTCTTCATTATGTTGATTATTAACAATCGATTCATTAACAAGTTTTGTTTTCTTGATTTTTAACTCTCATATATGTATGTACATACATATACAAACATAAATAAATATAAATATATATGTATATGTTTGTGTATACATAAACATATATAAAAATTAAAGTTAATTTTTCTGAGTTTTCTGGCCAGTTCTTGTATTACATCTTCGATGGACTCATCCACCTCTCTATAAATGTACATTAACGCCATTCCATTAAACCTGTCTTAAGACATTGTAGAGCACTGATAAGTTTTTAGCATCTGTGCGTTGAAAAATTTCTTGACTCACATGATGTGACAGCAAGTGGTGCTAAAATAAAGCTGGAAACACTTCTTGATTCCAGTAATGCAAAACTTAAAGGAACGATGTATTTTTTACAGTATTCGATGTATTTGCCAAAAATGTATGCCACCTAATAATTTCCAAATGTAGCTCCTAACTGCTACATATCCTATAATAATGATAAATCTTGTGCTAAAATATAATCAAAATCCTGAATAATTTTTGTTGAAGACTGAAAATCAATGGTTCTAATAGAGGTAAATGTACACTATATTTTTGTAGTATTCGTCAGATGTTTCAATAAAGCTGATATTTGATCTGAATCGATTTGAAGTTTTCAAAATTTCCTAATTAATATTTTTTAAATTACAATTACCTAAGGGGGGTTGATACCCGTTAAACACCTCCTGAGTGAACGCCAGTAATGAAAGATTTAATATTTACCTTTTTGTATATAATATATAAACAAAAGGAAAGCAATAAAATTAGAACTTATAAATTTATTACAGTTCAAGAAATATAATAAAATCTCGAGCAAGCGAACAGTGAGACTAAAAGATAAGATCTCGTAGAGGAGAAGGAGGAGGTGAATTGCTTAAGTTTTTTCCCGGTTTCTGATAGTACAAGATGTAATGGCCATGTTTTCTTAAACTTATATATGTATATATTATATATGTATATATATATATATATATATATATATATATATATATATATATATATATATATATATATATATATATATATATATATATCGAATTATCGAACGTACATGATTGTACATATATTTAAAAAAAAAATACAAAATAAAAGAATTTTATTTCATAGTTGTTAATCTTATTTATTCTTCATCTCATTTCTTAAGAATTTTTTTTTTATTGTTTTATTAATGTAAAAATCTAAAGAACCTGTACCTTTAAGAATAAAATATAAAAGAAACTATTTGAGATAATAATAGTAATAATAATTATAAGATGACCAACAACATCAACTATCATCCGTATTATGTATTAACCCGTTACTACATTACGTTTTGTTAATCTACTCCATGTACATATATAATATAAATGAAGTGATCTCAAGTGTTAAGATACACTAAAACAATAAACTAAAGTCCCCAAAGCTTTATTATTCCAGGCCAAGCTAATTAAAATTAATTTAAAGTCATTAAAAAATTTAGTTTTTTTTTTTTATAGCTTTCATCTCATCAGTAAAAAAACGCGCGCAAGATTCACGTACTTTCCATATATCTGTAAATGGAGGAAATTTCCTGCACTTTTGATCCACCTTACACCATCACAATTGCTTTTAAGTGACCAAAATAGTTTTTGAGATGGTGAAATTTTCAACATTACAACTAAAATCGAAAACATAAAACAAAACAAAAAAAAAAATTTATAGCATTTTAGCCGTCGACAACACTCTAAACAAACACATTATATCTATAAATCCAACAACAACATGAAAAAATACAAAAATTTTGCCATATTTGCCTTCTTTATGTTATATAGTGAGTTAACTGGTTGTTAGTTAAAATAAAAAGCTAAATAAAAGAAACTATAATTAAACAAGCACACTAATTTACACTGAGACAATAAAAGACCAAATTATGGTGATAGTTTTGGTTCAACAGTTCGTCGCAATTATATGAATTCTTTTAATGAGGTTTATACTCTCTCGCATTCAATCGATATAAGATCAATCACTAAGATCGCATATTACACAAAGCAAAACCAATTTACATTTTGGAATTATCGATCATTCGGGTACTTGATACGACATATTTCTGTTGTTTGTATATATGTATTTGTTTTTTTTTTTTTGGCATGTTTATTATCACACAACAAGATCACGATCATTAGTTAATTTAAAACAACAACAATAATAATATTATAAGAAAAGAAACAAAACTCAAGACGATATTCAAATATCGTTTCTCTCTGCATATATATAAAATGATTATAAATTTCAATAAAAAATAAGAAAAAATTAATGACAACCAATTTTTTGTTTGTTTGTCTTTTATTACCTCGAAATCATAAAAATGTGGACCAGACCACTCTTCTTTCGTCTTTAAGTGTTTTTTTTTTTGTTTCTATGTATATATCCAAGACAGATACACATTTATAATAAATATGTATATACATACATAGCTATATCCTAAATTTCGTTGAATTTTTACAAAATTATGGCAAAAGCTTTAAAGAAATAAAATTTTACTTAGTAGCATATGTCTAAACCGACTCGTGGAACTAACTGAAATGGACCATCCGCAGTAGGTTTTCAAAATCAAAACTAATTTTTGTTCCAACAATACAAAACAATAAAATTTTCAAGCTACATATGACGCATTTTGAAGCGCATTGCATATTATTGGTTCTGAAGGAAGAACCATGCTCCATTTTGTGTAGGCAATTTTGTATCATTACAGTCGCCATTGTTGTCTATTTTAGACTGATATTTCCTAGTGCAACCTAGGCATATTCTGGAGTAAAATTTTTCTAAATTTTTTCAGGAACTCAAACAATCTGCTATGTGGTTATTATTCGTTTTCCTCTAAGCTTTGTCGTCAAAAGACGCCAAACGTTTTGATCGGATCAGCATTTAAATTCTGTAAGAGCCAATCCATAGTTTAAACGCAATTTTGCTCTTTCCACTGGGTGCAAAGCGTACGATCCTCGTATAAGATTCAATCTTTATTTTCAGGGCCCTTTACGATGGATAATTAAGAATACCACTTCAAAGCATTTTTTTTACAAGGGACTCATTTTAATGAGACAAATGCTCAAACTGACCAAAGAAAGAAGTTATTGCGAAAAAAGTAATAGAGTGAGGAGAATAACTTCAACCTTCTAGGTTGTGGTGGGTTTAAACAGAAAGAATAAATTGAAATATACTTTCTTGTGGAACATACTGTATTTTGAAGTATTCTATTTACACAGTTTCTTTTCGACCCAGAGTAAAGATAAAGTATTGTTGGTTGCCTAATTTTGGCAAATTTCATAACAATTCAAAATAAAATAACAGCCAAACTTTAGAGCCAAATTCACCATTTAATGCTTCTGGTGCCATGAAATGTCCTACCCCATTTCGCTATTATTACTCGGAAATGGAAAGATTTAAAGAAATATGTATATACCGTTGAATAGAAAATAGAGATTCAGAAAAAATATGATGTATTGCGCGTAATATCTGGTAGCCTCTCGTAAATGATGATTTTGGCCGACTTTTTTTCAACGAATTTAGGTTTCTTAGCTACAAGGAACAAAAACTGTTAAACGGCCGTTAATGGGGCAAAAACCGTTATAAGCTATCAAATTGTAATAAAAGGAAGAGCTGGGTGAACTAAACCTAACTAAACTAAAAAGAATCTTGAACTTCAGCTATTATCTCATTATAGGGATTGCAATTTTCGTTGAATTTCCAATTCCGGTTTCCGAAATATTCCGGTTTTGAGAAAAAAAAATTAAAATATGAAAAAAAAAAATTTGTTTTCAAGAATTCAGTAAAAATAATTAACATTGGGGTCATTCCATATGAAATCGTACATGAGTTGGACGCGATGTCTCAAAAATTGTTCAAACTATATTTATTCGATTTATAAGTAAAAAAAAAAATGTTTGTAGAAAATTTTTTTTTTCTCTAAATGAGAAAACTTTGAGAGTGTAAACTCGAGAGTGAAAGAGAGAAAAAAAAAGTTTTTCTACAAAATTTTTTTTTTTACTTATAAATCGAATAAATTTACTATACAAATTCGTGTAGTTCAGAGCTGCCGTGGTTTCCATATTAAATACAATAATTATTTAGTGTCACAATCACCTTCTTGAAACCACAAGTTTCCTTTTGTTTATATATAGGTTTTGGTGGTTTCAAGAAGGTGATTGTGACACTAAATAATTATTGTATTTAGTTTGAACAATTTTTGAGACATCGCATCCAACTTATGTACGATCTCATATGGAATGACCCATTGATCAAAATACATAAAATTTAACAGCCTGTTTAACTATTTATTTTTTGAAATTTGTAGGCCGGCAAAATACACTTTTAAAAAGCATAGGCTTCACTATCATCGATTTCCACATCCACCATCACAAGATCGAAGTCCTTCTCTTTCCAAAGAATATCTCGTTCCGGATCAATATTCAGTCTTTGTGACAGCGTGTGGGTATTGTTTTTGCGATTACATGCTTCCAAGGGCGTTCAAATTCTGGATTTATTTCAATTTTTCCGCCGGTGGGTAGATATTGCAAGGTTCCGGAAAGTACGGTTCTCCGCTGGCTAATCCTTTATTTCAAACGTTCAATTAATCGAGCGGAGAATTTGTTAAACGGACACGGACCTCACGGAGGCCAACATAAATGAGAGGGTGATGCAGTGGCGTAACTACATATTTCGGGCTTCCCCGCAAAATTTTTCTTGTGCACCTTGAAATTTTCTTGTACCTATGAACAAGTAAAGTTTTAGTTAAAAACTTATTTTTTCCTATTGTCCAGCCTCGCATTAATTAAAAATGTCTAATTTCGAGGGTCCGATACAGCACGTGATTCAGTTCATTGGTCTCAAACAAATCGAAATTTCTCGCAATCAACTCAATGTATCGATAAAGCATCACAAATTTCGAGTATAATTTGAAGAATATCAAAAATCTCAAAAATATTGAAACAAAGTATCTTGAATATTCTAGGAGGTTCTCAAATATCGAATTATCCGTAAGTATGTAAAACCAAAAGAAATCCTATACAATCACCGCCATGTAAAATTAAATAACCTAGACAATCTTGAATATCGAAATATCGAAAAATCAAGTAAATATCATGATTTAGATTTATATGTGTAACTCTGCAAGTTCCCACAACTCAAAGCTTAGCGCAGAACATTGCCATACAAAATTCGAATAAATTGGAAAATCTTTGAAAATCTCGAATAATCCTACAAATGTCGAAAAACTTTAGAAATCTACAATAAATCGCGGGACAATCTCGATTACGCCAGAAAAAATCGATTAATCTCTATATTACCTCGATTGATCTCGAATAATTTCAGTAATACCGAAAAATTTAGATGTTAATGAATAGTTTTAGAGAGCTTGTTAAAATTTATAAAACCCACGCTAATTTCGAAAAGTTCCGAAAATTCGTGTAAATATTGAATTATTTGTCAAGTAATTTAATATTACTAATATGTACTACTAAGCAAAATGCTATACTAAGGAAGATAAGGCTAATCTCGCACTAATCATGCATACCATTTTCATGCTATGCTCCAATAATCTCGAGAAATTTTAAAAAATGATCAAAAGATGAAATCATAGATAAGGGTACATGAAACAGGAGAATTTCCAATTTCCTGATTTAAAATAGTTTTAAAATTAAACCGGTTTTAGGTAAATTAACTTTTTATTTACCGTTTACCGGTAATAAAAAAGATTCAGCAAATGAGGAACTACTATATCAATCACATTCAATCTTTTGCAAATCAATTCAACATTTTCAAATCAAAACTTGATTAGTAAAAGGTTGAATTTGAAGTGCAAAAGAGGTAAATTTGGAGTGCAAGACGTATTTTACAAATAAATCAACCCAGCAAACACTAAAATCGTTATCGTTTGATGTCAAAATGTTTGATTTCAAACAAGTTTGACAAATTTTCTTCTAAATCTAAATATCTGTCAGAACCCAAAGCCATTTTAATTTCTTTGGGGCCATATTTCGTGTAATTACTCATACATTCATCTTCAGCAACAGAGAAGAAATTGTTGGGCTTCTCTTACGAAAATATTTAATAGCAACAGGAACGTTGTTTTCTTTCTTTAAAAACTAGACCACGGTCTTTTGATAAAAATTTCCTAGAAGTTTCCCGTTTTGCAAATTTGAAAAGGTGATCTACTTTAAACTTAATCTGAGCTACCATTTATCTGATCTTGACTTTGAACTAATAATCGAACTCCTGATAACTCTCGTGGACCCTTTTAGCCGTGGGCCCCCCGGGCTGCGGGTGCTGCGGGTACCTAGTTACGCCACTGGGGTGATGTTGATCTTGTATATTATAGTATTTCATTTTTACTCTGTAAACATGAACATTGCCATTTAAATACTGTCTGTTTCGTGAAGAGATCCATTCAACAAAGGATAGGAAAAACCGAACAGCAATAACAAAAAAAATATAGAACAAACTAAGAAAAGCATTAACTCTTTTTGAAATTATTTTGAAATGTTCATAATAAATAGCAAATTCAGGTGTTCGATAATTGAATTCCGGAATCGAAAAGGCGTCAAAAATGACTTGAATTTTCCGCACTCTATAATCTCATAGGTGACAACTGAAAAGTCAACCGGCAAGTTTATTTATTTATTTATTGTTGACTCATTAATTTTTAACTTCTCGGTACACTCAATGTTGAGCAAAAGCTTTTTCATAACAGAGCGTACCAAAAGAAATGGATAACTTCAAAATAAAATGGCCCGACTTTTCGAGGTTTGAGAATTCGCACTATTTGCCATTGAATAATATTATATTTTAGGACAGAAAACTACATATTTAGAAAAAAAAAAGTCGGTTACTTTCCAATGGCTTTTCACTTATTGTGGATTATTTTTGTTTGACATTTCTGTTTATTTTTCGAAATAAGTTTTTGTTTAAAAGATTATATGGTTTTGTGTATTTATGTAGAACATTTATTTTAGATAAGTTTAGTTCCTTTTTAGACACAGTTAGTTACTTTTGTACTTTTTCAGTGCCAGCTTCATATAAATTATCTTAACGGTCAAAATTTGATTTGAATGAAATTTTATGCAATCAAACATCACTGCTACTGTTTATTAAATTTAAACTTGGTACAACGATTTGATTTAAATAAAACTTACACTGTTGATGATTAAGCAACAAGGATCCTCCTACTTGAAACTACGGACGTTCTTTATTTAAGGACTTGCAACCTATCGCGATCACGTGGTTTCGCAATTTTGGTCCCCAAGAAGGCTATATAGCCAAAGCAATGCTTCCGAATTGAGAATTAGTCTATTTCCGAACCCGATAGTTATTTCATACTTATTGACTTATTAGGCAAAATCTTAAATAAGTAGGCCAAGTAGCCCAACTGAAAATATTGTTATTATCGTTATTAAATACGAGAAAAATATTCATTTGGATAATGATAACATATTTTCCTCAGTCCTTAAAAGACTCAACATTATTTCAGTTGCCTTCATAACATGTATATGAAACAAGATGTCTAGAACCAATCCATTAAATCATCTTCCATGCAAAAGATACAGTACTTCGAATAGTAATTGACCTGAATACATTCGTCCCTTTCAAACCTTTATAAGGAACAAACCCGATATTGTCATCGCTGAATATAATATCCCAAGTAGCAGTTTTTGGTTTGAAATAGGTTTTGAAATCGATCCGAAACTTTTGGTTTAAAACTAGTTTCAGATACGGTTCTGACACAATACAAAACCGTTGCAAACCCCAGTTTGGGCCGCATTTTTTAAAACTTTAACGTTTTATTTATACTGCGTGGGATCTTATTTTAGTTAGTTTCAAAAAATTCAAAATTTTTGTTACAGTTTAAAAGCTGTGTATGTTTTGTTGTAAAAATACCAATCAGTTCTTTTGCAATTGTGCAAGAGCTAGTCTATTTTAGTTTAAATAACACGGAAACTAAAAAACCGAAAAAAACTTATTTTTAATAGGTTTTGCAAGAAACTAAAAAGTACCAAAAATACCGAATAAATTCGTTTTTAACCGGTTTGAAGAAAACTTAAAATAACCACAAATACAAAAAAAAATTCATTTTTAATTGCTGTGAAAAAACGTAAAAAGTACCAAAAATGCAAGTTTCCTGTTCATCGCCGACCACCACTTTTCTACTGGAAAAAAGTAGAAATATCATTACCATCCTTTATTTTAGCGCAGAGTCTATACAAATGTATCGACTCTCAAAAATTAGAACCTTCTTGAGTTCTCTATGTGGTAGTTTGGTTTCATACTGAAAAGTTCGTTTTACTCATCAGGTAGCTACGACCACATTACAAAAATACAATTCTCGCTTAATATCTTAAGTATCAAGCAGAACGCACTGACTTAGCGAATTATATTCACTAAAAACTTCCTTTTCTTTTATTTTGTAATTTTTTTAATAATAATGGTTTTCAGGAGACCTTCTCGGACTCGTTTTAGATACATTTTACAAAAACTAATTAGTTAATATTTGGTTACATAAAAACATTTAGAATACGTTCCAAATAATCCAAATTAAAATCATAAAGAACAAAGAATCCGTTTCTGACTGGTTTTAGATATCCTTTGCCAAATCTAATTAGTTATGATTTGGATACAAAAAAACCTCTATAACTCATTTCGAATAATCCAAATTTAAAACATTTAGATACCGTTACAATAAAACCAATATGAACCCAATTTTATCGTTTTTTTAGAACTATGGTAACAGATTGCAACTTGGGTATAGCAATAAAAATTGATTTTTCAATACAAATTAAATTTCGAGTGCATATTGGATGAGTCGTTCCTCAAGGAGCGAATATTTACTTTACTTAATCAGTGACAACAGTTTATGTATAATGAGCATGACCTTTGGAATCTGCAGCGTCCAAATTGTATAAACTCAGGCTATCTTCACCTACTCAGGTAGGTGCCAGAAATTTATACATTTATTATTGACTTCGGCTCCAGCTCCAGTTCTAGTTCCAGAGCTCCTGCCCCGATTCCGACTCCGGAGGTCAATTTTATGGGCATTTTTAGAATTTAGTCATAAATTGAAACATTTGTGGTACATCTATCAGTAAAAGTAGTCCAAATGATACAATATAAATTTTAAATTGTAAAAATATTTCAATTTAAGTTATAACAAATATTTGAAAAGTTATTTTAATTCATTGTATACAATAGAGGATGGAGCATATACCGACCCCAAAGCCCTGCTTTGCCGATTTATTAAAATGTAATACAAATTGGGACTTTTTTCAAAATTTTTGTGTTTTTTAATAATTGTTCAAATACTAAAATAGAAAATTTGCCAAAGGCGACAGGAAATTATGTAGGATTTTTATTGTTGAGCATTCTAGGTGGTCCAGCTTTCCACAGGATTTATTACAATATAATAAATTGTAAAAGTGAAAATTAAGAGAATTATGGAGTTTTAGTATAATTTTAACATTATAAAGTTTTTAATAATTGGGGTAAGTGAAATAAATTTTTAAATAACAACAGTGGCTTAAACAAAAGTTGGTGTTGGAATTAACCTTTTAGGCTGCCCTTATTTCTAACTCAGAGTAAAAAATTTCAGGTACATCTGAAATAATAAATTACCTAGCTATGTACCATCCTAAAATTTCTAGATTTTTAAATCGGTTAGGAAAAAGTTAAAATTAAAAAAAAAATATGATGGACTGAATAATTTTGATCAGTTACATAATCGCGAATGACGATAATCAACTTGGGAATTAATATTTAAATATTAAAACAATTTTTTTTTCTCTTTTCAAAATTGACCGTGTATACATAATAATAACGACATTCCACATACGAGAGATAAAAATAATGTGATCATTTTTATGTTTTACATATGAATTTATTTTGCAGATTGATCGCAATCGATTTTTTATTATTTTTATAAAATATATTTGGTGATTAAAAATCAAAAAAAGAAAGAAATTTAAAAATCTCACAAGACAATAAGAAAGAAGATTAAGAAAAAATTATGTTTTTGTTGTTTTGTAAACATTTCAATAGGTAATCGGCGATATGATGAAATACCGTAAAAGCCGTGTGTCGGCTTTCTGTTTGCGTATACAGTCTGATTTTATATATATATATATATACATATATATATATATATATATATATATATATATATATATATATATATATATATATATATATCTACACATATATGTAAATATATAAATTTATTGTGGCAAGTATTAACAGTTTAAGATATACATAGGAGAAATACAAATTTTATTTTATTTATTTCAAATGATCGCGATCAATGATCTCTTGTATGTGTTGTTGTCTCTCGATCTCACCGTTTTTATATAGGTACCCAAATAGCAAGAAAACGACATAAGAAATAAAAATATTTTCATTATAAAAAAAGTATTTTTCTTTCAATTTCTTATTTATTTTCTTATTAATATTCTTCTCTCCCATTCGAACAGGTTTCGAATTTTTTTTTTTTTTTTTTCTTAAAAGATAATCGTAAGAAATAAATTAAGACAAGTGCAAATGAAAAGAAAACTTAAAAAAACTTATTTTAATTGTGCGCTTAGACAGAGGTCCAAAGACTTGCGGGAAGAAGATAAAGCGCGCGAATTTCTTAAAGACATACATATATATCTTTGTGTTATATATATGTATATATATATATATATATATATATATATATATATATATATATATATATATATTTATATATATTATATATTTATTGTATATCTAAGATACTTACATATGTCAAAAAAATATGTGACTTCACTATATAGGGGGTGCATATAGGGGGTGGAAAATACATTTGTTTAAGCGATAACCAGACATTCCAAGATTGCATGATTTCCAGCTTTGTGATGTTTTTAGTTTAGTTTTTATGCGTGCGTGTCTATCTTTTTAGTTTTCTTATTAGTTTTTTTTTTATATTTTTATAGAAAGAGAATAATAAGAAATAAATAAGAAACACAAAATATAAAAAAACAAAAATAAAATAAATTCTATGGATATGTGTAGTCTTGTTTTATTATTACTTTTTATTTATTTATTATTATTATTACTTTTATTTTGAAAGAAGGCATCGACCAGTTTACTGAGCAAGGTGTTCGCCTCGAGGCATTTTCAATTCTCTTCTTAATAATAAATTTATATAAATTTATATATTTGTATGTTGTGTTTATATGCGCTACATATATATTATATATATATATATATATATATATATATATATATATATATATATATATATATATATATATATGCAGTTTTTTTTCTTTAAGAAATTGGAAACATATGTAAGTAATGGGATTTGTATATGTTGTTTGTCTTTTGAATTTCTTGAATTATTATTATTATATTATTATTGTTGTTAAATATATGATTTTGTTTAAAGCAGGGATGGCAAATTATTTTTACGTGGCATGGAACATTTTTGTTTTACGCGAGATATTTGGCCTCACTGTACGCACATATCGAAAACCTAATATACATTGTTCCACATCAGTCAATTTATATTTTTAAATCAAAAAAATATTATTATTATTATTATTTTTTGAAACAATGCGTAATACATCTTTTTTCTTTACATTTTCTTATTCCTTATGTCTTATATGTACATTTTATTTATACACTAATGCTTAGTATAATGCGATTTATTTATAATGTATAAATTCGTCAAGATACTCGTGATTTTATTTTAATTTCATCAAGTAAAATTTTTGAAAATTTGTTTATTCCATATCATCCCTTAAGCGAAACCCCAGACTTCATATAGTTTAGTGTTAAACACTTTAAAAAGTAGTCAATAGTGACATTGTTAACATGACATTATTTAGCCAAATTAAATATTTTATTGATTTAACATTAAATTATTCTGTGTTATGTTTCGTTTGAGTTAATATTGACATAAAGAAGGATTTGTTATTATAAAATAAAATTGAATTTAAATTAATTGTATTCATAATTATTACTAAAATAATTTTTACGCAGAAATGTTGCATTCATTATGCTCAAATTTCTAAACTTTGCTTCGTAAAATAGATTATTTTGTATTTTATGAAATTTGTTAATCACCTTCTGCTTATGCTAAACATTTTTTTACAAACCTGCAATGTAAACAATGCATTAATAATACCTTGTTTGGAGAGGAAAGATTAGAATTTGGGCCAATATCTTAACTAAAATCGTTTGATGTGCAAATAAGTATTTCAAAATATTACATAAAATTTATGTAAATCTGTATAATGGCAAATTAACAATTTAGATTATTAGAAAACATTGATTTTGAGGACACCGCGCTATACGGGGTTGCCCTGTATCATATTTATATATATATATATATATATATATATATATATATATATATATATATATATATATATATATATATATATACATATATATATATACACATATATATATATATATATATATATATATATATATATATATATATATATATATTGAAAATCTGTTTTAAATGAAAAGTATTATGTTTGTTAGTTTTCTTTTTCAATTGTTGTTTTCTACAAAAAAACACTGCATGTTGTTTCTAAAACTAGACGCGCTACTTTTGGATTTTTTTTATTTTATTGCGCTATCAAAGAAAAACCTGTGCCAACAACAAGGAAGTTAAATAACGTATATAGCTAGTTATAGTTTTTTTTGCTTCTACACGCAATTAAAGTAATCTAACTGGATTGGAATGTATGTATAGTAAATTTTAAGTTTGTAGAGATGGACCAGTATGCGGAGAGTCCGCCGAGATTATAGAAATATATAAAGTAATCCTATACCGCCGGATAAATAGGTCATATATATATATATATATATATATATATATATATATATATATATATATATATATATATATATATATAATATATAATATATATATATATATATATATATATATATATATATATATATATATATATATATATATATATATAAATGGAAATGACGGTTTACTGACCGCGCGCGATCTTCATCAAACACGTTTTTTAAAATTACAAAACTTAACACTCATCATCAACATATAAATATATTATATACATAAATATATAAATTGATATTTATATAAGAAGTAATGAAGAAAATAAATAAAATCTTATCCAAAGAGTTACAGGTACATTTTGTGTTCATCCCGCGAAAGATGAATTAAAAAATAATTCACAATTAACAATAAAACGTGGAAAGGCAAGGAATACGAAATTCTTATGTACACATACAGTAACGATTAATAAAATTAAATCAGGTGGATTATATTCACGGTCGCAAGGTCGTTTCAATATTTTTGGAGCTACAGTGCAACCATATATATTTATACCAATATTAACTCCAAAAATATCCCTCATATAATTATATAAATTAACCCCTTATAAATCTAGGCTCTTACCTTAAATCATTCAGATTTATATTTGTATCTTTATATAAATATTTAAATAACTTTAGCCGCCATTTTATCGTTAAATTATTTGAAAATCTGTATTTTATCCAAGCTTAAGTAAGATATAAATCACACTTTGTACACTTTCAATTATTTTTCCACCTGTTTGCACTGTTGATATATATATATATATATATATATATATATATATATATATATATATATATATATATATATAAATGTATATATTCACTAAATTTCACTTACATATATAAATTTTCACCACAATTTTTCATAATTTTCTTTTATTTTACTTTAATATACAATTATCACTCAAAACTCATAAAAATAAATATAAAAACAAACAAAACCTGAAACCTATATATAAATCACATTCAAATTTTGGAGTTTACATAAAATTAAATGTTTTTTTTTTTAATAAATCATATTACAAAACTTTATTTTAAAAAAAAATATATATTTATATATTATTTCCCTATCGTTTATGTTACATCAGCGCAGCGCGGTTTGACTGCAACTGAGACTATAACAAATAAAAATCACAAAAAAAAATAACAAAACAAATTTTCTGAATTCAATTGAATAGAGCTCACAAAATTCAACACACAATGGACCACCCCCACCAATTTATGTATATGTGATTTTATCTTATTTGTGTTTGTTCGGATTCGTACGTATGTTTATTCGGATATTTTACACTACTTCGGCATTGTATTGTTATGATTATTAAAATTTTTTTTTTTTTTTTTTGCAATCATTCTCATCTCGCGGTGTGACATGATCATCGGTGATCATATATATTTTATAATAGAAGAGCGGAAGTACATAGTGAAGAAAAATTTAAAAAAAATGAGAGAGAATAGTAAACAATTTGCGTTTTTGTATTCACTATACGCTCTCTTAGCTGTTTAAGTTAAATAAAATAAAAGAAAGGGAGATTATAGAAGAGTATCGTTATATAAACAGAGACTATATAGTCCACGCCTTTTGTTTTATGTTTTGTTTTCATTCTTTCCGAATAACAATAACAGAAAAATGTTTTTTTAATAATCTCCGCCTTTTTTATATTTTTGTATTGTACGACAATTGTGTAAGGGTTTGGAAATATACAACGAAGTAGGGGTATAAATAGGTATGGGGTACAAACAAGAGACCATTTTATTGAGTTATTTTGTGTCAGCATGATAACGACAATCTATAGATTAAAGTCGGTATCATATATGATATACATGCGTATTTGTAAATTTAAATGGTAGGAAAGGATATGTTGACCCGTTCCATGCCCCCAAACCCAACTATAGAATAAAAAAAAAAATACCAATAAACAATGGTATTTTTCTCCCTTTTGTGTTGGAAAATTCATATAAAAATAAAACAAAATACAAATTTGGAGCAAGCGCATTTTATTGTTTTTCCTGTGATATACTCCCCACTTTTCATTATTAATTATTTTCAGACAATATTTTTGTTAAGGAAAAATCAATGTGGGTTGTTTTCCGTATTTTTCCAAACGATTTGATAGGTTTTTGTTTTGTCCCTTAGAGCAAAAGGAATTTTTTAAACGCAGGCAAAGATAAATTATATTGATCTTGTCTTTTGTATACATACACAACGTAAAGTATAACAAAAGGATACATTGTGTTAACCACGCCCGTATATACAATTTTTCATTGTCTAACAGGGAAAACAATGAAAAACAAAACTCCCCAGAATTTTCATCATGTTGATCTCTCGGTAAGTAAACAAACTAAAAAATGAAATGGGAGGACAATAACAATATATAAAATATAGAAATGTTTTGTTTTCCTATGTATATATATTTCATATAGACATTTAATAAACATTTAAGGAGTTTTAGCTCATGCGCTAATTCCCAATTCCCATATAAAAATATCAAAAAATTAAATCAAAAAAAAACTTCCACCACACTTCGTGTATTGCAAAATTTGACGTACATGTACCATTCATACTATAATTTATATGTGTATGTCACGGCACAAACCAGTAATTCTGCAGATTTTCTCTAATTTTTCTAAAAAAAAAAGAAAAATTTAGTTAGGCAAAAAAAATTCATTTTTACAAAAATAGATTTTTCATTTTTTATAATTTTATTATTATTTTTCTCAATAAATTAGAAAATTACAACAAATGAAAATATTAAATTTTCCTCAATTTACGTCATTTAAAGAATTTTCTTTTTTTAGTTTAATATATATATATATATATATATATATATATATATATATATATATATATATATATATATATATATATATATATATATATATATATATATATATATATTTATATATGTATATATATATATATATATATAAATTGTATATATAATTATTATAATGATTTTTTTTTGTTTGTTTTTCTTTTGGGAAAATCAAGAATACATTTTTTTTATCCAATCAGATTTTTTCCAAATTTTTTTTTTAACATTTTCCACAAAATTGTATTATTTTCTCAGCGTGTAGGTATATATATTTAAAACTGTGTGCTTCAAGCTCATTTTCAGTTATAGGTCATATCATTCATGTGAATTAGATTACAAAGAGTATATAACTTGTAGGCGACTATAAGTTCCCTAGATAATATGATTTAAGTTCCCATATCCAGTCCGAATTCTTACAAAAACGATAAATTTTCATTCAAATTAAATTTGGTAATTTAATAGATCTTGTAACTATTTAGCTACACTGCTCTGTTTACTGATCCAAAGATCCAAATGAAGTACGTCTTCAAATCAAATATGCATATGGCTTTGAAAATGTCAACTAAATTTGATTTAAAAGGTTTATATCTATATAGTTAAAATTATTGAAGAAGAAGAAAATTGAATAAATTTGGTGCACGTCTGACTTTAAAGACTATAAATAAAAATTAGTGAGTCGCGCCGTTTATAACATTTTCTGTAAGATTTTGGATTAGAGTTTTTATTTGTTTGGAGACGAATCAAAATTAGGGCATGACGTAATGTATACAAGTGCAGGAAAATATTTTACAAATCTATAACATAAAACTTGGACCGTTCTTATTAACTAGTATAATAGGTACTAATATAGACGGACATAGCCGAAGCGACAAATTTTCTTCCAAGACCATAACTTTCGGCGTTGGAAGCATTGAATGCTGTTGTAACATCTCTAATGTCGGAAAACGCAGCCATTAAATCCAGAATTCACATACTTGAAGACCAGTTGACTGTGATTATCCAAAGCAATTGGAAAATGCTAGCCGAATCATTATCAGTGAATTACCTTTGAAGCACGGTGACGTTAAAGTTTTGATCATTAATACTATAAATAAAGTTGGAGTGGAAATTCAAGCTGAGGATCTAGTATCAGTTGACCCGATCCACAATGCCGTTGCGTACTCATGTGTACGAGTGTAATATTGTTAATTCTAACACTAATCAGTTATCTTTTAGCTATATGTATTTGTAATGTTAATTTTATATGAATTCATTTATTATGAACACTGATTTTTTGATCGTTCATCAGAACATTCGTAGCCTTCAGAAAAATTTTGACGTTTTAGTAGCCAATATCAATGCATATAGCAAGAAATCATCATTCATTTTTTTTGAGTGAAATTTGGGTAAATACCAATGAATTACCTCTATATAATATTAACGGGTAGGGGAACATGTGCAACAGTGACACACACTTTTTCTATATGGGAATATCTTTGGAATAAAACGCTCGAGGACATTAAAACTTGGCTGTGAATTTACTTAAAGTATCACACATCTATCTGTAAATTAAGAAGTTCTTAAAATAAAACCTCGCTGGTGCTTCAGAAGTTTTCCTAAACTACCTCCTAATGTGTCACTGTTTCACACTGCGTTCTAGAGTGACACGGATCATGTTTTATTGTGACACATTTATGTTAATGAGTTGACACTTAATATAATACATATTAATGAATTTTTATTTGTAAGAAATAAAATGAAATAAAACACAGAATATTTTTTATCTTATAGTGATAATTTAAAATATACACCGACTAGTTTCGAGCAACCAAGCTCTTTGTCAACAGTCTTAAATATTCTAAATTTTAAGGTTGAAGGTTTGCCCTATTTATAATTAGCTCGTACATTGCGTTGAAAGGCATTCGGTCATTTAGTAGTTGTGGATTTCGCCTGTGTTTGTAAATCTCCAACTCTTCGGCTCTGTTTAATTTTTCTCCTTTGGGCATTCTGTGTAGAATTTCTACATTATTATCGAAGCTGGAACAATTGTGGTGTTTTTGTGTCAAATGTTGTGCAAAATTGGATGTTATGTTAGGTTTTCCTATTTGTTTCATAATGTTCAACAAATCTTGTGGTGAAATTTCGTCCAGTTTGGCCTATGTAGAACATGTTGCAATCATCACATTTTAATTTGTATACCCCTGGTTGATGCTCATTATTTATTTTGTTGGTGTTAATGAGGTATTCTAATTTGTTCGATGTTTTGTATGCTGTTTTGTATTCGTATTGTCCGAAAATTCTGCGTGTTATATTGAATGCGCCATGTGTTACGTTGGTTCATATTTTCATTGCCAGATGCAGCAATATCTCTGTCTGTCACGTTACTCGGCATAAAATCCGTTTCGGAGAAAACATTTGCATCGTATGGATATATTCCAGTATGCTTAAAAGATGAGATAATATTTGATGGTGTTAGTGCCTTTTCGTATGCATACCCTACACTAGATTCCGCATCATCCATGAATCAACAGATGAATTGTAGGCCGTTCTAAATGGTTTAAAACAACTAACGTCTAGCGGTTGTAATTTATTCGAGGAATGTGGTGGAATTGTCAAAATAGTAATTCCGTTTTCTTTCGCCAGATTTAGGGCTTCCACACTTAAATGGTTCTCATGGTTATCGAATATTTATAACGCAGGATTATCTGTAGAACTTGACGCATACTTGACAAAATGTTCAATTACTTTAACAAAAAGTTGGCCATTCATCCATCCAGGCTAACCCTAAAGTACCAGCAGGGGCACCAGACAGCATATGTTCTTTAAAGTGGGTTTTATGAAAAACCATAACTGGAGGTAAATATTGACCTGTTGCATTTATTATGAAACATGTTGTTACTAAATGGCCCCTCTCTGCACTGGTTACTTTACTGACTTGTTTCGCACCTTTTTCTGCCAATACTATTGAGGATTTTGGACTGTCATCGTACTTGTATCGTCCAAGTTATAGATTCGGCTACCATTCATGAAACTCGTATCCGCTCTGTTTAAAACGCTTGACAAATTCTTGAAAAACAAAGACACGTTATGTCTACACCCCTCCAGAGTCCGGAGAGATAACAATGGATGACGTTTTCTAAAATGGCGCACCGCAGTTTCGTAAGCTAGTCTTCTTCCGTCCATTAAGGACAAACCATAAAACATTTTTGAGGAGGTCACGATATAATCTACCAAAGTTTTTTCTTCTTCAGTATTGAATATTTTATTTACTGAATAATTTAGTACCAATCTTGTCTCCTGATCATCTGCGTATTTTTTTTTTCATACCGCGACAATGTTTTGAAAGCCAGTCCTTTTTCCAAAGCTGCTTTCCGAATACTCATTCCATTTTGAACCAGTTCAATTGCTACCTGCATAACCCGTTCGGTAAACTTCCCATATGGCAAGCGCTCAGTCATGTTTTCTAAACTAATTGGTAAAAATACAAGTGTTATTTTAAGAATTTAAATTAATTTAACATACGTTAATCACTGGCACACATATGTTAAACAATGGCATACTGTGCACATTTGTGATGCACATTTCATAAATATCATTAAATTACAAGTTTGTATTATATAAATGCACTTACTCAAGTGATTTCTTTATTAATTTATATAAAAAGTCGATTAACCGCAAAAATTAGTTAGTTAAAAAAAAACATAAACATGTCTCAAACATGTCTTCCTTCGATCACATTTAAATTCAAACTGAAATAGAATAAAGAGAACGAACAAATAATTTTCAGAACGAAACAAAACAGAAAAAAAACAGTAACGTAGAAGGAAATATTTTGATTGTATCACTGTTTATGGTGTGTCACTGTTGAACACTCTCCCCTACACGCTGTTTGGTGCATGTAATGACGTATACAGAGCTGGTGGTGTGAATGTTTATTATTAATCCCATTTATGCTGTTCACTGTTTGCATTTAATTTATCTTCGGCTGATATTGTAAGGGTGGATTGGAACATGTCTGGTGAAATTTTTGTAATTTTATGTATTTATAGATTACACGACACTCCAGTTAATGTATTGTTGCATGAAATTTCGGTCTCCTTTTGGTCTTGAACCGTTGATTAATGTGCCTACTCGAGTGACAGCATCATCATCCACTTGCATTGATCACTTCTTTGCTCGTCTTCGATCAAATGATCTTTCATGTCTCAAGTCATCTGCAATCGACCTTAAGATTTCTGATCATCACTTCATTGAGATATTATTCAAATTTGACACAGTTTTGACATCCTGTTGTTCATTGTTAAATGAACTCGTCGAGCAGGCTGACTGGACTCCTGTTCTGAATCTAGTTGATACGTCTCTAGCTCTTGATAAATTTCATTGTATTTTTACGAACATTTTGGCAGTTTTATTTTTATTCTCGGGTCAAAAATATCAGGCTTTTACAGCCATGAATCTCACTTAATCTGGCCAGTCGAATCAAAAAAAGGAACCAATTTCGGAAAAAAACTAAAAAAACATCCAAATGATACGTGTCTGCGTGAAATATATGATTGTATTTGTAAACAAATTAATGTTGATGTGAAGAGTGCGAGAAAGAACGGTATTACATGAATCGTTTCTCAATTAATGGAGGTAACGTTAAAAAAAATTGGAGCCTTGTAAATGAAATTTTAACAAAAAAGCCTAAAGCGGCACTCTGATTACTAATGAAGTAGGTATTTCCAATGCATTCAACTGTTATTTTACTAGCGTTGCTGATAAGCTTATAACAAAATTTTTCTCGAATATCACAACAATAAACCATGACCTTCCGTATGATTACTGTTCGGAAACATTCTTTTTGACTCAGGTTTCTAATGGTCAGATTTTAGATATTATTGATTCGTTGGAGCCGAAGAGTCGTTCGATAGTGAAGGTATTAGCAATAACATTTCGAAAGCCAGTGTATGCTACTGTTCTTCCTGTTTTCAAAAGTGGTGACCATTGTATTATGGGTAACTATAGACTCATTGCACTACAGCCAACCATTCACAAAGTTCTGGAGCAAGCTGTTAAAAACTGAGTAACTATTTTCCTTGATCAGTGTCAAACACTAAGCGTTCATCAGCACGGATTTCAATCAATGCTATCGGGTCACATAAGATACGACTTTGAAATAATGAGGCAATTAGCAAACTCAAATCATAAAACAATATCGTTGATAAACACGCACGAAACAATTGAGAGTAAGAACCCAAGGTCCTAACGGAATGCCAGCGATCGGACAGGAACGCAACCATTTAATAGGAATGAACTGACAATTTAGACTCTCTATTTTACTAATAAGCAGTGTTTAAATTCAAATTTCGTTCCTTGCTTTACTCTCTTTTTGCGAAAAGACAGAAAAAATATTTTGTTTTGTTTTTTTCCTTTGGAACGAAATTCAACAAAATAAAATATCTCTTTTCTACTATCCTTTGTGTTTTATATGAGGAGAGATATTTTGCGTTTTTCGATTTCGTTTTCGGGGAAAGAAACGTCGCTAGGATGAACTAGAGGCATAACAGCTGAGTCGATGTAGTATATAATCGCGTTATAGTAATCCAAATTCGATCTGTAATGTATATACACGGCGACTACAACAATCGAAATGTTGACTGACTCGAACAACGTTTAGGCTAGAATGGCATATCATTAGGAAACGAATTCTTTACCGCAATTAAAATACTACCACCTTTACAACTGGTATCAAAATCGTATATCCTTTCCATGAATGACATAATCAGATGGAAGGTATTCTAATCAGGTACGCATAAACGAAAAATCTTAGCTTTAACTCGAATACTGGAGGTCTTGTGGTACTGGATCGAGGTGAAATCGTTGATAATAATGGATGCATCAGCAGTTTATGTTGTTAGAATATTATAGAGCAGCGCTGTTTTTTGGTTGTCGTAAATAATTTACAAATGGATGGATTGACACACCAGCAGGAAACATATCGGACCTGTTTAGCTTTGTAATGAAACGAGCTGAATTCCCTCAGCTCGACATATACAAAATTTTTGTTTCTCGACCGCTGTTGTCACCCCGTGCGGCATTTACCTGTGCTCAAGGCCGGTAAAGGTAAAATTGATCGTGGGGATTGGGGTGACGCATTTGAGAAACAAAAATTTTTTATATGTCGAGCTGAAGTAATTCAGCTCGTTTCATTACAGTGGCGCCCAAACAAGGGCCAAATAGGGCCGAATTATCTGGTAAATCTGTGTTACTAAAAATATTCAATCGAAATAAATCCCAGTGAGGCTAAGCCTTAATTAAATCTAATATATTTACCCTATAACAATAAAATAATAATCTGATCAAAAATCAGATTCAAAATTGAAAAGTCCGTTTCGTATAAATTTTTATAGTTAGGTTCGCGTCATATTTTCACTTCAGTATAAAGTCATAATTTTTCATCCTTCGGGATGGGGTCGTTGGTCCGCACATTTAGTATTAAGTTTAGGTTATCGTCCAGGGTATATCTCTAACTACATACTTATCACGCCTTTGATCTGCCATGGCCGGTATGGAATTCAGGTGTGGTAGTACGGGTAGTCAGTGGATATACTACAAAAACACGAAACGGAACACAACAGCGGGCTAGCTGTTGTCCCGTGTGAAGCTGGTCAAAACATTTCTGCCATCAAGTTAACTTTCTACACACGCGGTCTAGCTCTTCTCAATGGGAATGGACGCGGATTGCGAGGAGTTGTAGTTTTGTGCTTGATGAAGCGCACGGGTAAACCCAAATAGGCTGTGTGGTCTGTGTTCGCCATAGCAGTGAGATTCACTCATGTAGAGTTGGAATTCCAAATTACAATCCTTGATTCCTTTTCCTTTACGACCTGTCTCAGTGATTCGACATTACATCTAGCATGAATGGAACATTCTTTATATTTTAGTTTAGTTTAGTTTGTGTAGGTTTTGATTTTAGTTTAAGTTTTTATGATTTAATAATGGAGGTAGAATTATTGAGCGAAGATGAGACGAGAGATCACCAACTTTCTCAAGACGACCTTAGCTGAGAGGCTAAGGACTGAACGAAAGTTTACTTCCGTGGCACCCCTAGACAAACATAAAGAGGCAGCGATGTGTCAAGAGAAGCTGGAAGAGATTAGGATCCAAAGTCCACAGAATGAGATGTTACCTCCAGTTTATACCAAGCTGTTGCATATTGTAGGAAGAGTGAATCGCTCGATGGATTGTGATATCTTTCCAGATAGGTCTTGCGAGATGTAAACGGCTTTGAAGGTACTATGGTCGGTGGCGGAACGGTTGGACAGGGGTTTGATTTCGCTGTTTAACGCCGAGAGAATGCTAATGAGACTGAATTTTAAAATTTACAAGCCCAGGGCCGAAACGGAGAAGGGGGAACCAGCACTGATTCAAGAGGTTCAGGAAGAAATTCAGGCAGAGGGGTATAATGAAATTCAGGTAGAAGAATCCGTGAACAGAAAAGCAAGAGGCGAAGGCACAATATCACGAATGGGATACTGAATATGAAGCGCAAGTCCAAATGTCTGTAGCCCAAGCTTTTCTATTCGAACAAAAACTAGAGGAAGCGAATGCAGAAATAGTTGAAGTAAACGAGGAAGTTTTTTGAATCCGAGTAGAACCCGTGTACATAGAAAAAAGAATGGTACAGGAAAAGCCTGTCTATCGGGTGGAGTGAAAGAAGAAGATCGTGCGCTGTTGAAAGTAGAGGTTTATGTGGAGAAACCAACTCCTAATTATAATGAAAAGCAAGTCATTGAGATAAAACCCGTGGTCGGTTTCATTAACACAGGGTTACAGAGAGCCAACAAAAATTGGGTGATGCAGGTGGCTCATGAACCATCAGGTCGCGCATGCTTTCCTGCAGAGCAAAAGCTCGTTGGGTTGTGTAAGGTACCTACTGAGAGTAATGATAAGAGTAGAGGTAGGCACGCGCGCAAACCACGGCTGCGGCGCAAACCGAAGGCGCGACGCTGGTTGAGGAAACCTTGCAACACAATTTGCATAATGATGCACTTTCAAACTTGGGTTCGGGTGTGCGCAACCCAAAGCAAAATACCGGTAGATCTTCTACAAGGTGTTTTGAATTTACGGTTAGAGTATGAGGTGTTGGCCAGGTCTAATCGGCGACTGGTTTCAGCAAAAATATTATTTTTCCGCAGTGACCACTTTACTCTTCGTAAAATCAGATACGGTAAGGATAATATCTTTGTGATGCTGTTTAATAGACAGGGTATCACCAGAGGAATTAAAATTTGAGAAGTTACGTATCATCCAGTAAGAAGTTGATCATGTATCCCTCGCCGGCAACGAGTCAAAGATTGTGCTGTTCTACGACATGGCTGATTAATGACCCGAATTGGAGGTTTCAACGTTCATCGTGAAGCAAGTGAGCATGGCCTGTAACCTCAAAGGAACGACCAGAAACATGAACACCATAAACACTTAACCGGAAGGGCTACTGACAGATTATGACCTCATGATGGAATCCTAGACCAGAGACAAGCAGTTCGGTAACCACCAACTTGTTTCAAAAGCACAGAGAGCAGATTCAAAACCAGTATCGTCATAAAGACACGAAGCTGTTAACATCAAAGCAGCTTTAAAACCAGCTAAATAAACCAGCAAAATAAAAAAAATATCCAATTACGTCGACAATTGCGGCTGACAGTGTCAGTGTTTCAAGAAAAAAAAAACAAGTTTATGTGCACATGTGGTGGAAACATAACCTACATTAGTAAAAAAATAAATTTATCTGTCGTTACGGATCTGTTGGTACACCTTAAACATTTCCATTTACAATGACAGATTATAGAATTTTTGAGAAATACGATAAGAAGACATTGTGGTCGCGTTTTGAGGGAACAATGCAAATCGTGGTTACACCAGATGAGAAAAAAGTGCCTCTACTACTCTATTACATGGGTCAAGAAGCATTTGATGTTCTTTGTGATAAAATTGCACCGGATAAACCAAAGGAAAAAACTTACAAAGAAATCGTCGCCATGGTTACAAAAGTGTAAGATCCAGCTCCACTGGAGATCATGGAGAATTACCGATTACATCTAAGGAAACAAGCTGACGATGAATCGGTTGAGGAATTCTCTATAGCCTTACGAAAACTGACAATCAACTGTAAATTCGGGGCTTATCTAAATACTGCTTTACGAAATCAAATTTTATTTGGGCTACGCAGCGCCCGAATCCAAAGCCGCTTGTTGGAAACCGCGGACCTTACACTTGACAACGCTTTAACTATAGCCAAAGCAATGGAATTGTCTGAAAAGGGGGGACCAGAAATTCAACAGCAGAAGGAATCAATGCAGTCATTCAACTTCATCGCACGAAAAAAGTGTAACGAAGTCGAAAGTTGAACGAAATACAGTTTGTACATTTTGCAATATCAAGGGACATCTTCAATCTGTGTGTTTCAAAGCGAGGAAAGATAACCAAAGTACAAATTACATCGAGGATGACACAACGGATTGTACTGAAGATATTTTTACTATTTCCGAATTTTCTAACCCAAGCAAAGTTCCCAAATTTTTTGTTAACCTAAAAGTAAATGATATCGTTTTGGGTTTCGAGGTCGACAGTGGGTCTCCGGTAACGATTGTTAACAAAAAAATCAGGACTAGGTACTTCCCGGATGAACAATTGCAATCAACAAACACAAAACTCTTGAGTTACTGTGGTACGGAGATCAAAGTGTTGGGTTACATTGCTGTGGGTTTTCAATTTTGGTGTTGAGTGTCGCGATCTAAGACTTTACGTAGTCGAATCAAATCGTAAACCACTACTTGGCCGTGAATGGCTATACAACATAAAACTCGACTGGAACAAGTGGCTTTAATCAAATCAGTGGACATAAATACAAAATTGCAACAGCTCAAAGACAAATATATATCGGTATTCGGAGATTCCTATTTTCATAAAGGCAAGGAAAATTCCTTTATGCTTTACGAGACGCGGTGGAACAGGAACTCGAGGATTTGGAACAAAACGGCATCTTACAGAAAGTCGCGGCTTGTTTCAGCCAAAGAGACTTATGTATGGTATTGCATCTGGACCAGCAAAATGGCAGCGAAGAATTGAGCAAATTCTGAAGGACATCGATGGAGTATCAGTGTTCTTGGATGACATCAAATTTACAGCGCCTAATGACGAATCTCATATGCAACGACTTGAGCAAGTATTGGTGCGGTTGAACAATTACAACATGAGAGTAAATTTCAATAAATGCGAGTTCATGGCACCTGAAATCGAATATTGTGGTTAAAAAATCGATCGGCATGGTATTTACAAAATTCAAAGCAAGATCGAGGCAATTACACAGATGGCGGAACCAAAAAATAAGGATGAGGTTCGTGCATTCCTTGGACTGATAAATTACTACGGACGATTTTTTAAAAATCTCAGCACGGTTATTTTACCCTCTGAATAATCTGCTGAAAGATAAAGTCAAATTTGTTTGGGACGAGGAATGCAAAACAGCATTTCACAACCTGAAAATGCTAATCCAACAGGAAATACACTTAGTATACTACGATCCAAAAATGCCGTTAGTATTGGCTACTGACGCCAGTCTAGTTGGTGTGGGAGCGGTACTGAGTCACGTTTATCCGGATGGGAGTGAAAGGCCTATACAGTTTGCATCGCAAACCCTATCGGATATACAGCAACGATACAATCGGATGCCTTGTCACGGTTGCCGCGTGCCGAAATAAATACAAGTATCGAACTTATCGACCTGATCGAAATCAACGCAATCGAAACGTTACCGGTGACGGTCGATCGACTACGAGAGGCTACGACCAATGATGATACGATGAAACATGTGATCGAGGGACTACAGATAGGAAAGATAGTCAAGCCTGATCAAAGGTTCAATATCGAACAAACGGAGTTTACACTTCAGAGTGGATGCCTTCTACGTGGACTCCGAGTTTACATTTCAGAAAATTTACGACAGCAAGTATTGCAAGAACTGCATACAGCACATTTTGGGATTACGCGGATGAACTCATTGGCCAGGAGTTTCTACTGGTGGTCAAAACTGGATAGCGACATTGAAAATTTGTCGAAAAACTGCTTACAATGTCAAAAAACAAGATCGAATCCAAAGAAAATTCCGACACACGTATGGGAAGCAGCGAAATATCCATTTGAAAGGGTACATATTGATTTTGCCGGGCCATTCATGGGTAAATATTTTTTTATTCTAGTCGACGCCTACAGCAAACGGAGAGTACAATTAATATATGCCGGGAGATATTTGCGAAATTCGGGATTCCGGAAATGTTGGTGAGTGATAACGGAACTCAGTTTACGTCCGATAATTGCCAACATTTCATGAAAGTGAATGGAATCCAACACAGGTTAAGTGCTCCGTATCATCCAGCAACGAATGGCCAGGCGGAAAGGCACATACAAAAATTCAAAAATAAATTGAAAGCCATAAATGGTGACCGGGAGGACATAAGTAAGGAATTGTGCAAGATCTTACTAAATTACCGTCGTACACCCCATGCTACAACTGGCGTTTCACCATCATTACGAATGTTCAACCGACAAATCCGTTCGCGTCTTGACATAATGTTGTCAAAAGACGGGGAAAAACAAAATAGATGCAAAGAAGTCCAAGCTAACATCAGGAAATTAAACGCTAATGATCGTGTCTCTGTTCTTAAATACTGTGGCGACGGAAAGTACAAATTCGGAACAATCGTACAAGTGCTGGGTTCACTTCACTATCTGGTAAAATTGGACGATGGACGTACTTGGAAGCGACACATTGACCAAATACATCGAATTGGATCAGAAATTCAACAACCTACAGCTGATACGATTCCATACCACTTTGATGGAAGGGAAAATCGAGACCTCATTCCAGTGGTAAGCACTGGAATTATAAGTCAACAAACCCCAACACGAGAAGTTACAATTCAGCCTACATCGGAGCCAAAACAGACAACAATGGTTGCGGAAGCTAGGTCCACTCCACCACAATCAAGACCGAGACGACCTATCAAACCAAGAGTTCGTTTGACATATGATGAGAATTTTGAACTGTCAATTAAAAAAAAAAAAAAAAAAAAAGTATTGAATTTAAATAAAAAGGGGAAACCTGTTATATCCATGTGAACGTAGCACCCCTGGCAACTCTAATGATAAACATTCTATGTACATACATTAAACGACATTAAAATTTGATACTATTAAGCTGGAATAATTATGTATAGCGGTTCTCCGAGCATCCTAGTGGTCAGTTTTAGAAATCATTTTGGGCCTTTTTGGTGTATTGATTGCGATTTGTTAACATATCATGTTTTCTGAAGACTTGAGCAAAACATCTTAACTTTAAACGTCAACAGCTGAAAGCCGAACGGTGCAAATTGAAGTTTATGTCAACTTTCTTCAACACCTTTAAAAAAAATTACTTCAGAATTGAGAGGTCGATATAGGGTAAGGGTATGGTTGGTGACAGCGGTCGTATGTTTCGTGGAAAATAAAAAAAAATGTGATTAAATTAAATTCTAACTAAATTCTTTCAATGCATATAATAGGTGGTATCGGCGTGTTTCGTCTTTATTTTCACATATTGTGAGCATGACCGCACTACCTACATCATTTGTGTTTTTGCAGGTGTAAATTGGTATTTTAATTTCTTGTCATCCTTGTACGGAGTGGATCAATGCTAAGCGGCTTTGAGAAGTTTTTTATTTTAGTATATGAATCCCGACAAACAATTGTTAACCGCAACAAGATTCACGGTTTCCAAACCGTAAAAAATCGGTTGAAAAATTAAAGCAAAACAGAAAATATCTATCCGAAGGCTATCCGATTTAAAAAAAGACGGAGAAAGCAAATACTAAGCGAACACAACTAAATTATTTTAATAAAATTTACTTATCGACAGCAACTGATTCAAACACGAAAAGAAAACGCAACCTAGTCTGTCAAAAACCTAGGATATTATTGTCTTAAGTCGGTTATAAAGCAATACTAAAATGTTTATTTAGTAGGTACCGCAGACAGTTTTAAGTCGGTAAAATTATTTACATTTTACAGCCAAGTGGGCTATAAAGTATCCCGACAAACATTGTTATTAACCGCGACAAGCTTCATGGGTTTGGGACCGTAAAAAGTCGGTTTAAAAATTGAAGCAAAATAAGTACCTACCCGAAGGGTATCCGATTGTAAAATGAATAAAAGGAAAAATAACGAACACGAAAAGACTAACAATTCATGTAATACATGACTTTTCAACTGAATTTGGTTTGGTCGTTCGACGACGACGTGATGAAAAACAATTCTGTGTTCTGTCTTCTGTGATAAAAATAATTTGTGTACTGTGTTAATAAAATAAGTTTGAATTTGTAAAAATAAAGTGAAATCATTTACAGTAAATATTTATTTTATTTTTATATTAATAATTGTTATATTGTGTAATATATATTTATTTCAATTTTAATGTTATAAGTATTAAATTTGTTAATTATTTATTTTAACAAACATAAAAGCCGAGATGAAAATGGCTGTATTGTAGTGGGGGCTTTCATGTGCGTTTTTATATTTGATACGATAAATAATTTACTCATAATATATTGAATATATATTTATAATTTAACTGCTTTACAAGTATGTATGTACCAAGTCGAAACCGCATGGTTCTTGCCATTTTCTTTTGGGAATTTGGTATTGGAAAATAACCGATGTGGGACTAGAGACTGTACAGTATTTTTTCAGACTTTACTTTCCTCAAGTAAAACCAAAACACCGTGTTTGGGCGGTCCTTAAAATTTCAAAAAGGAGGCGAAACGGTATTTTATAGTCCAGTAGCCTGTTACATGTAAGCAAATTTATCGAACAGAAAACTGTCTTAATGTACGTGCAATTAGAATTTTCGTATTGACAAATAACCGACGTAATACTTAAAACCCGCAGAGTTTTCACAGATTATTTTTGCTTCAAACCGTATAAAAAAACTTTCTTAGGAATAAAATAGGAATTATTAAATATTAAATTTATTCTATAATATTGTATTTTTATATTTTTTTATCTTAGATATAAACAAGTATTTCGCCGAGCTCATAAATAAGTTAGAACTAGTACGTAGTATGCACAATTACTCAAAAACCGCTAATGCATACCAGAGAAACCTACTTCTATACATACATCTACAATCTACATCTATACATACATCTATTTAACTTTACATCTGTACACCTGTACATACATAAATTATATAATTATGTAATTATGTATTAAATTAAATTTCAAAATAATTCAATTACATTTTTTTTTTCAATGTATGTAAGTAATTTTTCAGTACTCGTACTTTAGTACAATATGTATATGTATAAATTAATTAAAATAAATATGAATTAACATTATCAAAAACAGGTATTATTTTATTAATTATTTTCATTAAGGGCATTTTGGACAAAATTAAAAATGAACAAACTTCATGATGAAGGGCTTGACATAAACCGGGGGATTTTCAGTTTTATGTCGATTATTCGTCAATGCTAATGGTATTACTAATTATAGTAATTTTGCGTGTCTTCATGCCAAAAGAGTCTCGCAGAAAAACCGTGAACTGCCACCCTTACGTCGGTTTATTAATAATTCCTATATTATTCCTAAGACAGTTTTTTTATACGGTTTAAAACGAAAAAACATCTGTGAAAACACTGCGCTTTTTAAGTATTAAGTCGGTTATATGTCAATACCAAAATTCCAATTGCACGTACATTAAGTCGGTTTTGTGTTAGATAAATTTACTTACATTTTACAGGCTAGTGGACTATAAAGCATCGGTTCAACCTTCGTGTTCAAATTTTAAGGACCGCCCAAGGTCTTCCAAAACACTGTATTTTGGTTTTACTTGAGGAAAGCAAAGTCTGAAAAAATACCGTACGGTCCTCTAGTCCCACATCGGTTATTTTCCAATACCAATTTCTCAAATTGTTTGTCGGGAATAATTATTAAACAGCACAAATGTTTGAAAAACATTCTAATTGTTATATTAATATTGGCGGGTTTGGGGGCGGTAACGCCTGTCCTCGCCTGAATTAAAATAACTTTTCAAAAATTTGTTGTAATTAAAAATCTTGATTTTTTGGGATTTTTTTTTCTATCAAACCGAGGGTAATCTCTTTGCAGGTCGGTCGTTGACGCTCGGAGAGGATGGATGTCTTTTTGTCGTCCTCTGCGTAAATTTAATTTAATTTTATTTTGTTGATTTTTGTTTTGTTTTGTTTGTGGTGGTGTTTTAAATAAATTATATTTAATTTAATTTATTTTGTGTTAATTTAGTAAAAATAATCTAAAAGTGAAATAAGTAAAAATTTAAATATGGATAACATGCAATCCATCGGGATGCATTCAGGCAATGTTTAAATTTGTAGCAATGTGATTGGTGGATAAAGTTCAAATACAGAATATGTCATATTTACAATTAGATCTAATTAATTACAAGATAATGGATATACATACGTGTCGTAGATACATTTTGTTTCTACTCAATCATGAATGAACGTGTTGTGTTTTTTTTCTCTCCTTACCTATCCGATTATATTTTGTATTTGTATTTTATATGTAAATGACACTAATGTATTTTTTAGGGCTTGCATACATTTATACATATAGGTACATAATATGTATTATATATTTGATTTATATTTATATTATATTAAGGGTTTTCTCTTATTAGGTTTTTATTTAAATTGTTGGAACGATTTATTTGTTTTTTAGCTCGTTTTTGTTTTGTGTGCCCCTGCATTTCGGCGGTGTGTTCCGTCGTCTTCGGGGGGAAATTAATTATAAAGTTTGTGATTGGTTTCCCCCTGAAGGTGGCGCAGTGTGCCGTCGGGGCGTGGGGGTGCATGCGGGGTGGGGGTGAGTTAGAGAACGGGTGAATCGTTTTAATAATATTATATTAAATTATTTAATTGAGGACGCGAGTTGATGAGGGTGACATATATATACGTATATACAGAAATTTAAAGCGGATGAAGACTAAACTATACTAAGAACAAGTGTTTTAAAACGACTCATAGAAACTTTGAAGGTCGTTTCTATAAAATTGTCGAAATGTTGCATGTCACCTTCGTCCGCTCATTTCTTTAATTGTTATTTGGTTAATTTATTAATTTGCGACAAATTTTTATTTTTTTATTTCTTTTAGGAATATAGAGGTTTATTTAGATATGATTGGGTATTGTGGGGATCATTGGGTTATATATGTTAAATTGGGTTAATTTGGGTTGGATTGGGGAACTGTTGTTGTGTTGTTTTGTTTATTTCCTGCGGGTGTGTTGTATGTGTGCAGAGGGAAGAGTGCATTTAAATCGTTGTTGTTGGTGCGTTTGTTCCCCGCACGTGGTGGATTGTGCGAGGGTGTTTGATTTCGATAATGTGTGTAAGTGGTTGAATGGTGTAGTACGGTTGTATTAGATAGTGTTTCATGTGTTATGCTTTCTGTGTATTCTTGAGATAATGTAGTGATCTTTATGTGTCGTGAGCTGTGTTGGGCGGGTCTCTGGAGTTGGACAGGAGTGGGATGACTGAAAAAAGAAAAACACTTTTTTCGGTTTTTGTTGATACTCGTTCCAGAATCGGAGGCGTTGCCGTGTAGTCTAGTTAGTTTTTCAAACTTTTTATTATATTTGAAACAATATAGGGATTGTTTCATTGGGTGCTTTGATGTTTATTTAGATGGGATTGTGTTTCTGGATTGTTTTTCGGGTTTTGAGCGATTCGGGTGAGTTATTCTGGGTAAGGGTATTTTTGGTTGATTTGTATATATGTATATGTACATTGGATTAAATTTTCTATTGATTGGTGTGTTTGCGGTTTCGGTGGTGTGTGTGTCACTCAACTTCGTAGTCTGTTTTGTGTTTTGAATGGATGTATAATATGTAAATTTTGTGTATTGGTCTGTTTTGAGTGATATATGGGTTTCGATTTAAACATGTGTGTTGCATGGATTTTGTTTTGCCTAGGTTGTGGTCGGTTTCTTAGATAGACCATTTACCACGGTGGAAGTTGATTTTTAGTGTTTGTTTTTTGTTAAATTACGCATTTCTTCCATTTTGTTCTCGATCAATCCTTATAGTAATAAGGAATAAAGTGTCTAGGCGTGGGTTGTTTGCCTTTTTTTATTTCGTTTACCCTCCATTTCAGAAGGTAAATGCATTTTACTGTATTCAGCGGATTTCCTCGAGAAATAAACCGCAGCCCTAATTTCTCCTTTACGTTTTTTTTGATTATATTTTGTATTTTGTTTTATGTCCAAGCGAAACGAAAGTATTGTTTAGATTGTTGAATAATTTTTGATTTAAATTGTTAATTGGTGGAGTGAGCTATAAAGCTAAAATGTATGGTCCATGCATTACTGCTGGGATGAGTGCGGAGCAAATGGTGTGCAAGTGGGTGTTTAGCGACTGGTTGGATTTAGGGAGGTAACCTGGCACCTTATTTGGCTGCTATTGGATGCGTTCCACATTAGATCTGGGTTGGCAAGGATCTTGTTAATTAATTGTTTAAGGTTTAGAGGTATCTCCTGGAATTTATTTCTATCTAGTTGATGACTTATTTTTGGGTCACCTAGAATCAGGGCTCTTTAGTGACGAATTGCATGTGTTTGAATTGCGTAATGGAAATGCAAGTTGCGGTTTTAGCTTGTATTTTAGTTACTATTTTCCAAGCAATAGTAATTTGTATTTTGGTTACTTGAATTCAAGGTAATTTTGAGATCTGCTCATATGTTAGGTATATCTCGGCATATGTGGCCGGGCGGTGTTGTCTGGTATCCTAATTCGTGGCTCTTTGATTGTTGTACTTTCCTTTAGTTGGCAATCTTATAAAGAGTTGTGATGTGCTGGGAATAAATCGTTCTACTGACTTCTGGCTGTAGGAAGGTTTTGGGACTGAGTTGATTTCAGTCATGTTGCAAAAACAGATTTCCGGAAATAGGTTCTGAAATCTGTAGCAGCCAAGGAAAACAGATTATTAACATTAAGTTATTTATAGTACTAAAAGATTTGTTCATATTAAGTAGATTTATTTATTAATATGTTTCTGGAAGTTAAATTATATTATTTTAAATTTTAATTAATTAAGAGTATGATTAGTAGATAGTTCAATAATTTAATTGGAAAACAGGAACGAACTATATGCATTGAGATTTCCAGTATGTAGAAACAGGCGCAGCGGTTTATTAATTTTTTCATCATTATCTATTTATTAATATAATTGTTCATAGTATTTGAAGCGGTTTTATTTTAGTACACTGATAAATAATAAACTAATTTGTTTCAGAATCTAATAGAGAACAATTAATCATGCTCTTCAAGAAAAACAAGAATTTTAGAGTCATTTAGTCTAGAAGTTGTGTTGTCTAGTGTTGACTTATTTTCTTTATTATATTTTTTACTATCGGGTTTACTGACTGTCGACTGCATGGAAGGGCTGGAACCGTGTCGAGCCTGGTGGACTTTCCTTTCCTATTTGTGAATCCGGCGTGGCCAGGAGCCTGGCTTGGGCTTAGTCGTACGTTAATAACGATCAATCAATCAAAATTTATTATTTATTAATATAACTGCTAAGAGTACTTAAAAGGATTTCTTACTTAATTTACTGATAAATAACTTAATTTTCAGAACATAACATAGTTGCAGAACTAATCATTTTATAAGGATTTAATTTAGTCCTGTTTTTCAGAATAAAGTTATAAAAATAATCAACTCTCCAGGAAAAACAAGCTGCTAAAACCATGTAGTTTAGAAATTGTGTTGTATTGTGCTGTCTTATTTACTAACTATCAACTACTTAGCTGTCTCAAACCGGGTTGATTCTTTGTTACTAACATACCTTTCCTTTCCCTCGATTTTGTTATTCGTAAAAGGGTGTACGGTGGACCCGGCGTATCCGGAAAACTTGCCTTAGGCTTGGTCGTACACACTAAATCAATCAAACCGAGGGTAATCTCTTTGCAATTTATCTTTCGGTTAGAGGCACTCCAACCATTAGCCAAATCGAAAACACCTGCATTATGGTTGTTATATAGGAACCGGACATATGGCAAACATAAAAATCCACAAAAAATACAATGTGAAGTGTCCCGTTAAAAGGAAATACCACAATACATTTTTATTTAACACAATATATGAAAACAAAAGGCTGCTACATATTTTCCTGCAATCCTAGCGTACGTTATAGTGAAATATCTCCAATCTTGCACGGAGTGTAAGAGACATTTGCTCAATTTAAGGAAGTGACAAGATTCAGATATTTGTGATCTGTTGTCACTCATGATAATAGAGAAGGGGCGAATATTAAGGAGCGCGTTGTCACTGGACAGGCACGTAATTATATAGTAGTGTTAGAGTTGGATAGTCAGAAAGTGGCTAATGACATTCTAGACGAGGCACATACCGAGTACTGTATAATCGCCAATAATTTAGTGCGAATTTCTTAACTTGTATATATATATGAAATTAAAAGACATCGAGTACGCTGGCTCAATCACGTGCTGCTTGACCGAATAGTGCAAAAATGACGATAAGAAAAATCGAAACCGATGGCCTACAAAATCCGTATATTATTATCAAAACTAGTTTTCACCAATGGTTTTCGTTACTTTTAAATATAGTTACCGGTATGTTCAATTATAGTAAAACCGGTATTAGATGGGTGCAAAAAAATAAATAAATACTTTCCTTTAGCACAATAATTCAAGTAAGTACTTTGTATTTATTTAAAATTGTGCTAGTAAAAGAATTTACTTATTTTGTTAAATTTCAGCCAATGTCTACGCGATTCAGAATGTAAAAAAAAAAAAAAAAATGTCGACATTATATCAATAAAATGTTCTGAACTCTTATAAGCCCATTATAAAAAATCAACAAAACCTCCTTTCGACTTAAAAATGTATAGACAGGAGTCAATAGACAACATACTTTCACAAAATAAAGAAAAAATAAATAAGGTGAATCCTATAAGATCGGATGGGTGTGTCCACAATAGAAATTCCAAAACATTCATTTTTCTTATAATAACAAATAAAATAACGAAAGGAAAACAAAATCAATAACAAACAAATGAAGAAAAAATCGTCTTTTCTTCTCTAAATTTCTTATCAAAATTCAAATATCAAAACCGCAAAGAAAGGAACGTATATATAAGAGGAACACAATATATAATGGTTCTATGTGTCCTTATTATAACCTTCAATAGAAATTTTTTCATTACATTCAGTTATTTTTTATTATTATTTTTCATCGTAGTTTTTCAATCTTTCCAGTTCTACAAAACAGACGTACATTATGTACTATATATGTACATATAATATGTTTACTCGTATATAAATAAAGAAATTTAGAAAAATCGTTAAAATTTCATTTATTTATTCTCCTTTTGTTGTTGATATAGAAAGAAAATAGAATTTTCTCAAAAGGAAAATTTTGAAAAGATTTTTTTTTTTATTATTATTCTTTCTTTTAGATTTTGTAATATTATGATGTGTGGGTGTTTTTCTTATATGCATTATATATATACAAACGGGAATTTCGGTAATGGTTACAGTATTTTCAGCAAAGTTGCAACCCATACCTCGGTTTACTTAAATATTTTAATACCAAAACTGGATACGCACGCGTAACAGTCTTGCATGAATTACATTTTTATATCTACACTCAATCAGGCGCATACGAGAATATCATGTGACATATTTATAATTGCCTTAATGTTCAATTTCATCTAAACTAAAATTTTATACATTACTTTGATTGATTAGCTAAAATTTCTATATATGTGCTCTTGTCAGCCCACAAACTAATCCCAAAGTCAAAATATCCCGCTTGCCATTCAAATGTTTCTTTCCAAATCAATTTAATGATCCAGAATATATATATTGTATAAGAACAAATTTCTATTATTTTTCCATCAGTTTTCAAAACAAAACAAAAAAAGAACCCAAAAAAATTTCCCACACTCAATCTTACTTAGTGTTATTATTTACTTATTTCCATTCAACAAGAATAAAAAGCGAAAATAATCATTGAGATGAAAAACAAATTTTCTTTTATTTTCCATTTCCTTTTTTTTTTCTCTGCTATTTGTTTTGTGTATATTTATCTTTTCATTTTCGCTTTTTGTTAACCCAAATAGAGCAAAACATATACATACATATAAACAATATGTACATAGGTATTGAAGATGAAAAAAAAAATAAGAAAAACCTGAGCGATAAGAAGGAAAATTCAGTGATTGTTCAAATTTGTATATTTTATGACGATTAGGTAGGAGTATGGGTTGCGATAAAGTATGGATCCATAGAAATATCTCTGAAATGGAAATGATGATTTTAATTAAATTTTGTACATAATGGTAAAGACACACATGGCACATACGCTGGGAATATTTTTGTTTACAATGAACTTCCGCTTTTATCAGAAACGTTACCAACCTTTTAATTTTGAATAGAATACTGAAACGTTCCTACCAGCTATACGTCACATCCATGATTAGATAATTGCTTTGCAACGATTGCGTGTTGTGTTGTGAATTTATTGTTATACTAGCTTTCTATCAAATGAAATCCACTGGAAGAAAAAAATTATCGATGGTTCCAATTAAATCGAAGTTCGATGGAAACTAATTTATATCTATACCCGAATGTGCCAAATTTCATTAAATTTCTCATTTCTATTTTAGAGACATTTCCAGGTATCCATACTTTAGCCTAACCCTGTACATACATATGTATGTAAACAGCAACAGTGATCAGTCCAATTAATATGGAAAACAATTCAATTTTCTTTTATGTAAACGAAAAAAGAATATATTTTCTTTTAAAATAAATAAACATAATTTTTAATGTTTTTCTCGATTTTGATAAATTTATTGATTAGTTTTCCTGGAAGATGAATCAATGGGTAATACATCCTGTGAATTTATGTATATGTATGTATTTATGGAAAATTGCTTAATAGTGTTTATCTGTTAATTTTCCGATTGAAATAATGGAAATTATTAAATACAAATAAATCGAAACTTCCATTTCTGTTAAAATGCCACAGCTTTAATCCATTTATTCGATTTACTTTCAATGATCTATCTCTCTTAACTTTTAATATTCCACAGTATCAAGAGTAAGACTTGTTGCTATGGGGCTAAGTAAACGAATTCTCTATTCAAATAATTTTAGTTATGTATTTATTGGTACTAAATACTAATAAAAAAAATGTTTGAAATTACATACTGAGATCTGCTTAGTAATATGTACATATATCATTACTTCGGATTAATGCCAATCAAACATGAATACATCCAATTTATATAGTACAAAACTTAAAAAGATAACTTTTTTACCAGAAAACATTTAACCTAAAAATACATGTTATACCTTAAACCTAGCGGCTTCATTCGACATCTATTGACATATTTCTACACGGAAAAAAGGAGTGTTTGGAAACTATTTGTGGCTAAATATCGAATGTTTGGGATGAACACAAATAATTTATAATTAATTATTCTTATTGGATACAATTAATTATTGTTAGTAACAATCATTTTATAATTTTTTTTTTTTTTTTTAATTGCTGCCAATGGCTTTATTCTTGAATCTTTCTACAAAAGAAACTAACAAGAAGTATTCAAATCTTAACTTAAAATTATTATAATTTTAAATATTAATTTAATAATTAACGTAAACAATTTATTTCAAATAGTGAGTAGTTAACAAATTTTTATATGATGGAACTTGCCTATTTATCAACCGATTATGATGAAATTTGACATGTGTGTCGGAAATGGGAATCTAAAATTGTTTTTGGATAAAGTTCTGGAATATGGATTAAGATGAAATTCGACATAATATGCGCTGGAAATGGGATTCTAAAATGTTGTTTGGCTGACGTTCTGGAATATGGCCAAGTTTGATGGAACTAGACTATACGCGTTGTTACTAGATATGTGCGTTGAAAATGCGATTCTAAAATTGTTTTGGATGAAATTCTGGAATATGGTCAAGTATGAAGGAACTTGGCTATTTCTCAACCGATTACTATGAAATTCGACATGTGTATTGGAAATGGGATTCTAAAATGTTTTTGTGGATGAAGTTCTGGGATTCGAGAATGATTTCTAGATGAAGTCCTGGAATATGGCCAAGTATGATGGAACTTGCCTATTTCTCAACCGTTTATTATGAAATTTGACATGTGTGTCAGAAATGGGATTTTTGGATGAAGTTCTGGAATATGGCCAAGTATGATGGAATTTGCCTATTTCACAACCAATTATGATGAAACTCGACATGTGTGTTGGAAATGGGATTCAAACATGTTTTTTGGATGAAGTTCTGGAATATGGCCAAGTATAATGGAACTTGCCTATTTCTCATTTCTCATTTTGACGTCATAACATTTGTATAATTTTATTTATTTTTGAGTTAATAATAATAATAATAATAATAAAATTACATAACATAAAATATAACAATAATATGTAATGTGTACTTAACCTTAGTATTATATTATTAATAATTTACGACGTCGATTCTCAATGGATGTCATGTCCTTTCAAGGAAATCGATACTACAAAAACTAACAACAAAAGCCTATATAATTTCCGCTCTAAGTAAACAATACTAAAAAATTCTAAAAAGAGCCATAAAAATCATTTAATAATTTAAACTATAGAATACACTATAGAAAATCATCCTTAATACATTTAGCAATAACCAAATAAATATTAAAATTTAAGTAATAAAATTATTTATTAGTGTCTGGTAATATGATTTCAAATTTTTCTTAAAATGATAGAAATTCACTAAAGTTTTAATAAAATCTGGTAAATTATTGTAAATAAAAGGCCCCGAAAATCTAATTGATTTTCATCCAAATTCATTATTGATAAAACCGCAAAATATGTTATTGGAAAATCTGGTATGATAATTGTGATTATAATAATAAAATTCTAAATTAGAGAGGACCGAAGATACATTCAACGTTTTTATATTGATACTTGGTATTCATATAATGCACTTACCGTTAAAATGCCTGTGGATTCAATTTTGAATAAACTCAACGTGGAAAATCGTCTAGGTAGTTTTGCTTTTTTTTACAAGATCTGAATCTTTTTTAACCGAGTGTAGCTGGCAGTTCTATATACAATAATCCCATAGAGAATTCGAGGATGAATAAATGCAAAATACATTAATTTCAACACATATTTAGGCACACTATATGAAAGTCTTCTTACTAGTCCAACCAACGGAGCCATCTTACTACAAACTGTTATAATATGATCATCTCAAGACATTCAGGAATCAAAGGTTACTCCTAAGTACTTAAATTTCTCAACTCGATCAGCAACGATATCATTTATTTTAAAAGTTGTTACATTAAATGGAGTATTATGCGGTGAGTGAAAGATCATAAATTTAGTTTTTGATAAATTCAATGAAATGGTGCTCGACTTGAAATATTCAAGTAAAATTTTCATGTCATGTTCCATGTTATTAATTATTTCAGAAGGATCTTTTGTTTCATAGGTAACTACAGTATCATCTGCAAAAATTCTAATATGACCAATCAGGGGCAAATACGCAATATCATTAATGAATATGAAGAACAATAAAGGACCTAATACACTACCTTGAGGTACCCTACAGTTAACATTAAGAACGTTACTACTGATTCCATCAATCGAGACATATTGTTGTTGATTCTTCATGTAACTATTGGTTAACCTATATGATATTCCACGAAATCCATAACAATATAACTTATATCAAGAACTAATTTGTGATAGAAAGAACATAGATAGAAGAAACAGTGCCCCTACATATTCCCTCCGATTAAAAGCATTATATATTAGATTTGTCATCTCTACTAGAGCCGTCTTTGTACCTGCACCTTCCCTAAATTCATATTGATAAGCATAGAAAAAATTCGAACTATTTAAGAAATTCCTTATGCGAATATTTATTATTTTTTTGTATGATTTTATCAAATACAGATAAAGTAGAGATGGGCCTGTAGTTAGAAATAACACTTTTATCACCACTTTTAAAGACCGGCACCACTTTAGCAATTTTTAGGAGATTGGAATAAACACCAGTTTCAAAAATATGATTAGTCATTTCAGTAAAGATCTCTGAGAAAAAGGACGAATATACGCCCTCCACTCTTACTACTATTTAGCAGGCAAATAATATTATAGACTTCCGCTGGTGTAGTGGGGAACAAAAATATTGTATCAGAATTTGGACGCAACGTATTAAATTTATGAATATTTTTATCACTCCCAATTGCCTCGCCCAGTGAAATACCTATTTTGACAAAATAATCATTAAATAGTTCACTATATCTGAGGTATTACTATACTTGTCACCATTAACTACGATAGCATCAATATTAGATTTGGAGTTATTTCTATTTTACAATTGATTTATATTTTCCCACAAGTTCTTCTGACTAACATTGCTAAACATATTTTCATAATACCGCTTCTTTGCAAAATACTTCTCAGATGAGATTTTTTTATTCAAACTGCAAAGTTGAATTCGAGTTTCTAATTTAGAGTTTAATTTGTACTGCTTTAAAATTCTGTTGCGCCTACCTATGAGCTTCCACAATTTATATGTCATCAAGGGGCAAAAATAATTCTTCAACTTAGCAAGGACACTTTTAATAGTTGTAAATTGTTCAATTAAATGATTGTACTTTTCAGTGATTAACTTTATTGTTGCTTCAGGATCATTACTAGCAAAATCCGTTGATGCAAGAAAGTCATCAAAATAAAAATCAACTTTGCTAAAATCTATACTCCTTTGTTATAATTTGTTAGCTTTGTAAAAGATGGATGAAAAAATAAAGTTATGATCACTAATATCAGAAAAAATGGTAGAATTATGAACAAAACTGATGTTTGAGAAGCTATAAACTACATGATCAAGTATATTATTACTAATTGATCTGGTGGGAAACGTATTAGTAACAATCATCAAGACACAAAAAAATGAAATGGAAATTGACCATCATCATACATTAAAATATTAAATTTTAAATTATTTCTGACAAAGACAGCTAAACCTCCACCAATTATATTATCACGACAGGAGAAAATACCTTGAAAAGAGTCTATTTGAAACGAAGTAATATTATGACTTTGAACCCAAGTCTCACCAAACACTATAATATCAATATCTTCTTTTAGTCCCTTACTAAATACAAGAACATCATCAAAAGTATCAATATTATTCATACCTCGCACATTATATTGAAGAATATTTAATTTTTTTGATGCAGAATTGGTACATTTTTTGACAATGAATATTCATCAACATTAAGAAAATAATCATTTACGCAATTGTTTTCAAGTATTTTACTAAATTTACTCATTAACTATTCATAAACAATTTACAATCTAAACCGTATTGCATATTGCAAAATCCATTACTGATTTTGAAAAATAAATTTGAACGACTGCTAATAATAGTGTTAGGCCAAAACACAGTTAAATTTAAAGTATGAATAAAAACAAGAAAATGTACTAATAATAACTCTAATAATAAGGAAATAAAATATACAGTGATGGCCATATTATTAAGGACACATCAATTCTGTTGGGGAAATGTTTGCTTTTGGCGACTTATGTATTTTACTAAACATTTTTATAGCCTAGCCATACGAAACTATTATTTGTTAAGGTGCATTCAAAATGCAAAGTTTTACTTTGTACTAAATAATATTTATACTAAAAGTAGAAATACATTTTTTTAACTAAATTAGAAATATCTTAAAAAATACATTTCTAGCTGAGCTACCTCAAAATATTGAGTGGATGCACGTTCAGCATTGTTGACTCTACATTTCTTTCATTTGGAGTTTTGTGCTATTTAGGCTAGAAACAGCTCTCATGGCATTAAATAAATTTAGATTAATATGAATAAAATTAGTACTTGTTGGTATATGTATTAATTAGTACTTATCGTATTTAGTAGACGAGCAAAAGTTATATTTTTAAGTGGAAAATTCATTAACTGTACTTAAAATGTAATTTTTATTTGTGTATTAAAAATCATAAAGGCTAAAATTACTTGTTGTAATTAGTACTAATTTTATTCATATTAATCTAAATTTATTTAATGCCCTGACAGCTGTTTCTAGCCTAGATAGCACAAAACTTCAAATGAAAGAAATGTAGAGTCAATAATGCTGAACGTGCATTCACTCAATATTTTGAGGAAGCTCAGCTAGAAATGTGTTTTTTAAGATATTTCTAATTTAGTTAAAAAAATGTATTTCTACTTTTAGTACAAATATTATTTAGTACAAAGTAAAACTTTGCATTTTGAATGCACCTTAACAAATAAAAGTTTCGTATGGCTAGGCTATAAAAATGTTTAGTAAAATATATAAGTCGCCAAAAGCAAACATTTCCCCAACAGAATTGATGTGTCCTTAATAATATGGCCACAGTAAATGTACGTGTAATTTAACCATTCCTATAGGTCACGTAATTTTTATCAAACAAATAATTAAAAATGGTAAGAAAAGAGACTAGTCCTGATTTTCGCGATGTGGTTATTAAACTGCATCGAGAGGGCCGTTCCCTAAGCGAAATTGGGAAAACCGTCAATAAGGCTAAATCAACAATTCAACACATTGTCAGCGTCTTCAAAACAACAGGCAGTGTGGCATATAAAACAAGGCCCGGTAGAAAAAGAATTTGTAACGAGAGGGATGAACGCGCGGTGTTACAAATAATACGCAAAAATCCTCGCACTTCCAGTTCGGCTGTTCAAAAAATGATTGCCGCCAGTTGCAGGAAACAAGTAAGCGCACGTTAATAAAAGGAAGAGGACTGAGTTCGCCAAAAAACATATTAACCAGGATATGTCTTTCTGGAAAACAGTTATATTTACAGACGAAAGTAAATTTAACATTTTTGGTCACGATGGGCCCGCGAAAGTATGGAGACAAAAGGGCCAGGCAATGAACATCAAAAATCTGCGGAGTACGGTGAAACATGGCGGTGGGAATGTAATGGTCTGGGGCAGTATGTCGGCGGCAGGTGTCGGAAATTTGGTGGTCATAGACGGCAATATGGATAAGCACAAATATTTAGATATTTTACGGCGTAATTTGGCCGCATCTGCGGAAAAGCTAGGGTTGGTTAACCAAAATTGGATCTTCCAACAAGATAATGACCCGAAGCATACGGCTCATATTGTACGAGAATGGCTATTGTACAATACGCCAAAGCAATTACATTCTCCACCGCAAAGCACGGACCTGAATCCCATCGAGCATGTATGGGATTACGTTGAACGACAACTCCATAAGTACGAAATTACCTCAAAAAAAACGTTGCAAAAAGCAATTGAGACTGAATGGAGCAAGGTTCCAGTCGAATTCACCAAAAAACTGGTGTTTTCAATGCCAAGTAGACTGAAGAATGTTATAGAGGCTAAAGGTGGCCCGACGAGGTACTAAAGCTGCAAACAAATAAATTTTTTACACGAGTACGATGAATTATGTCGGATGGTGGTGGAGGAAAATTTTATTTTTATTTCTTAAAATATACTCAAATAAAATATTTACAAATAAATCCTACATAAATAATCTTTGTTTTTAATCACCTTTCTTATTTATGAATGTCGATATTATTAGGCGCTGGATCTTAGAGTTTCGCTAGTTTAGGAGACCGTACGATAAATTATGTCGTAGGCTATATATATATAGCCTACGATGTTTCTTATATATTATTATTCTATTTGAAATATTTTTTCAATGTGAAAATATTACTATAGATATTTTTTCAAAATAATATCATACTAATATTTGAAAATAAAATTTCACGATAATATATAATTTTCATTATGAAAAAATGTCTTTTATTAAAAGAATAAAATAATTATCTATCTGATAGTTACCTTATATATTTAATTGCGATATTATTTTATTGAAAATAGATTTTAACAAAAAATTTTAATAAAATATTATTGATTGCATAATTAAAATCTCCAAAACAGCTACATTTTATTATATTGATAGATAGTCTCTATTGGCGCTATATGAACAGAGGAATTATTAAATTGATTTAGATTTAACTCAATATGAATGAATATTTTTTTCAGTGTAGTGTGATGTGAGTCTCAACCCGTTAATATGAAATTTGACATATGTGTTGGTAAGGTGATTCTAAAATGTTGTTTGGCTGACGTTCTGTAATATGGCCAATATAATGGAACTTGGCTATTTGTCAACCGATTATGATGAAATTCGACATGTGTATGGAAAATGGGATTCTGAAATGAGTTTTGGAGGAAGTTCTGGAATATGGTCAAGTATGATAGAACTTGACTATTCCTTAACCGATTATAATGAAACTTGATATGTGTGTTGTGTTGGAAATGGTATTCTAAAATGATTTTTGGATAAAGCTCTGGAATATGGCCAAGTAGAATGGAACTTGGTTATTTCTTACCCGATTATTATGAAATTCGACGTGTGCGTTGTAAATGGGATTCTAAAATGATTTTTGGTAAAGTTCTAGAATATGGTTAGTTACACGGTTAGAAATATCAGTATAATTTTGTATACTACTTTCGGTATAATGTTATAGAATACGATTTTTCGTGTTAAATTAGATGTATGTACTCATATTACTGATGCTTTTGACCTGTTTGGCTGTTGTTGAATAAGTAAATGTACGCGTCAAATGCAATGCAATATTCCAACCAAACAAAAGTCATGACCTCCTTAGTTTCACAAAATATTTCAACAAAATTAGTTTCAATTTTTAAGTTTTAATTACATAATTTGTACTTACTCGTATAATTAGTAATATACAACCGACACGACATGATCTCTTCGTTGGAGAAAAAATAGTATGTGTTATTCGGATTAAAAGTAACTTTGTTTGACTCGCAATCTTTGCTTTTGATCGGCTACGCTGCGCTTCGCCTCGCATGCAAATATAATTGCTCGTCAAACAAAGTATCACTTTTAATCCTAATGACACAATGTACTATTACATCACTTTATTATGGAAAAAAAATATTTTTCTTGCATATTATTGAATAACCGAATTAATAATTTTATATATGGAGCGCCAGAAAAAAAGAACAAACCTAGTGCAAACTTTACAAATTTACTAATTACAAGTAGATCTAACTATAGCAAACAGAAAGCTGTACAAACGTGGCTTTTATTGAGGGCACTCCCATTTCTAATTGCCGATAAAATATCCAAAAACGACCAAGAATATATGGATTTATTGTTAATGTTTTTATTAATTTTAGGGATATCATTTTCAAGAACAATTTCTAATCATATGCTAAGTATTTTAAATGTTTATATTAAAATGCATCATAAGCATTTTAAAAGGCTTTTTCCTGATAAGCATTATATTAATAAACATCATCATAAGTCACATTATGTGTCTGCAATTAAGTCGAAGGGTCCCCTTGTACAATACTGTTGCTTAAACTTTGAGAGCAAACACCGATGTTTAAAATTACAAGTTTCTCAAAGTAAAAATTTCAAAAATTTACCCAAAAGCTTAATAAATAAACAGTGTGTGATTCAAACTAATAATATACAAAATTTAATTTTATCAAATTTTGATACTCGCATAATGTCCCATAAAACAGTTCATGTAGATAGTGTACTATCTTCTTGCGAAATAAAGAAAATATTAAATAACGCTGATGAAGAAATAGTAAAAAATTTTCGACTTTCAATAAATGGAATTATATATTTGAAAAATTGTGTTATTCCGCTTACCGGGTCAGATGTTTTCCCCGAGTATTTCAAAATAATTGAAATGGTTAAAGTAAAAGATTACATATACTTTTATGGTTACAAATATGAGGTTATTCAATTTGTTGACTATCTCAATTCATTTGAAGTTCAAGAAAACTGTATGGTATACTTTTTTTAAACATAAAACAGTTACAACATTATCGACCAGTATCAGAATGGACTTTACCAGGATCTGTTAAACAATACATATCAATCAAAGAACATTACTAAATTAATTTTTTTTAATAGTTATTATAATAAATAAATTTAATAGCAGATAATCTTAATAATTATAATTAATGCATACATATTTACATATAACAAATCTAAAAATAACGTTTATGAAATATTTATTTCTTAACTAGAAGAACAAATTGACGAGAAAAGCTTTATATTAATAAAAGAAAATGATTTGAAAGGACTCGGTATCATGTTGGGGCCAAGAAAACGTCTTCTGGAACTAATACAAATTCTCAAACCTGGCACATCTCATCAGAAGGAAATACCAAATGACGATAAAATTATTGTTGGCGAGTTTTTAACATTTGATATAGACATCCCACGATATAGTGAGGTAAATTGAGAGTTTGTTATCATATCACGAATATAGCAGAAATTATGACGTTTGTCAAATACTGTAGGCAAACTTTTATATGGTGTTTGTAATAAGTATACATTTAAGTAAAAACTTGATTAGTTCGCAAATTTACTTATTGTTCATTTCTCTTTGTCCTTTAATTTTTACTGTTAGATACCCATCAAGAATTGAAAAAACAAACGCCGCTAAATCTATTATTGCAGCATACCCTCAACTCGCAACAGACGAACCTGGCGCTCCGCCGTACGTAAGTTTGTAATATTAGTACTAATTAATTAGTATTAATGATTTAATAAATATGTTCTATATAGGCTGCGGTCTAATTCTCGAGTAAATTCGCAAAATTCGGTAAATGCATTTACCTTTTTTTGCTGGAGAGTAGGGGAAACAAAAAAAGGTAAATCTTTTACGTTTAGATAATTTATTCTTTATTGTTATAAGAATTGAACGAGTAAAAAATAGAAAAAAATGCGTAATTTAACAGAAAACGAACATTAAAAATCTAAATTTACCGCAGTAAATGATTTACCCGAGAATTCGGCGACAACCATAGTCTTACTTTTTTGATTTACAATTTAAAAATTAAATTCTTAAACAAATGGAAAATCTTCAAAAATTGCATTTTTTGAAATTCTTCAGATACTTCAAAAATGCGTCCGTTTTTTAACATTCTACAAAACCATAAAATTACAAACAATACAAATTGTCTAATAATACACAGAGTCTTCACATAATCTATCCAATACCAGCTGGAGCAGCAGCCACACATGCAGCCGCTCAAGCCCAATCACAACCGTAATAGCCACAACCTGCCTCATATCAACAATCGGCAGCAGCCGCCGCAGCTGAACTCGCAGCCGTAGCAGCTGGAAATTCATATCAAGGTTATAGTCTAACAAATGTTGATATGTCAAGTTCCAGGGTGTTGATTGGGGTAGTATGTATGGTATGTGGATGTATGTCTAAATAATTTTCTTTCTTGACTTTATTTTAATAACACTACTACTACTACTACTACTACTGTTTTATTACTATTATGATTATTCAATTATTTCTGTTTTTAATTTCTAATTTAATTATCGATAAATAAAAAATTCCAAATTATTAATCGTATATTATTAAGTTCGTTAAAAATTTCAGATTATTTAAAATCTTTACATCTTGAAATCTTAGAAATTTTCTGTTTTTCTAAAATTACAGATTCTTAAAATTCTTCAACCTTTTACAAACTATTGGAAATTATGAAGTTTTTAGAATTCTTATTTCCTAAACTAACACTAATAAACAATAAACTACTAAACTACAAATTTATAAATTATTTACATCCTTCAAAAGTTTCTTTATATTCTATAAAAGTTTAAATTTGTACTAAGTTCCAGTGGTCTTATTTCTAATAATACTTTCGATATTTTACGCGGTTTTAGAATAATCAAAAATCGTTCAATAATTTTTAAGTTTTTAAGATTCTTCAAATTATTGACGTTCTACAAAATATCTAAAATTTTATAATTTAATTGTTAAAAAGTTTTAGATTCATAAAATTCTAGAAATATTTCAAATTTTGTAAAAGCTACTAGTTGTTTTGATTGTTCAGATTCACCTAAAGTTTCAGATTCTTATTAAAATTTTAAAATTTTAAAAATTTTCAGATTTTTCAAAAGCTTCAGATTCATCACATTTTTTGTAATTTTTATTTAAGTTTCTATTTAAGTTCTCTCTTCTGCACAATATTAAAAGCTTTTTATACGTAGGTTTCAAATCTTTGTTTTTTTTTGATTCTTCAAAATATCCTAATTCCTAATGACTAGTTTCTAGAAGAGTTCAAATTTTTAAATTTATTAAACATTTTCAGAAGACTTGGTTAAAATTCGAGAAGATTTATAAATTTTAAAGTGCTTCAATTTCTTCATCTCTTCAAAAGCTTATTAGTTTTAATATTATTGCCAATCTACGATTAAAATTTAATTTTTAAAAATTTTCAAATTCTTTAGAAATTTTTTTTCTTCAAATTATTCCATTTCTGTTCAGTTCTTTTAAATTTATAAATTTCAATTTCTTCATATCCCGATTCTTTTGTATCATTAAATTTCTCAAATGCTTCGGATTGTCGAAAAATGTCAGCAGCTTTAAAATACTTACATAAATCATTAAATTTTAAATATTTTAAGGTTCTTCAAAAACTTCCCAAAAGCTTTGTTTTCTTCAAATTCATAAAACTAGTGAACCTATTAAAAATTTAATGATTTTCCAAATTCATCCCATTCTACCAATTCTTTACAATTTTTCAAAAATTTTAAGTTTCGATTCTTAAATTTAATTTCAAATTCAATTTTTAGAATTTTCAGATTATACATTTTTTTAAATTTTATTGGTTTTTAAAGGTTTTCATTCTCAAGATTCTACAAAATCTTCAAAATCATTCCTTGACTCCTTCTGATTTACCAGAATCGAATAAAAAAGTGAAATCCTATATTCAGGACTATCTGTGTCAACTCAAAACGACTAAATCTTTTCAAATATGACATTACAAGGACTACTGTAGTATATGGAGTATACCGCTATTTTTCTATGTTTCTGTGAGGACCCTCATTTCCAAAATTACGAATTCCTCGGATTTATTGTTGAACTATTGCAAATCTACTAAATTTTCATTTCTTATTTATAAGTTTATGTGGAAATTAGTGCAGGAAAGAAATTTTTCTCGAAATTGCTACATCCGCACATCAACAGTAAGTAAATTTCTTAACTACTTCTGACTACGGTTTACGCGGTCTCAAAAACCCTGGGTTTTCCAAATGTGTAAACCCGAAAACCCGGGTTTTCTACTTAAAACCCGGATTTATATTTCAAAATAAATTTTATTCAAAATTAGGGTTTGCAAAAACCCGGGTTTTCACCCTGGGTTTTTGTAAACCCTACTTTTGACTGATCATTCTTCTGAAACGTGAACTCGTCAATATTGGTATCCTTTGATTTTGTTATTGTTGTTATAAACCAAATATTTTATAAATTTATTTATCACAATTTTCATTTCCAATTTTGGAGTATATAATCAAAATGCATAACCTTGATAGAAATTCATCTTTGCGTTGCACTGTTCTTTAAAATTCTGAACTATTCTCTTCGAAGTTTAAATTGATCAATTAAAATGTTAGTTCCTTCATTTATATTGAAATTACCTATTGAGTCCAAGGGACTCAACGCATGCCTTTATGTTTGTTTTTTGAAAATAGGTGATTCTAGATCTTAAATAATAAGTATTGTAATACACAAAGCTCAATTTTCTTAAAAATTTATTTTTCGAGTATTTTTTAGCTAAAAAACTGAAAATGAGTCTGCGAGACTCAGCCTATGCTGATTAGGGTTAATAAACATTGATGTACACAAATAAATTTGAGAAAACAAAAAAAAATACTGGGTTTCCAAACCTGTGACAAAACGTGTTTAAAATGGTTTCCAAAAAAACAATAGGTTCTTTTCAAACTGCTTAACAACTGGTTTTAAACCGTTTCCACTTTTTCGAAGTTTTTTCTGAAACAGTTTAAAACCGGATCCTATGAAGTTTCCAAAAATCTTTGTGGTTTTTCAGAAACCGATTTAAATATGTTTCCGAAAGGTTTTATAAAGGGTTCTTAGTTTTTTTCCTAACGGTTTAAAGCTGGTTCCTGTGAAGCTTCTGAAACTCTTTATGGCTTGTTAAAAACCGATTTGGATCCTATTTTAAAAGGTTTCAATTTTTTTTTAAATTATTCTGAAACAGTTTAAAACTTATTCCTGAGAAGTTTCTTAACATTTTTGCGGGTTTTTCGAACCCGATTTAAATGCGTTTTCAAAAGGTTTCAATAAAATTTAAAAGTTTCAAAAAATGCGGCCAAATATGGTATTCAGTACGGTTCTGTACTGTATCTGAGCAGCTCCTGAAACCTTTTATGAAACTCTTTGGCTTTGATACCTTAGTTTAAAACCGGTTTCGAAATTGATTTGAAACTGAAAATTGCTGCTTGGGTAGTGTTTTAGAATAACATTTTATTAAATAAAAATAAAATGTTGCTGTAATAAATATTCAATTTTATTCATTTATTGTGCATATTGATGTTATCGATACATTCACTGGCTCTCTCATTCCACTTTTCAAATGGCCAAAATTTTCTTATGTGCTTTAAAATCTGTACAAAAGTTAAATGATTAATAAAAAAATATATAAATCATTTACCTTCCGCGAGCCAAATGAAGAATAAATTCCACGATACTAATAATTTCATTTCACCGTCAAATTCCACGACGAGACATTTTGACGTATCATTCCACAAAAGCAAGATTTATTTTCTCATTCCACTGAACCAGAATACGAAGTTCTCGTTTAGAACAAAATCCCGTTCCACAAAATAATTCCACACAACCGGAATCTACTATCTATTATTCCTTAGCAAATGAAATCTATAAATAGATACATAGATTGATCCGTTTGGCCTTACAAAATCTACCACATCATGTGTAGTGTAAATCATAAGAAATTCAATCGAATTCCTGATTTACAAATACAAATACGTTGACCGATCTTCTCAGAATCTGCGGTTCATATTAGAAAATTTAGTTTGACCAAGAAAAAATATTATTCTATGTGGGCTATGTTTTCTGATAATCTTGTGAGATAAATTTCGTATACAGCTTATTATATCAAGTTTGGCATTATCCAGTAGTTTAACAGATTTTCGAAGTTTCCATTGTAGTGAATATTTGTTTAACATTGACACTTAGTGATCTAAATATATTGTATTCTACCAAAATCTCCACCAAATTCCAATTCATCTTATTTGTATATGTATATGTATATGTACAATTTACATCAGTATAAAAAAAAATTCAATTGTCTCTTATTGCGAAATGCAAAACAAAACAAAGTTGTTATTAGTTGTGCACTGAACACAAGAAAATTCACCAACTTAAAATCGCGTCGTCCCCGATTAAAAAACATTTTTCTTTTTTATTTCTTTACTCTATGAATTGTCGGTAAATTTTCAAAAAGAAACTTTTTTTGTGTGCGCGATACATACGGCAGAGGCACAATCACAAAAGGAAATTTTCTTCTCTCTTGTTGTGTGTTGTCTTTGAAAGAAGTTTTGTTTGACAATAAATTTTACAAAGTATCACATGAATTGAAGAAGCGATTGTCTTATTATTTTCTTATTGCAACAATTGCTATTTTTGATCATTAAACAAAATGTCAATTTTTTTTGTATTCTTCTTCTTGTCTTTTGAAAATTGAAAAAAAAAAAAAAAATTAATATGTAATGAAAATTATAAAAAAGCAAAAAAAAAAAAATGTTTTACAATTCCGTCATCACCTTAAATAAAAGAAACGACAATATATTTATATGTATGTATAGTATGAACATAATATAGTATATACATTTTTAGATTTTTCCGTTAATTAAATAAAATGCAAACTTTTGTTTTTGGATTACAATTGTGAAAACCGCAAAAGAAAAACCAACAAAAAATCCAAATTTCCTCATGGTACATAATTACAGCCGCACCTGTTTAGTTCGTTTCCGGTTTTTCATTATAAAAAATTTTCTTTAACCCTGGTATCGCGTACTATGATCATAATTTCCTCATATCATCGCCTACATTGTATTTGCGATCAATTTTTTTTTTTTTTTTTTTTTAATTCAAATTGAGTGCGCGGGTTATAAATTCTTGTTTTATGGGAAAACTGCCAAATATCAGAAAACCTAAAAATGACAGAAAATTAAGTTCATTACACGAAAATTATTATAATTTTCAATCTCATATACATATACTCGTACTTATACAAAAATAAATAAAATCCTAAAACTTTCTTTTTATAAACTACATGGATTTTTAATTTTGTAAACATATTTGTGTTTCTCAACATTTATATATGTACGGTATTCATTCATTAAAATTGTCCTTAATAGTACGTATGGGTATTTAACCCTTTTTACACGTTTCTCGCATGTTGGTAATTTATGTATGCTATTTATGTGTATATATATGTATATAACTGACGCAGTGACACAAATGCACTAGAAAAAGGAAAAATCTCTATACATTTTACTTCTAAAAATACAATTAGTTTTTCTTGAGAAATTCGCGAAAAGAAAAAGGTCATAAAAAATTCATTCAAGAAAATTTTTGTATTTTAACAATGAGTTTTCTTTTTCTTTTCCTAAAGAAAATACAAAAAAATAAAAATTATGAAACTATAATATATGAATATGTACGAGTATCTACGAGAAAATGTATTTTAGGTACAATTGATATTTACTGCTATACACATACTTATTTTCTCGTTATGCGACATAATGAAAAAGGTCGAAATATTTGTATTTTTTATGTTTGTCCATGACCAACGAATATTTTCATCTTTCATAAACCAATGTACTCAATTTAGCAACACCAGTCTTATACCAATTTAGCAAAGATTCAGTATGATTAAATTAGACAGTTATATTGTCACCGGAAATATATTGGTCCGCAAAAGATTATTCAATTCTAATTGTATAAAATAGCAATGAAATAGTAAAAATATTCAAATTTGAAATCATATACCAAGAAACTTATATGAATCTTGTTATGTATTCTCTACTATTTGTCAAAGGAGATAACTTCTTTTAGTAACTAAACAAAATTATTAAGATTTATGTCTTATTAGTTCTAATATTATATGTATACTAGCTACACATTCAGATTGATAATTTTCGGTACATATATTTACCATTTCAGTAAAACTAAACGTACCCATATATTAAGTCATATGCAATGTTTATTTCGTCCAAAATTTTAATGCCAGTACGCCACTGATTACGAAGAAAATAGAAAATTATAAATAAAACTTAATTTTGACATTTTTGTTTTTTTGAATTGTACATATCATTATTGATGCGTAATCGTAGCGAAACATAATAGACCAACGTTCCAGCATCCTTTCAATGACGTCTTTCTGTATTCATTAAATTTAACGATCATTTCTTGTTATTTTTATTTTATTTTTAGGAATATTTCCAATGTTTCCAATATACGAATATGAAAAATTAATCAGAAAAACTGACGCGTTGAAATCTATCGCTCTCTCTCTCTTAATTTAATTTAATTGTGTAAGAATGATTAATCCAATAAGTTAAAGTGTGATTTCAAAGAAAATACTTTGGTAAAACTTTTATTAAATGAACGATTCGTGTAGATAAAGTTTTTTCAACTAAGTAATCTAGAGGCCTATTCTATTGAAAAAGTGTAGATCAGATTGTGAGCGCCACGACGAATTTTATCTGTAGCTTCTTGTGATTTTTTGGTTTTTCAAGTTTTTGCGACTGAGCATGCGTTGATTTTACGTTTGCGCCTCAATTTGTAAAATGTAGTATTCGCTCGGCGTCCATCGTCCGAGCAACAACAAATTAGCGATTATCCTAGTTATTTTCTTCGAATAAATAGTATTCTTTATATTTTCCATTCTAAGGCACGAGTTGTTTTATTGCTCTTCCTAAAACCATTTTGCAACAGTCCGCACTTTAACATTCCGGAATATCGTGAATAAGGAGCTTGTGGTTCTATTGAAAAGTCGGATGATGAAAAAATCTCCAAATAGCTATTATTTAGTTGAACAATATAATAAATATAAAAAGCTTGCCGCTAATCAATATATTAAGCTTAAGAAAATATACAATTGTAGAGAATTTGGGAATTGCGCTGATTCCAGAATTCTTTGGAAAAATGTGAAACGAGTTCTTTATAACAGAGATGTCAATTATGCAGTGAAGCCTAGTCTGATTATTGGGACTTATGTTGTATCGGATGAGTTGAAACTTAGTAATATTTTTAATACATTTTTCATCACTATTGGCGAGAGTACTACACAGGTGCTACCCAAACCAAATATTATTGATTTCGACTACATCAGGTATGCCATTACTGTTCCTTTACAGTTTACTCGTGTCCATGAACTAGAGGTTAAACAACATATGTAGAACCTAAACCTAAGGACTTCTACAGGAATCGATGGAGTTTTGGCGAAATTTATTACAAAGTTTTTTGAAAATCTTGCAAGTGTTTACGCAAAATGTATTAATAATGCAATTATTAATAATAAATTACCAGTTTCCTTGATACCAAAATCTGGAAATTATTTACTGCTAAACAATAACAGGCCAATATCAATACTAAATGCGTCATCTAAAATATTAGAAAGTGTAGTACAGCCAATTCTGTTTTTACACGGTCTTTTTTACACGATTTTGAAATAACACGATGTAAAAAAAATTAACTAACCTTTTTATACACGGCCGGATTTTTTTTTGCACGGCAAAAAAAATTATTTAATTTAAAAATTATTTCATTTTTTTCCGTAAATCCATCTATTTTTATTAATTTTTGCAGTTTGTTTAAGGTACTTTTTGAAATAAGTAATAAACTAAAAACTAATTCAATATAAAATAATATTCGCAATTTCGTTCAATAATATTGTTTATGATTGTACATTTCTTATTGTAAGTACATAAGCGAGTTTGTCATCGGTTGGAAAAAGTTTTAATTTCAATGAGGCTACAATCAGGACTACCATCTGATCAAATTTGACCCGGACTGGTAAAATGAACAACATTTTTATGTATTTTAATACAAATCTTTATTATCGCCATCAAAATAGGCTCCTTTTGATCCAATACAAGCATGATATCGGTTAATCCATTTCCCACACACATCTTATAGGCCGGGATGGCCCCTTTTTATGCCAAATCTGGCGAGTACGGTGGCTGAGTGACGACTTTTGTTTCGTGTTTGGCCAAAAATTCAGTCACAATCGTGATGAAAAATCCATGAATTATTTTCCCATAAATTTGATGTTTACGACGAACTGCTTCACGTAAACGCCTCAAAATGGCCAAGGAGTATGCTTTATGGACCGTTTGACCCTCTGGAATGAATTCATGGTGAATCACACCACGGTAATCGAAGAAAACGATTAGCATTACCTTGATTTTCGACCGACTTTGACGTGGTTTTTTCGGTTTTGGCTCATTTTTGGCGCGCCATTTGTTAGATTGTTGGGCAATTTTGACGTCTTATTCATAAACCCATGTCTTGTCACCAGTAATAATTCGTTTGATGAATGTAGGGTCATCAGCTACGTTGGCAAGCATCTCTTTTCCGACCTCTACTCGACGTTCTTTTTGTAAAAAAATCAGGTCTTTCGGCACTAGTCGAGCAACGCGTTTCATACTTAAAACATCAACCAAAATGTGTTGAGTCGATCCATAAGAGATGCTGAGAGCCTCTAATGCCAACACATCGATTTTCGAGCATAATTTCACCTCACTACCCTCACTGAATGCGTTATGCCACTCAAATACTTCGGTTCTCCCCAGAGAAGACTCCCCAAATCACTTTTGCAACATTTTAGATGATTCCGTAGCCATTGGAAACCCAACATTTTAAGCAAACTCGTTGTTCAATTTTTTTCCCATAATGTAAAAATCGCCAGACAAAACTTTTCGCGTCGTAAACTAATGGCTGCCGAACTCATACTGTTAGACGTATTCTGCTCAAACGCCACACGAATGTCAAAACTAGTTGTAACAGCCTAGAAAAAAAAAATACCGATTCGGTCTACGCGCACGGTTTAAATGGACCGGTCCGGCCGTCCGGGTCAAATTTGATCAGATGGTGTTAAAAAACAAAGGTTCCATTACTATCGGTTGTTTTAGGTTCTAAACTGAGCTCTGAGACATCTTCGTGATCAAATGATGCAACAATAGAACAAATGGAAAAATCGTTAGTGACTTGGATTGAGGATAACACTAAAAAACGGATTCCGGTGGATATTAATCTATCAAACTCAAAGCGTTAGCAATCTTTTCTGAAACCCAGACACTCGCAATTGTTTCGCTGTTCGCTTAGCTAGCCTCGTTTTGCGTAAACCGCACCTGCACATTGCGCTGCTTGGTGCGTTGGTTATCTTTAATAGTATGTTTTGGAATTTAAATCATTTGCCAACTTAATGTTTCACTTTTGACATTCAAAATTTTTTCCGTAAAATATTTTTATATTTCAAATGATAAAACGATTCACAAACGCGCTGCACACCAGAACGAGAAAGTACAACAAAAACGTCGATTTCACCTATTGACCTGATTATGTAACAGGTTGGATAAAATAACCATCAAATTATTTATTTTTAGTTTTGGTATGTATTTGTGTTTGACATTATGTCGAAACTCACCATGAAACCTCTTTCAATTCGCATGCAATATTCCCCTTTTGCAAGGTTTTTCAAATTAAATTTAAATTACTACAATAGAAAACATACAACATTGTATATCGTGCATACTTTACACATGTATATAGAAAAGGGTTTTAAAGAGCTTACCAACAAAAAAAAAAAAAAAGGGGATGGTTAGGGATAATTCAACAAGGTTAATTGTTTTCCTTGCCCTGTTACAAGAAAATATTTTGTAATTTATTTTTCCCGCTTACAGTAATATTAACAAACAATAAAAGTAGCAATAGGCAATAATATAGAAGGATATATCACATGAGAGGGGATTATAGGGCGCTAAGGTGGATGAATATGTATACACACATAGATGAATGAGAAATTTTGAAGGCATCGTACTATTATATAGACTTTTGACAAAGACGAAGTAATGACATTTTTTTTGTTGTTAGCTATTGTTTGAATTTGTCATTTTTATAATCGCTTGCTGTGTGTTTTCAAATGTTGATGATGATAAATTAGATTCCACGGGGTGTACATATGTATAGAAACACAGTGGACTCGGTTAAGTAGTGCGTTTAGGGTGAAATAAGAGGGAATGTATATAAGGTGAATTTTGAATTATTATTATTATTGTTTCTTGAAAAATATTCTCTATAGATGTTTGATTACAAGCAATCACAAGTAGCAAAAAAAAAACAAAAAAAAAATCAGAGGGTGAATTCAAACATATTTTATTGTTCTAGATTTGTGTAAGTCGCAATTTTTTTGCACAGGTTATTTAGCGGTGTTCTGCGGTTGCATAACATATTTGATTTTTTATTTTTTTAATATGGTTACAATTACAGGATCCATCTTAAATACCAAATTTTATTTGATAAAGATTCCAATACTAGGACAATTAGTACCAAACCTTTCTCGGCGTTACCCATACAATCCACATAAAATATTGGTAAATAATTAGGGTCATATATTTTTGAAATATTTGCAACCCCGAACCCTCTGCTTGGTTCATCCGCATATACACACAAAACAATCAAAATAATTGAAATCGATATTTTGTTCAAATTTCCATTTTACAAAAACAAAAAATCAAATTTATTGGTCACTTTAAAAAATTTGAGTCACGTTCTTATAAAATAAAAAAAACAAATTCCTTTTTAAGAAAATTGAAAATGTGGCGTATCTCCACCCATATAAAACTAAAAATAACCTCAAACCATTTTCTGAAGTAAAAAAAAAAAGCATCGTATATATCTTCCATACGAAAAACCAATTGAACAATACACTTTGCCATAAATAAAAATCATAAATTTGTGGTAATTTTGTATTTTCTAATACATCGTGTCAAGGTACCTATGTAAAAAGGGGAAAACCACATATAGCTGCTGCATAATTTTAACCCTTTATTACCCAACTACACATATTTTTCTTAATTGATTGATTTATTTAAGGCACGTGACAAGGTAATTTATAAATATTAAGTTTACATTATTCCACCGCCGAAAAGGAAGTTGTTAATTAATTTCGATGTTCCCGAACAACTTTATGGCAAATCGGAAACTAAATAGACACAAAAAAAAAAAAAAAAAAAGATTTCCGGGATGAAAATCATTTTATTTTTAAATGAATGAATTAGCTTTAAACGATAGCGACGAAACAAAACAAAAAATTTTTAGCTGATAGGTACCTACATTATTTTGAAATTAAATTGAAAAATCGAAATAATTTGAAAAATATTTTTCCTCAATATTATTTTCGATTCAATTGATGGTGTATGTTCGAGTTTGTATACGATGTATATTTTATGATTATTTGAAATTTTCGACAGAAAACGATAAGTTATTCTTTGTGCGAGAAATATATGTATGTAAGTAAGTATGGGGTTGAGGGCTTCTAAGAAAAATAGTCAATTCTTTTAAATATTTTATTACATTTTTCAGGTAAACACTTAAAGTATTTACCACAGGGAAATAAAATATAAATATTTACAGGTTAAAGCGGAAATCTTGTATTATTGTATATAACACTGTGATCAAAAAGTAGTAAGACTTTTTAAATAAAACACAAATGGCTTATTATTGTTTCAAATTTATTTTCTACCCTTCAAAGTGATCCCCTTCGGATAGAATACACTTTTCCAGTCTTCGAAACAGTTGTTAAAGTCGATTTCCGGAATGGCCTTTTTCAATTCTGCTTGCATCTCTTCAATCGAGTCTAAACGATTTCGCCGCAGTGGTTTTTTGAGTTTCGGGAATAGCTAGATGTTAGACGATGGTTGCGGAATTATACGGGTCGAATTTTTTGCCTAATAGTCAAGTAGTTGTCTGCCCAAAATTTTGACCCAAACGATATTTGCGTGATATCAACAAGATTTATAATTGTCAATCGAAGATTTTTGAGCACCAAATCTATCCGCAAGACACGACCTACTAACGTAGGACTACATGCAACTGAGAAAACTTTATTTGTGCAGTTTAAGTCAAACCAAAATTTAGAAATTACAAATTGCAAAAAACCGTTCATTGTCTAATGCTGACACCTTTATGCATTAGGCTGCAACAGCTCAAACGTTGATTACCTTTTGTACATATTTCTTCTTTTTTTTTATATTTATTATTTATAACTGTTATATACAATACTAAATTTTATATTTCTCAATTCGTTATGCCAAAATGAAATGCAGTTTAAAAAAAATTGGGTCTATCTGGTACCTCGGACACTTTTCCCATAAACCGTCCCGCTAGAGATCACCAAATCAACCATTTGTATTTTAAAAACATTTTCTATTATTTTGGGCAGGCATTTTCTTAAATTTGATGCCCTCTTCCCCAATATCACAATTGGTCACGACAATATAAATCTTCTACTCTCAAATCACAGACTCACAAACAATCTTTAGATTCATCTTCGACCTTTAATAATTAGATCCAGTTATACATCTCTAGTATTTGTAATTTCAGAAAATAGCGTATTCAAGCAGTTTTATAGGAGTCCCGATGCAAATTCGACTACACTATTTAATTCCACCAGCCTGTGAAGGTGCTTTACATTACAATTTTTAAATGCAGAGGGCTTTGGCCAACTGTTGAATACGAATCTTAGGACCTTGTTCTGCATCCTATGTAGAGCAATCTTCTGTACTTTGGTGGGCAGTTCGAACCAGGCGGGAGCGGCATACGTGAAGATGGTTCTGATATACAGTTTGTACACCAGTTAATGATCGGGTATAGTGTAGTATATTAAAAGCAGAGTTAACTTTCCTTCGTAGGTTTTTAATGTGGATATTGAAGTTAAGATATTTTGAAAAAGCGATGCCCAAGTATTCAGCCGAGTCAACCACCTTAAGAGTCCTACTATTAACCTTGATTGGGTCTGCCTTATTTAGTTTGTCTTGTTTGTTTAATTTCAAATAGGGGTAAAAGTATATTAGTTTGGTTTTCGATGTATTTAGGTTGACTCTCCATTTCTTGAAAAATGTGCACAAAAGTTTCATGTATCATCGGCAAATATTTGGGAATTTGTTGTTTTCGAAGCCATTATGGAAATATCATGCATGAATAAGATATACAGTAAAGATTCCAAAACTGAGTCCCGAGGAACTCAATTTACGATACTTCTAACCGAAGATTGGAATTTATTTTGTGTACATACAAAAAATTAATGATTTCAGAGATATGACTTGATAGTAGTTACCAGCAGTGGAGGAGCCCTGACATTAATAAGTTTGTGTAGTAAGTCTATATGCCATACTGTGTCGAGAGCTTTGCGTATATCCAAAAAAATTGCACTAGAAACCATATGTCTCTGTTTAGCTAGTTTTAGGTGATTCAGCACTCTCATCGGTGCCTCCGTTGTGAATCTTTTATAGACGAAGCCAAATTGTGCCACAGGTTGTATTGCGTAGCCTGCGATATATAACTCTTTCCGCTATCTTGTTCAATCCACTGAGAAGACTAATAGGTCTTGTGTTTTCGGGAGAGCACGGTTTAACTTTTTTCGGTATGGCTATTACTTTGGACGGAAAGTATGCGAAATTTTTGCATAGTATTAATTAACATTGCCAAATACACAAACCCAGATGCCGGTAGGTTTTTATTTGGCCCTATTAACCACTCCATAAACCCCAGAGGATTTCTCCTTCAATGACCAGGTTACCTTGCTTTTTGGGTTTAACTAGTTTGATGCATTTGTGTAAGTTGGTTTGTCAAGTTCAATGTGAGATAATTTATTCCTGAATTGTTCTTGGAAATATTTGGCGGATTTTTTCATGAATGGCCTTTGTAGTTCGATTTATCAGAGTGGAGTTATAGATAGATAGAGCTATGCACCGTCTGTTTCTGAAATAGTTCCTGATCCTTATCATAATTGTAATCTCGGCCGGTAGTGTTTTTGCTTTAGGTTCTAGACTTGGCACAGACCTATCAAATGCAACGATCATAGTATTAGTGGGCCGAGAAACTCTATCGTCAATATCACCACATGACTCAATTTGATGCTCAGTATATTTATCTATTTTATAGTGTATGCAGTATCTAAAGCCAAAAGCTATTCAGCGTTTTTGTAGGCACGAACTGAAACCTCATCAATGTTTTGGAATTCATTGAATTTAGTAGCAATATTGAACAGAACCGGCAAGTGATCAGAACAAAACTCATTTTGGAGCTAGGAACATGTCTACAATGACTATATCCTTAGCGATTATTAGGTCTAAGACTGCCTCACCACGGGTGCCTATTCCCGAGAAGCCTATATGGACAATATTTGACTAGTAAAAGTCAAAAAGCTTTGCCCCATTTGTACAGCCCTCCATTGGAAGTTTGGAATTAAAATCCTCCGCAGACTTTATTCTATCTTGAGTGCCCATGACTAAGTGCAGGTCTCTTTTCTCTACTTTCCAGAAATATATGGAATTCCCAGTGAAAGAATTAATCTCCTCAATCCCCCCAGAAGTGCCTGTGAAATGTTCTCGGATGAACGGTATGGAACTTGAGTGTTTGACCTTATGATGCACCAGCATAGCCATGCCTCCCGATTTCTTGAATTTTTAGTCTGTTCTCTGCAGTAGCCTTCGACACATAGACTATGAGAGTTTGAAAGGTGAGTGTCAATGAGGCAAATAATTTCAGGTAAGTGATTCTGTGTTAGAAGGGACAATTCATGATGTCTTTGAAGATTAATTAAGCTCTTATTAGCCTCCTTCCTAGTTGAGGTATCACGAATGTTAATTAACGTTGCCATAAATATAGTTACATTATTGGTTAGGGCATTGAAGCTCATGCCGAATAGTTCTTGTCATTTGGAAAACAAATTTCCTATCACGTTATACTACCAGAAGTAGACTCCTCAGCCTCGAGCATGCCGTGAAAGTTAGACAATAATTACTGGTTTGTTTAACTTATTCAGAAAAAATTGACATACTGGTAGGGTTCTCAACTGATGGGAAGGACAATAATTAAAAAGTTACATAGCAGAGATATTAACTTGCAAACCTAAACATTTTTCGGCCTGATCTTTGCAACTATACATTTTTCTATGATTGCATATAAATTAAAAAAATGAACGTAATACATATTTTACATAATGAGAATAACATTTGTTTGAACTTTTTTATTTTTATTTTATAGCTTTAAATCAATATGGCGTGCGGCATGTTTTATCAAGCTCGGCACTATTTAATTAAAATTTTTACACATACACCTATACATTCGTCACAAGTCAAGTTGTTAGATGCACATATCTCGAAAAAATGTAATCACGAAAACAATTTTAGTACAATCCAAAAAACAAATCCAACGAAGTATATTTCACTTGAAATATAAACGATGCATTACACCAAAAATCATATCAAACAAAAAGACAAAACGAAAACTGTACATGTACCAAAACCAACACAAATGTCTTTATATAAGCCATACTGTTCGCTTAAATGACAGATTCTATAAAACAAATGTACATTGACTTGTGTCGGTGTGTTAGTGAGTTTTATATTGGATGGGTATACGGCGACATCACTGTGCCTTAATATACATATCACATGTATAGGGATAGCTCATCTTGTATAAACATTTTTGTTGGTTTCGCATGTACGTATGTATTATAACTTGCAAAAGGTTATGTATGTGTTTGTGTATCATTCCTTTGTTTATACGTCGATCTCTTTTTAATACATTACAAAGTGTAAAGGTTTCTCTTTTTTCAAAAATTGTTCTGATTATACAAATGAAAGAGAAATGATACACAACACCTTTTGCAAGTTATACATATAAAGTTTTGTTTTTGCTTTTTGCTTGATATGATTTTTGGTACAATGCATCGTTTATATTTCTAGCGAAATATACTTCGTTGGATTTGTTTTTTGGATTGTACTAAAATTGTTTTCGTGAGTACGTTTTTTTCTAGATACATCTAACAACTTGACTTGTGATGTATGTGCATAAATAATTTTGTATATAAAAATTTGAGGATTTGTACAATTGGTAGGATAATTAAAAAAAAAATAACTGTAATTCGTTTGTCTTAACAGTTGGTTGTAAGCAAATGCGTCAAGTAGCGAGCTAACACTAAAAGACGTACAAACACACATGCACAGACACATACACTTATGTAAACATACATAATAGTATGATAGCTTTACGCTATGTTAAAAAATGGCGATAATCCCAACTTCTAAGGGGTATATCTCAAAAACATGAATTTTTAAGGATTTAGCTGCCATTGAGACTTTTATCAACAGGTCAAGGGCTACCAGAATCCAAAGTTTGAGAGAGTTTGACAGAAGGCCATTTTCCGTACAAAAAGTATTGTATATGTTAGTATGCAGTATTATGATGCGAATAAATTTATTACGAATTCGGAGCAATTAAACGTTACATACAGATGTCCTATTGATGTTACGTTAGCACTAAAAGAATTTTATCCAGATACCAGCATTAAAATGGTATAGATGTTTCAATAGGATTCTTCAAGATGCCACCAAATATCGCTGCACTATCAATTCTAGATAATACGTATTATCTAACTTGCACCAATGCTGATAAGCGTTTATTAATCGCCCAGCTTTCCTTACCACCAACAAGTAATGTCTTAACGATTCACGAGGCGCAAGGACTAACTTCTCCAAATGTCATATGTGTAAGAACCAATGATTTAGTAGTTTACTACATGAAATCGTTGCGATATCAAGACACACGGGTTCATTTAAATATTTCGCGCCCGTTGAAAATGATTTGCTACATTCGCTAGTGATACCACTTAACCTGTACTAACGTTGTACCTTTATTGCCTACAACTAAAACTAATTCATTGGAAAATTCAGCAGGTAAACGAATTAGGGACTGTATTCCATCTATTATCAGAACGTTAACAAAATGACTTTTTTTTTTTTTTTTAAATTTATTGCGAAATTTTACAATACATATTTACTAAAAAGTTACATTGTTTTTATAGTTGTACTAATTCTATTTGAATTATTTTACAACGTAATTTATTGAATTATATTATTGCAAGCTGTAGATCATGAAGTTTCTCACACAAATGACAGGACTTATCTCTCTTGGCAGTGAGTTAAACTGTGACAAACTACTACTTAAGATATACACATTTTTATCTGTATTTGGTGTTATCAAGTAATGTGAAATACGTCTAGTCCCATGGTTATGACGACTTCGTATTTGTTGAAAATCCAAATCGTGCATTATTAAATTATTGGTCAGTTTATATATCAATATTAATTTTTCAATTTCAATTAGCAAATTCAAACTTTTAAAATTTTGAAATAGTAAAATAAATAATTCATCAATTTTATATTTAACACAGTTACTCCAAATTGATAGGACGTATAATATTCATGACAAAATAAATGAGTTATATATGGCAAGTAAACATTTGAAAGGCACAAGTTGCGAACTCTTTTAATAACAAATATATAAGGAGATATAGATGACTTTACTTTATCAATATGTTTTTTCCAGCTTAGCAAATTATCGATGATCACACCAAGATAAGTATACTCAGTTACATGCTCAATTGGTTGATTATCGTAAGACAATGTGAAACGCGCCTTCTCCTCAGATTTAATATTTCTAACGAATATTTTTTTTACTCCTTCCGTTTTTATTATGATTAATATTTTTGTTTCCAAAAAGTAAAAGTTTAGTTTTTCCGGCATTTAATATTAACAGGTTAAGGTCAAACCATTTTTTAATTTTTACAAGATCATTTTCCATTTCAGAGTGCATGCTGCCGAGATTTTCATTTTCGTAGCATATTACCGCATCATCTGCATAGAGAATAATATTACCAACTAGATCTATTTTCGTGATGTCATTAATTTAACTGGGTTAAAGGAAAATTACAAGATAGGGTAATTAATACACACATTTTTAAATTTTTTTTTTTTTTAAAACACTTGTTAAATATTTCGCAAAATTACAAAAGGTTTAAAAAATCACTCGATCGATTTCGGCTTATTAGGTCATCATCAGGAGTATCTACTAAACTGATGATGGCCTAATAAGCCGGAATCGATCGAGTGATTTTTTAAACCTTTTGTAATTTTGCGAAATATTTAACAAGTGTTTTTAAAAAAAATAAAAAAAAAAATTTAAAAATGTGTGTATTAAGTGTGTTTCGCCAAGTGCCTACGGCAGAAAGTGTAAAAAGTATATAGGGTTTAAAAGAACCGCATAGATTCCTACATACATTCCAAAAACATTTTAATACTATTTTATAAATTTATTGGATAAAATGCAACTAATCTCATTGAAGTTAAATCTTTAACACGTGGGTATTTGATCTTACGCAATACACAATGCGCAATTAGACTAAAACAAACGCTTAAGTTCCTACATACATACGTCCCAAACACATTTTAATACTATTTTATAAAATCATTGGAACAAATGACACTAGTTTCATTGATGTTGAATTATTAAAACCTAGTTATTTGAGCTTACACATGTTTTTACATGTAGGAAGGGAACAAAAATGCGTAATTGCCTAAAACAGCAGCTTAGATTCCTTCATAGATTCCAAAAACGTTTTAAAAATATTTTAAAAATTAATTGGATTAAATGACACTAGTTTGGAAGGAAGAGAACAAAAATGCGTAATTGCTTAAAACAACCGCTAAGATTCCTACATAGATTCCAGATCGATCACGTCATTCTACCTAAAATCATCGATGAGTGAACATTAGTGGTGTGAAAGTGTCAATGAAAATAATTAATATTTTGTGAAAATTATTTGTGCGTGTAAAAAAAAACAATATGACAAAAATAAATAAATATAAAAGTGAGTGTAGTGTTAACTTAAAAGAAAAAGAAGGAAAAATATACAAGTGAGTGAAGCTTTTTTATCGAGTGGCTATTCTAGGGAGTAGTCACTAGATTTAATCTAGGATCCCCCACTCAAAATTGGAACAGTCGTTAAAAACCAATTTTAAGCGCCCGTGACCTACAAGAAACAATATCAAAAATAACACAGATAAAAAAAAAGAAATTGACAGATTTACAAGTCAAAATGGATCAAAACTTACAGATAGCGCAGCTTGCGGCACACATAGAACCGCTAAAAGAGTATATTTTAGCAAACAAAAACAAAGAATTAGAGCTAAAACTTGAATATTTAGAAAATCCAAACAATTGCGAAGTCGAATTACCAACGTCAATGGAGCTGGACCGCGGGGATCCTTCACTTTTATAATACTAAAATAACTCCTTTTGTAATACTAAAATTTTTCACGATAAAGGGTAAAGTTATTATTTTGAAACTAATAATTCATTCATTATGAAAAGCAAGCTATTACTTCTTAAATGTCCAATTTAAGATAATTTACACCGGTATTTAAGTCGTACATAATTCTGTAATTATATTGAAAGGACAGTACTTTCAATTTGAATGGAAAGCAAAAATGATGCATTTATATTGAAAACAAGTTGTTTTCAAATTAATAGAATCACTATCAATAAAATGAATTTGGAGAGACTGTTCTTATTGAAAGTGCAACATTTATTGTGAAACTAGGCAAAGTAATAAAATGAATAATAACTTTTTCAGGTTAAAACAAATACAATCATGTTAAATACAAACAATTTAATTTTATGATTCTTTCGGCTTTTTTATAGACAAATATATTATTTTTGATGCATTCCAATATTTACGGTTTGGTAAACCAGTGAAATAAAGAAGCATTTACTCATAATACATCTACCACTCAAAAGTAGAAATATCACATAATTTCGATCTCTTGGTGTAACTCCTCAATATCACTGACTTGATGGACAAATTGAGTGCAATCAAAATTGTCAATAACATCTTTATAGTATTTTAAGTTATCTTGAAGTCGCCAACTTTTGCCAAAATGTTTTTTCAACAGCTTTTCGACGTCATTCAATTTTTCACTCTTCAGATTAGCCTTTGGCTGAATTTCTATTATTCCAGTAGTAGATATTGTTTTCTTGCAGATTCCTTTAAATACCCCAATGTCAGCTCGGTAATTTGGCTCTCCTTTAACCACCACACCGTTTTTCCGAGATGTTCGTCGCATAATAATCCTCTTAGAAGTATTAATTTTGAAATGCCAACCACATAAAGATTTAAAATTGGTTCTAGCCATACTCATCCAATCATAAATATTGCTCTCGTTTTGCCCGAGCTTTGTTACGGTCCCGTGCTGTTGAATCCGTCTATATATTCTTCTGGTAGTATGATAGTATCCATTTTTTTAAGAATCTTTCCAATTCTGCCAAAAATTCGATCTGAAGGTAGATACGAATGCCCAACCACAGGAAACACAAGTACAACTTGCTTCACGTGTTCCGGAGCATTATGTTTTAGCCAGTATGTTGCCATTGCGATTATTCCAGAATTTTTATTCTGACCTCCACAACCATCAGCGATCAAGTGAATCTCTTTAACTTCCTGAGATATTGTTATTTTTTTTGTCAAACAATCATAGACAGCTGATGAAATTTGATTCGCCCCCTTAGCAGAATCACTTTCCTTCCAATAGTATATAAATGTGTTATCTTGTGTCTGCTGATCTTTTGAAGATCCAAACCTACTGTAAAATTATATATATATATAATTGGCGCGAGTAATACGCTGCCTGGTCGGGAACTTTAGGAAGTGGCAAGTTTTTTTGGCAGTCGTACGATAACTTCAGTATTGTAGGATCATTGTTCCTTAGGATATCGTAAAACGCTGATGCTCTCAAATTATGAATGCGCTTCTCGGTAATAAAATTTACTTTCTCGGTACCATTTGCATGTTTAATCTATTCTTTCAACTTAATACAAAGTGAACAAGCATCTGTGGCAGGTGTACCGAAACGTTGAAATTAATGGTAAAGATTTTTCTAAAATATGATTGTTTTACCTATAGCTTTTCATTATCAACAGAGGTGTTATAGAGCTTCCATATTTTCGTAATATTTAAGTCCGAGAAAACATACTGCCGCGTTTTATTTTTCTCCCTGCAATAATGGCTATCCACAGTAGTAAGGGTTTGAATAAAATGTAGTACTGAGTCGTGCTTTTCGATAAACTTATTTTTTATCCTATCACCACCCATGTTTTCTTTTGGTAGGGCTCCAGTCAGTAAATGCCGTTTGCAAATTCTCTGCACTCTGTCTTTGGATATATCCAAAACTTGTAGGAATGTTTGCCGGCACACTGGTATTTTGTTTGTCTTACTTCCTGGCGTTAACACTGATTTTTTTATAAAGAATTTTGAGCTACAACTTTTCTTACCAGCCTTCATTTTCTTTGGTAAACAGCTTGTCGTATATTTTAAAATAAAACAATCCTGCTTTATCCCAAGTAACAATTTTGCTCTAGATATGCTTTAAGAGCACCCTAGGCTACTTTATAAAGCTACAGGCTCGAATTTTTGCTTTAGAAGTGCTCCCAGAGCTTTTATGGAGCTTATTTAAAGCAAAAGTAGCGCTCTTAGAGCTACACTTTTGCTCGTTAATTAAAGTTTTCATCGCTTTTATAACGTACCTACGCTCTATAACGAACTTAAATAAGAGCAACTGTAATGTTTAAAATAGAGCGCTCAGCTCTATAAAATTTTACATTTTTGAAGCTAATTGCTCTAAAGGGGAATCATATAACATTACATAAAAACAAAAATTGCTGGCAAACTTCGTATTATTGAAATAGCAAAAACAAAATGAACAATTTCGATGCAAACGAATTATACTGAATATAGACATTTGATTTGACTTATAACATTTTTCTAAAATTGTACAATCGAAACAATTTTAGAAATATCAATATTTATTTACTATTTGTGGTTTGTATATACAGAAATATCTGTGCAGTTTTATTTTTATGGTGAAAGGTAGTACGATACCTACTAAATTATAAATTGGCCACTCAAATATGTAACATTTAAAAATTAAATAAGTATTTATTGAAAGCAAAAAAAGGCAAATTTTCATGAAAATTTTAATTTTACGCTTTCCTTAAAATTGGTTTAGTTGCTTTAACCTAATTTTATGGAAACCGCTGGATTTTGCGGCTCTACATTGTAATAATTGATCCAAATGTCATTAGCTAAAAATTATTTAAACATGGCCGACAAGTTGCATTTTTTTTTTAGTCAAAAATGGACGATTTTATGTTAATGTTACCAATTTAGAGAATTTTCTCTCTCAATATTTTGTTGTACAGCTTGGCGCTCTAAAAGTTAATAATTTTATCCTTGTTCGAAGCTTGTGTAGAACGAGTAGAGTTGTATTTTAAAATTTTTCTATAGTAGAGGTATTAGCCGAATTTCAAAGGAAATCGATTCTTTAATACAGCAGTTAGTTCTATAAAAAAATAAAAATTGCTAACAGACTTTTTGACCTTTGTAGTAGAGCAAATTAGCAGTAATAATTTTATTTTACTATCTCTTCTGCGTTATACGTATAAATGTGACATATTAAAATTAAGAAAAAAACAAAAATGAAGAAATGCTTTACAATGCACTAAAGTAATTCTTCCTGTTCTAAAAGGGTATAAGTTATATAAGCCAGCTGTATATTAGGAAACTGCATGTTTGTTTATTACCGATGAGCTCTAAAATAGTGTAAAGCTATGTTATATTACAGTAAACTAATAAATAAGCAATCAACTCTAAATGTGCTTTAATACAGCTCTTAAAAAGGAAAAATTAGGCTCTTAGAAACATTTTATTCTATGACATACCCTCTATATGAGAATATAGTTTAGCTCTAATTGCGGTTATAGAGCTTACTAAGAAAGCTAAATGCTCTACAAGCAAAAACCGCTAGAACCGTAAAGAAACAATGAATTAGAGCAGCATACATTTTGCGTAAAGCTACAAATATAAAATATTTATCTTGTAGAGCCATTAGGCTAATTTTATCAGTTTTAGAACTATAATAGAGCTCATCGTTGCTCGCAGCTTTAAAAATTGTTACTTGGGATTTTATTAGGATCCTGATAAAAAATTGTGTTAAAATGGTTTATATCCCGAATTGTAAGTGTGGCACAGCGTTTTGATACACTATTATGATTACATTTAGGCAGAGATGGTGTCTTTTTCTTGGAATGTCTGTATGAAATTAAATTGTTTGGTAAATTATCCCAATTTCAACACGTATTTCTACTTACCTTGCCTTTTGAGTCTTTTTCGCTGTCCAAGAATAGATATTTTTAAGTTTTTTTCGGCCCTTTCCTTTGGTGCTTAATTGGACTAAATTAGGCTCAATCTCGTCCATTTGGATTAATTATATATCACAGTTCAATTATTTAATTAAATTCTAAAAAGAACACACAAGAGTATCACAACGTCTGTTCATGTTGAAAACACTTCAACAACTAAAAATTTACAAATAAACTGTCAAAAATTCGCGCCAAAAGTAAATGAATATTAAGGCTAGTTTTGACAACAAAATTAAAATCAATTTATAAATAAAGGAAAATATGGATAGTTTTGTTATAAAGCAAAAAATTGAGAGTTTTGTTTCGCAAACTGTCCAAGTTATGGCTAGTTCTGATACTAACATCGATTTTATTGTAAGTTTTGCAGGGAATACCTATTTGTAAATAGAATCCAATTAAACAGCTGGAAAATTATGCGCTTTCAACTACTTTTATGTGAAAAGTGCATATGGCAAGTTTTGATTATATGGTACTCATATATACATAGATTGTGGGTAAGTGAAAGTCACGTGATTTGCTAGCCTTGCTTGCAGTAAAAATTTAATAAATTTATTATTTTTTTAGTGCAATAGTTCATGTTCAAATGCCAAATTTTCTTGAACCGCCAAAGCTACAATCTTCCATAAAACTCCGAAATTATAAATAACTTTCACATAATGCCACTAGGTGTAACTAAATATTTGCTGTCAAAAATTGTATGACATTTTTATGTGTGCATTTTGTAAACATAAACCAAAATATTTATGTGTTATAAAAGTGATTATTATTACTACGTGATAGTTAAGTTGATTTTGGCTCTCCCCTTTTGAAAAACGTCAGAATATTTTTTTGATTGTGTAGTGACATCTAGTGGCAAACGCTCTGTACGTTTTCTTTGATCATACTGCCTTTTTCGGTAAACGCTCTGTGCTTTTTCTTTGATCATGCTGCCTCTTTCGGAAAACGCCTTGTACTTTTTTCTTTGATCGTGCTGCCTCTTTTGGAAAACATGATCTATAGCTATTATCTGTATTACTATTGGAGAAATATAGTGGATTTTTTAACAAATGTGCATGTAACCTCATTTTGGTTTACAAAACGGGGAAAAGGTCTTTAAGTGAGTATTCTTAGTGAGATATTGATTTCATTTTATATATTACATAACCTTAAAATTTCAGAAAAATTATAATTTGATTAAATTTTACACAAGAAACGCTATAATTATCCTATCATCGCACATTCAGAATTTAACTTTTACAAAGACTTAATCTTAATATTTGTATTTCGATTTCTTTTAAATATTTTTCTACAGTGAGCCTAGACCTAAATTGTGTTTAATATAAAGTAATTTTCATTCATTTAAAATGTTTTTGCGTTGTTTTAAGTGTAACAAAATGATTAATAGTTATGGAGGCCTAAAATATCATTTCAAATTTTGGCACAATCTTACAAATAATTCTGTGTATGAGTGCCGCAAAAATTCTTGCATGCAAATGTTTTCAAATTTTAATACATTTAAGCGACACTTAAAACGACTTCATTTGCCAGATAGTGCTGCTAATAATTTTTGTAGTAAAAGTAATAATTTTGTAGCCCCACATTTAAATGAAACGCAATTTAAATATGTTCCCGATTTAAATATGTCACCGCCGTTTCTTATTATTACAACAAACCAGAGTAAAGACCAAAATGATGCTGAAAGTTTGGCTGTTTTACTTACCCAATCAGCTCTTGATATTAGTGTTTCTTTACATAATAGGAACCGGTTTGTCTTAAAAGAAGTAAACATGATTCAAGCTTTGATTACCAATAAAATAATGCAACCAACGGCAAATTTTTTAACTAATTCAATTTGTTCCCGAATCAATTCAGTTTTGTTAGGTGATAATTTAGGAGTTAACACATTTTGTGGTTTTTCGAAATCTTCGAAATATCAATAGATATTAACAAATTAATCATATCAACAAATTTAGTTCTTAACAAAATAAAATCATTTCATGTCACCGAAAATTATTCTGTTGATCTAATACATGATGTGTTTGAGGGAGTATGTTACTATGACTTATTTTATAAGTTCATACAAAGATGTATTTTCTGTAGACATCCTTAATTTAAGAAAAAATACATTCAATTATGGTCAGATAGATATTGGAAATTTATTTAAACCTATTACCCATGAACATTTAAAAACTAAGCATCTTAAAATGTCAGGAGGGAAATGAAAACATTTATCCATTTTCTTCCAATAATGCTTGGTGACTTAATTCCAAACCAAGATAAATGCTGGAAGTTTTTGTTGTGTCTTGTTGAAATGATTAATTTGTTGTAAGGTCGGCATTTAGAGATGTTTTTTCAACACTTATACAATGAGATACAGAGTGTGGATTTTAAAGATGATTTGTCTTTGATAAATGCTTAAGTGAAAAATGTCAAAACGGGTTATAGGAATTATTTCACATCATTAGAATGACAATCGATCTTTAACATTAAATAAAATACAAGAGATATTGTTGTAACAAAATTTTAGTTTAGTTTATTTCTTCTTATTTCTGGTTATTTCATTTTAATTTGACTTATTTAGTAAATTAATTATTATAATCATTTATAAACAGAACACACTCAGGTTAATAGGCGTTTCTCCATTACACAGAAAATGGGCCCTTACGAAATTCTATTATAAGGATTCTTGAAATGAATTAGACCTGGTCCCTGAGATGAGAGTAGGTAATGTGAAAGAATGGGATGAGTTTTCAGAGTAGACTATGATTGTGGCCTTGTTCATCCTTGTTCTCTATTCCGATGGACTCACTGGAATCGGATTCGGATTTTGAGTAAATCTCAGCGGCTGCGTTTCGCAATGCAAGACGTTGAGGGAGTAGGAGGTCCCATTATGAGAGGGTGGTGTCATAATATTTTAAATCTTATTGAAGGGAATCGACCTACTTTTTTCGGTCCTGCTCTATAGGTTGATGCTGCAGTAAGTAAGTGTGTAGGGCCGCATCGTGTAATATGTCCCCAAAAATTGATTCGTTGTGCCTTGATTTTTTTTGTTATGGTTTTACCACTCAGTATGTCCTTGACTTTGCTAAAAGGCGGTTTGTTGGTGCTAAATTCGAGAAGCTTTCTTAGGAAAACCGCTTCATATTGTCGTAATCGTCGGCGATTTACGCTGGTAAGAGCAGCTGTTTTAAGACCATAGGTAAGCATGGGAATTAATATGGTGTTGTACATTACTAGGGCGATTTGTGCTGGAACTTGGTTGCGTTTTATAAAGTTCTGTATGAGTCGAACGGTGTTGCTGGCTTGATGGCATCGAGTCCGGATAGTGAATGGTCTACTAAGTTGAGTTGTCAAATAAGTTCCTAGATATCGCATCATTTTGATGACGGAAAAGTTGATACCGGCCAAATTCAAAGCAGTTGGGAGTAAGTGGGATGGGTTTGGATCGCGAATGAGGCTTGTACATTTCTGAGGATTTACGTCGAAGCCGGCGTACTTTAAGTCGGTTAGTAGTTCGAGTAAGATTAGATCTAGGGTTGTGATATTTCGGGTGATCAAGATAAGGTCATCGGCATAGGCAAGTATAAGCGGTAGTTAGAGATTATCGTGCTGATCTAGTTTGAGCTCTTGCTCAATACCTTTATTTTTCTTGATCTTCTGAGTAGTTATGTTACACCATTTGATGGATGTGGTTTCCCAAAAACAGGCAGTGATTATTCGATAGACCAAATAATGAGGTACATATTGTTGTAGGCATTCGGATAAAGTGTTTAAATCCACGGTATCAAAAGCTTTTGCTAGATCAAGAGATAATATGAATATCCGGTTCCAAGCTCGCCATTCTTCATCGAGTACACGTCGGTGGGTGAGGAAGGCGGCCTGAAAGGATTGGGGCTGATATAAATGCTGATCGAGACGATCTAGCAGAAGTTTGGCGTAAATTTTATATCCTACATTGCACAATGTGATTCTTCGGTAGTCCGAAATAGTGTTGGGTTTCTTGATCTTTGGGATAGGGATTTGTATAGTATCGATCCATTCCGGTGGAATTTGATTAGTGACCCAGACGTGTTCAATTAAGGTTTGAAGTGAGTGTATGATGTTCCCTGGAGCGTACTTCAATAGCTCAAGGGGGATTTCGTCTTTTCCGGGAGCAGTTCCAGATCGTAAGTATTGGATCGTCAATTGAATTTCTTCTTGGATGGGCGGGGGTCCTAGTGGGTGGTGATCGTTCTCAGTTATGAGTGAAGGCCATTCTCCTTCGGATTTTTGCAACTCAAGATGCCAGTCAGAAATGGGGATATAAATAGATGTTTTTTTTTGGGTGTTTCTTTTATATTGCTTAAAAAAGCTATATGTCTCATGTAGTCTATCACAGGGTTTAAAATTTGCAAGGTTAGCGAAAAAATTTTGACATTCAAGCGATTGATGTTCGGAAAAGGCTTGGTTCAAATTTCCTCTAGCCTCTCTTAAATGGTAGGTGGTTGGGGTATTCTATGGATGTCGTTGGTGAAAATATTGTAAACTCTTAAAGTGTGCGTAAACCTTTCTCCGTTTGGGAGTCAAGGGCACCTGAGTTGTGAGTACTTGCTGAGATGAAGTTTTCAAACTATGGAGAATTAACTTCCATAACTGGCCGTGTCCGTATTCAGTGAGATGCGTATTATGATTTTTTTGAAGCGTGGTTTGGTACTGAGTCGCGATGTGAGGGTCTTTTAACAAAGAAAGATTTAGGGATTTGAGGTTATATGTGGAGGGTGGTATGGATTTTTTAGAGGAAATGGAGGGAGCTAATGGGGATAGATGTGTTCTTTTTCGTTGGGTACAGTTGATCCATATGAGGCGGTGATCGCTGAGGTTAGGGCGGTAATTAACAAATTTTATGAATTTGATGGGCAAGATGGACGAGTTGGCCTAATGACGAGCCGCTGGCATTGGTTTCAAAATGAAATAAATGAGATCCATTGAATCTTCTGTCGCAGTTATCTTGGCTTCCTATGTGGGCGTTAAAATCGCCTAGGAAGACTACATCGCGTGATTTGGGACAGCGGTCAATTATAGAGGAAAGGGTAGTAAAAATTTTGGAGGATAATCGTCGATTGTGTTGGGAGGTATAGGGTGGGACATATACAGTGATGAAAAGGATATTTCTCTTATTAGGGAGTTGGCCTAGCAAGGCGATTATGGATCCATAATAATATTTAATTCACTGAGGTTTTATGATTGAATTCTTGCTTACGAAAATTCCCACAGTATAGAATTAAAGCTAATTTCAATGTTCAAATGTTGAAGATTTCTTTAATTTTAACGCTCACGTGTATTTGTTCGCCATATACTTCTCCTTTCAAAAGTTCTAACGTAGAAATCTTATGACGTTAAATCTGGAGATCTTGAAAGGATAATGTTGATTTATCCATTGTTAAGCTTAGATACCATAATGGCACTCCCTATCCTGTCTTGTTGGTATAAGAAATTATATCTGATATTAAGAGGAACCTCATCTAAAACTAAGCGTTTTGTTTTGGTTTTTTTTAAATTCGAGGTAATTTTCAGCATTTAACCGGTTTGGTAGAAACATTGGTACAATTAAAGTGCCCCTAAAAAGAGGATGAACTTGTAGGTTATGGATGGTCTCGAGTAAAATTTGATTCGTATGTCCAAAAGATTGACGATAGATATCTTGGATTATGTTGAAGTAAATCAATCGGTAATAGCTCTTGGACTGAAGATCTCGCAAGGTGTCTTGAGTGATTCAAAATGTGTTGATAAATTTTCATATTTCCTTGATTTATACTAATGGAAAAGATAAAGTTTATTAGTTAAACTTTCCCGGTTTCCGCTGAAAATCAGGCTTCGAGGCTTCATATCGAGTATGGTCGTCCAATAAATGGTCATGCAACAGGTATTCCTTAGTTTCGTTGCATCAACCAGTATTGCGATAACCGAATTTCATTAAACGTTCGAAATACCTTGCCGAATAAATGTCTGGAGATTTTTTTTAAAAATATTTTGTATATGCAAATGGCCAAGATTACACTTGTATGTATATATTTATGCTAATCATTTTGAAATTCTTGCGAGGGATGTGGAAGCTTATTAGGTACCTAGGATTGCATTTTTTTTATTAGCCCACAAATGACTTCAATCATTTTTCAAATTGCTTATAGTTATATGTAAATAGAGTGAACCAGATGTGAAACCTGTCATCTGTGCCACAATATCAATAATAATTTTCATAACACAAAAAAGTTGTTACATTAATTTCCCTATAAAATTAATAGCATTATGTTTTCTCATTAAAATTTAAAATAAACAAATAAAATGAAAATTTATCTTTTATTGGGTTTTTCACGCGAAGAAAATATTATATATCAACATAATCACCAGAAAAAAAAATTAAAAAAGAAAAAGTTTTATTAATTTGTCAAAACCAATATTTGAATGGGAAAGCCATGAAAATCAATCATAAATATTTAATAAAATTTCCACACTCTCATCTCCAAACACATTAAAATAATATTGAAAATTCATTTTGTTTTTTTTTTCTTTTTTGTTGTATTTTCTAATCCTCTTTCTAATTTTCACAGAAAAACAGAAAACCACAATGAAATGAATTGTATAACTTTTAAACTATATACGGTTTGTATAAGGAAAGTAGCAGGGAAAAGGAATAACATTTTTTTAGTCGTGTATATTGGTACTCGATGATTTTAATGTGAAGTGAGGGAAAAAAAATAAAACCAAAATTATTAGTTTTTCCTTTTGTACTTTTAAGAATTTATATCAATTTGATGGATTAGGTGACATTTTTAAGAATACTTCAACTAAAAATTATAATAACAATGAGGGATTTCTCTTTCCCTCCAGCCAGACCCCATAGTGACACATTTAATAGGTAATTTGATAAAATATATTTCGTGGAAATTAATCTACCGTTGCATGTGCCAGTTATATCGATAGAAAAAGGAAAATTAATTAAGGTAAATCCTCTTGTTATGGACACTAAACTAATTATCTAGCAGCCATCTTCCAATAAATTCTTAAAAGACGGTAAATTAACAATATTTCAACTAAATGTCAATAAAATAAAGCAAAATTCCTTGAGGCAAAATAATTTTTTTTTTGTATATGATGACAGTTTCATAGTATTGAATTAGATTTGTCAATATGATTACTGAAATTTTATTTGTTCTGTCTCATCTAATCAAAATTGTATCGATAGGTCATACATGACACGTTTTCCTCATAATATTTCTTTGAAATTAGACAAGAAGCGTAAAAATATCATAATAACTTGTAACATGAGCTAAAATTTGACCGTAAATATCATCTGACCATGAAAAGTCTAAAATGTATTTATGCAGGTATACTATACAGTAGAATTTTATTCTGTTCTGCGTCATTATTACTAAAGAATTCATAATTTTGTGTTGAAAATTATATCGGGAAATCACAGAAAAAAGAGCAAAAAAGAGGAAAAGGCAGGTGGAATATAGTTAACATAAAGGAGAATTAGAGAAAACGTATCAAAAAGCGGAGAATTAAATTTTGTTTGTATTGTAAATTTAGCACTCTACGATAAAATTTTAAGTCACTTCAACACTAAAACTTTAACAGACTAAAACTTCAATAACTCGACAAGAAGTGGTCGCATAGAAATTAGCATAGTATCATTTTCAAGGTTTTTATTCTCTATAAAATGGGCAGTTTGGATTTTTGAATGAAATATCAAGCAAGTTCGTTTACAGTTTCAAGGAGCAGCATATTTTTTTTTAGACACCTTTTGTTTACTCAGAAAAGTCATAAATAAAACAAAATAAAATAAAACAAATTCCAGTATCGAAAAGAAGACAAAATTTCCTTCAACTAACCAAAAAAATATACTAAATGAAACCAAAACAAATTAATTTTAGTATATACGACTAATATAACCAAAAAATATAGCAAACAGTTGTTTTAAATTTTAAAATTTATAACGAAAAATATACTTAAATTATACATTGCAAAAACAAACAAGAATAAGGATACATTTTGTATTTATAAAATTTTTCATTTAATCAAAATTATACATATACATACTTCCAATAATATTAATAATGTCATACAAATTTTAGTATTTTGATAGTACACAATTAGGTTTTATTTAATTTAAAACAAACAAGTTCTAAACAATAGTTTGTATGTTTTAAAAAAATACTCGCTTTAGTAGGGGAGAGTCTCCGGTTGTGGGCACCCCCGCATAACTTTTGACAGAATGCAAAAATGTCTGTCTTCTACCAAAACCATCACAAAGCAAAATATATACATACAATCAGTGCTGCCACTTTACTACAAATGTAGCAGAAATACTACAATTTAATCATTTTAAAACTTCACTATCCACTAAACTGAATCTGCTACATTTTTAATAGCATTTCCTATACAGTTCGTAATACAGTTTGTGTGCAGGTCAAAAATTAAAATTATAGAACCATATCTTAGAAAATTTTCAGAGAAATTCAAATTTATTGACCAAATAAACTGAGGGCCTTCTGTTTATTTAGATGGTATAGTGCTGAGTATTAAAGGAACTTTGGTCACGCAAAATGAGACTCGGTAGTCATGATCTTCATGTGCATATGTACGTACCACTCGTACAACAATAAATGTTATGCTTTTTTGGATTTATTTTAGTTATATTGTTACGGCTATCAAAAGAATGAATTTTTATTGGGAAAATACTTAACGATTGCGGAGTTAAAAAAATAATAGTGTTCGACTACCTTTAGCATCGAATACTGTATTATATAATTTGAATTTTATTTTCGCTATGTAGGTCAATGAACTTTAATTTTTGTTTCGTATTTATTTTGGGTTATTTACCTGTAGTGCTGACGATGAGTGACTCATTTATTTCATCTTATGTAAAATGCATTTTTTTGGGTTTGCCTCTGTGCGTGTGTAGATAATTGGAAATAATGTTGTATGTGTCAGGAGGGAAAAACTGGCTATATACTTAGTTTGTATTACGATATAGTAAGTAGGCAATTGCATACACATAAAATTGTAATTAAACGTTACTTAAACGTAATAAAAAACAAATTTTATAATAATTTCTGGAACGTGCAAAATTTTTTTTGTCGTTCAGATTATTATTGAGGCTACCGCATTGAAGTTCAGTTTATTATAAGTTGTAAAGTGCAAATATTTAACTAAAAGTGGTTACAGTGTATATAATTTTAGTGGCCTAAGTAGTTCTTGGCTATATTTGTCTTTAAGGAGTTTAAGTTAGGTCAGTAAGCGTCTCTAGATTTTAGTGTAAGGTGTTAGGTGTTTACGTGAAATATTTTTCGTAAAGTAGATTCGGTGAAGAACTGCCGGGAGAATTACCGCAACTTCCATTTGGTAGTGCGCCCCACATAGGCTATAATTGCTGTGTAGTGGGTAAGTTTTATTAGTTACTATAAATGTACCTATGTATTACTTACGTAATTCCGTTATAATGGCGGTAGCGGGGCCTCATAGTTATTAAACGGAGGTATAGGGTGATACACAGAGCATACAGTGTGGTGTTTTATTACATCGGATGAAATAATGTTTACTTCATATGGTAAACCCGCGTAATCAACGGAAAGCAGGATATAGTTTTGTTGTGGTGTGAGACCAGATAAGCGAAAGACTAAGAGTGTTTTCAGTGATTCACAAGAATAGTATCAGAAAATCAAAATTTTGTAATTTTTTCCTTTAAATTCAATCAAGTGTTTTTTTTAAGAGCAATATAATTTGTACCCCAAATAGTCTTAATTCTTTGTTGAGTAGTTTTTGATTTATATACAATTTTTTTTTGTTTTGGATAATATAAATTGTGAGTGATCAAGGTGTGGGTGGGGAATCAATATTCTCAAATCCCTTGTCCGGCTAAAAGTTTAGATTAAAACCTCAAGAATATAAAATGTATGGTTCGTACTATGTTATATCCAAAGAAACAATTTAAGAATAATGGTTCCAAGGCGCATTTGCGTAAAATCCATACTTCCATAAATCGCTCGCGCCTGCCAAAGTGGTAATGTAGTGATTGTTTTGCAATACACTAATTTTGCGGTTAATTTGTTCCAATTATAATGTATAAAAAAGGACTAAAACATCTAATTCTAGTACAACATTGTTGAGTTCGTTACATCGCTTTCAATGACAGCACAGTTCATCTCAGTCCGTCAATCAGACAAAATATGGTACGAAAATACTGCACCACAATAAACTATAATAATAAAATTTAATAATTTGTATGGTATTGAGCTTGCTTTGCATTTTTGGTAAAAGTATTTGATTGTTACACACAAATAGATACAATTGCAATCAAGTTCAGATTATGTAAATAATAATTAATAGACAGTTCATCTCAAGCCATCGCGCTTCTAACAACTTATAACAAATAATATTGTTAAATAATAAATCATTTTAAAATTATTGATTTAATTATAAATAAAAAGTTATTTAATGATTTAACAGTGCAAATTGTGTTTATAGTGTTTTAATTCGGTCTATCACAGTAATGATATACGCTTGCAATACAACAGTAGCAAAGATTGAGATTCTTGATTTCTTTGTTTGGACGCCCGAAAGGGATTTTTATTCAAAATATATCTTATGATAAAGGTTTAATGGAAGAAAGTATTGGGATTTTAAAAAAGTATTATGAAGATTATTTTGCGCCCTATTACTTTAATCATAGTATGTATTTTTTACTTCATTTCTTCTTTGTTTTATTAATTATTTTTCATTCATTTAGCAAATTGAACTGGTACATTTAACTAAATACTAATTTATTTATTATTATGTAAATTTGATGAATTATGCCTGTAATTTGATTTTGCCTGCTTACCGTACTGCATATACATATCGGCATTATAAATATGTTTTATGTATTAACTCATACATAATTGTATTATATAGTAGCAAATGTGCATGCTTTTGTTATTAAATAACATATATTTATTTTAGCTTTGCTTATACTTTAAATTTGGCTTCTTATGTAACCGTTTAATTTTTATTTTTAATTTTAATGAACTAAACTAAATTAACTAATTTGGTGCTGCAGTTTTGAAACTTAATTTTAGTGTTGAATGCTATTTTACTTAAACTTTAATTTCTAAAACTAGTTTGAATGTATAATATAATTTTAAGTTTTAAAATACAATTTGTGCCTTCTGAAAAAATTATCTACGAAATAAAAAAACTCAAACTCTAAAAACGTTGTTAAATTATTTTTTATTTTGAAAAGTAAAATTACTGCTTAGGACTGTTATACAATAGAATCATGCAAATTACATAACAAAAAACAGTTCTTAATTATTTGGTTGGCAAAAGGCCACATTGTGGTTGGCATAGATCTAACCAAAATTTGGTTAATTTTTGCCAAACCAATTACCCTTTCTACGATTATTAGTTTGTTAGCAATTAACCTAGTATGAGCCACCTCTTCTTCACTTAGTTGATTTTTCCCTCTTAAAAATGGTAGGTGTTAAGGCAAGCTCAACAGGTCAACGAGCCGTGTTGTCAACAAGCATATCAATTATCCAACTTGTGCAACAATTATATTGATACCTCAGCATAATAAAAATAAATTAATAAATACCGGTTAACAGCCTTTATTTTGCATACGAGGCAAAAAATTATTAATGAATATAATTGTTGTTAGTGTAAAATTGTGTATATATAAGCGTGCTCATAAGTAAATAAATCAGAACAAAATTAAAATTCCAACTATATAGTTTTACTGTTTCTCACTATAACTAGCTTGGCCTCACCCGTAGTAACCAAGCTAATTATTCAAAATAAGCAATTCCAGTCTGTGATTGGAATTATACAGTAGGATATTCAAAACGATACCTTTTTCTTCTCAGCAGTCGGATATGTCAAAGCCTCTATCAGCTAATACGAAGTCTCCTCTTTCTAATTTGTTGAGTATCCCTGATTTCTGAAAAATGTCTCTATCAGAAATGGCCCCTACAAACGTCTCGGAAACAAAAATAACCATCCCATTTTCATCAACAGCAACTAATGACTTGAAAGTTGTTCTATTTTTGTACGATGAAAACGTTAGTTGATGATGAGTTGGGTCCTCTGATTTTTGTACAGGTATTTCGGTGCAATCAATTATAGCTCGATATGAGCCTCTAGGTTTCGAAATTTTCCAGAAATTGATTTGTTGCAAAGCTATATAAATTACTTTCGTCATATTTTTAAAAATTTTTGAAATCACGTTTCAGTGTCTTAAACAGGGTTATTAATAGTTCATCTTTAACATCAATTTCAGGATGAACTGATTCGCTTTTATCTTTAACTATCAAACTTAATAATAAATTAAACCGATTCGAGTCCAATCCGGTAAAATATTGTAATTGCTCGTTTAAATATTTGAAAAACGAAGAAAAGAAATGGAACTTGATAGAGTTGATCTGTAGAAACATTGACTTTTCCATCGATAACAGAATTTTCATGTTCTACGGAGGTTGCTTGAATGGTTTCGATAAGTTCCGGTTCTGAAACAGGCCTAGCATCAGCATCAATAATTGGCAACGCTTCGGCATTTGCACTTATCTAAAATATTAGATATCAATATATTACAATCTGTTCTAAATTTTATATATTTAATCGCTACTTACACTATCTACGACCAAAACAGTTGAGTTGATCCAATTTTTATTCCGATTGCAATACCGTTCGTCTCTTCTGTTTACTTTCTTACTTCTCGGTAAGTCAAACTTTCGTAGTGGAATATTTTGGGAAGGAATTGATCCAGCTTTGAGAATTTTATATACACCTGTTGAAATTGACATTTCTCTGTTATTTTAAACTTGGCAAATTAAACTCAGCCGGGCTTACCTAAACTGCATATTTGGTAATCATCTTCTGCAAAATGAGCGCTACAAACTTGAGACAATTTTGTTGGTATCTTCCCAGTTCTTAATTTTATGATCCATTGTTTTTTTAATTTGGGTTGACTTGGAAAGTGGTGAAATTTAATGTCAGAATTTGTTGAATATTTATTCCGACAATTCGGCACAGAACAAGATCTAACCATTATAATTAATATTTTGAATAAGTTTATGCTAATTGAATATATTAACCCTAATTAATTATTGAGACAATGTTTGTTTTTAAAATTTTTTATTTGTTTGCAAATATTAATGGTTAAATTGTTGAAACGTCAAATTATGTATACCCTTGATACGCTATAGCCATCTATGATTGAGAATTGAACTAACATAAAAAAAAATCGTACAGCATGCCCCATTGTGCTTCGGCTTTTCTTATTATTAAATTTTTTTTTATTTCTTTCCATTATAAAAAAGGCAAAAAAAAAATTGACAGTTAAACTACAATTCAATAAAAAAAATATCAGAAATGTAATTTTAAAATATCCAATAATAACACTCCAATAGTACACAAACAGTCACAAAATAAAAAACAGTTATTTTCGTAAAATTTATAATTTACAAAAAACACAACTTTTAACACTATGTCACTAGCGCACTTAATTTTCACTTTTTAATAAAACAGAAAACTAATTAAAAATTTACCAGGAGACCTTATATACGAAATTCGTTTTTACAAAAAAAAAAATAAGCCCTTTAAATGACAAAATAAAAATATTTATTTTTTTTAAATTATTTAATATGCACTGTAATTGATGTTTTCCATCAATCTATTCAGTAGTAATTGGTAGTGTTATTAAAATTTAAACCACTAAACTCCATAACTCAAAAAAAAAATTCAACAATTTTCACATTCACCCACAAAAGACTTTATCATCATAATTAAATCTTACTAGTTTTATATCAAAGTACACTACTCCTTAAGCTAACTAATGGCTTATGTGACATTCCAGGAAAAACTCTGCGATTTGAGCAATCTTTAGTACAGCAAACCACAAAACTCCATAACTCAAAAAAAAAATTCAACAATTTTCACATTCACCCACAAAAAACTTTTTATATTTATTTAATATTCCTAAAATTGTTTTTTGCTTTATATTTTATAATTAAGTTATTAATTATTATTTAGTTTGTTTCTAATAGAAATTGTTTGGCCTACTGTATAACCATCGCACCAATACATACAAATTATTGTGTTATGTTGAAAATTTCACACCCGTCATAATAACCGTCTCAAAAACTCAAGAAATTTGTTTCATAAAAATGCTATACTTAATCTAACTAAAGTGTATAAAATCGTTTTATAATATATTTAGAAACAAATAAATTATTTCTAAATAAATTTACAATTCATATGAAATAAAAATATTTTTAATTATAAAATTCAAAATTGGAACAAAAACTAAAAAAAAAAAAAAAAAAAATTGTATTGTTGATACTTTTTACACTTTCTGCCGTAGGCACTTAGAAACACACTTAATACAGCCCATTTTTAAATTTTTTTAAAAACAATTTTGCGAAATATTTAACAAGTGTTTTTAAAAAAATTTAAAAATGTGTGTATTGTATTGTTGAATTAGATGTTTGATTTAATGACGTAACAAATGAAAAAGTTAATTTCAAATCCTTTTACCTATTTCTTAAATGGGGAGGTGTCAAGAAATGCTTAATTAATTATTTGTTAAATTTGTTAAATTTATACATGTTTATATTATATAGAATCTATAATCAATAAATTTATCCTTGATGTAAAAAATTGATAAAAGTTAAACGATATTAAAATTATTAATATTAATTACTATTAATAAACTATAAACAAAAGTAAAATAAAATAATTATCAATGAGCTAATCTTTTAATTAGAAAAAAAACACAACCCTTACCTAAATATTTCGCGACAAGGTCAAATTTGTTTGGCTTAAGAAACACTACTTTGTAAACACTATTATATAATTTTATAACTTGTGAACTATTTTGTTTTGATATTATGATATTTGATTGTAATATACACTCAATTGGTATTATTTTCAATAAACCAGCAGTTTTTTATTATTAATGTTACGTAAGTATGTTACGCAAGTAAAAGCGAGCATCGACTAACATAAAATTAACAGTCATTGAATATTCTAATAGAACGACGCGAACCATGAAATGCAAACGTACCAGGTTGGTTTTGTTGTGGATGAGTATTTGCTGCGCATGCATGTATGATTGAGTGCAATTTGAATGCAAATTCGAATTGACTGAAAACTTTTCCTGACATCACCATATTTTATGAAAAGTCCTCTTCCTTGGGAAAAATAAAATGCAAATAGAGATTAAATGACTAGACGTATGTTCTTCTGTGCTAGTAAAAATCTTTTATCAGTCGGGCACAAGATTCCATATACAGGTTTTAATATGTCTATCGAAATGAAACAACAAGGTATTTGCAAAGACGTCTTATAACTTTCAAAGAGTCATCATACGGAAGAGTGACAATAAAAATTGTATCTATAAAATTTCTTAAAATCCTTTTATTGATTTATTGCTAAGAAAATTAGTGATCAGTCTTTTTAATTAAATTTGTGATAGCAAAACATTCGAAATTCTAAAAATATTTAATTTTGTTAGTTCATTTTTATATTTCTACTATGACAAATTTGCTCGTTTTTCCGAATTAATATAATTTATAGCATTTACAGAATTCCAGGAATTTATTGAAATTAAATATTATAAAAATTAAATAATTTTTAAAAATACTAAAATTTATAAGATTTATTGAATTTTTTAAATAAGTAAAATTTGAGGTTGTAAAATTTACAGAACCCATTCAATCTGTAACATTTAAAGAATTTATAAAATTTATAAAATTTATGGGGTTTATTTAATTTATAGAATTGATGGAACTTATAAAATTTTCAATATGTATAGAATTTAAGATTTTATAAACATATTAAAATTTATAATATTTATTGACTTTGTAGAACTTTTCAAATTTATTGAATTTATTGGAACTAAAGGATTTATGAGATTTGTGAAATTTAAAGAACGTACTGAATTTTAAAACTTTATCCATTAAATCTATAAAATTATTCATAAAACTTATTAAATTTATAAAATTTAAGTTCATCTGACTTATCAAAATTTTTGAATTTATAAAATTTGTACAATTCAAAGAATTTATAGAAAACATGGATTTTTTGTTGGAATAAGTAAAATTTGAATTTGTATAATAAGAACTGACACACCTGAAACAATTTATAGAATCCATACAAAATCCAATTGTGTAGTTTATACAATTTATAGAATTGATGAAATTCGTAAAATTCATAAAATTTGTAGACTTTATAGAGATTATAAACATATTAGACTTTATAATATTTATAGACTGTTGAATTTATAGAATTTATTAGATTTTTAAATTTTATCAAATTTTCAGAATTTATAATAACAAAAAATTTATGAGATTTGTTGAATTTAAATCATTTACCGAATTTTTAAATTTTATTCATAGAATTTATAAAATTTTAGAGGACTTACAGAATTTATAGAAATTATTGAATTTATAGGATGATTAAAGTTCATCGGGTTTATCGAAACTTTTGTATTTATAAAATTTATACAATTCAAAGAATTAACAGACTTTTAAGAAATTATAGATTTTTTATAAAAAGTAAAATTTGGGCTTGTATAATTCATAGAATCTATACAATTTTAAGAGTTTATAAAATTTATAGAATTTGTCGAATTACTTCGGTCTAAAAAGACCAAAGTATTGAAATCCTGTCAAAAATGATGAAAAATTAGGTTGGTCCAAAACCACTTTTCTCGACGTTTTGAAAGTCCCTGAGTCTGAAAAAGCAAAAAAAAAAAAAATGTCCGTCCGTCTGTCTGGATGTATGTAGCAGTGGTATCTCGAGAACGGCTTATCCGATTATGCATTTTTTTCGACAATCTGTTTGTATGGTCAAGGCGGAGATTTGAAAAGCTTTTAGAGACTGCACGTCAACAGGGTGGGGTACCTGCCATACGAATTGACCCAAAATACCTGGTTTTATAAATATTTACGATCTTTTTATATAATATACTGGTTTGATTATTGAATTGGGCATTGAATTGGGAATTGATTTAAAGGTTAAATTAGGGGTCAATTTGCGGGTTGAGTTGAAGTTGAGTTGGAGTTGAGTTGGGGTTGGATTTGGATGTAGTGAATAGTTAACAAATTTTTTATATGATAAACTTGCTTATTTATCAACCGATTATTATGAAATCTGACATGTGCGTTGGAAATGGGATTCCAAAATGATTTTTTGATGAAGTTCTGGAATATGGAAAAGTATGATGGAACTTGCCCATTTCTCAACCGATTACGACGAAATTCGACATGTGTATTGGAAATGGGATTCTAACATGTGTTTTGGATGAAGTTCTGGAATATGGCCAAGTATGATGGAACTTGCTCATTTCTCAACCTATTAGTATGAAATTTGAAATCTGTGTTGGAAATGGAATTCTAAAATGTTGTTTGTCAGAATTGTTGTTTTGAATTGGGTTTTATGGATATCACTTGCTGTTTATTCCATAGATGGTAGCACTATTCAGTTTATGGTTTATTCAAGTACACATGACTATCTATAAATTATCGATCTATCAAAGAGAGCTAAGAACTGTTGTTTTTCATTACTTGAAAATATATAATAAATCTTTTTGTTCATTAAACATCTGAAATTATTCACCCATAATTCAACATATAAGCGACATTGTTTGGCGTTCTGGAATATGCCAAGTATAATGAAACTTGCCCATTTCTCAACCGATTATGATGAAATTCGACATGTGTGTTGGGAATGGAATTCTAAAATAATTTTTCGATGAAGCTCTGGAATATGGCCAAGTAGTATGGAACTTGGCTCTTTTTAACCCGATTATTATGAAATTTGACATTTGAGTTATGTAAATGGGATTCTAAAATGAGTTTTTGGTAAAGTTCTAGAATATGGTTAGTTACACGGTTAGAAATATCAGTATAATTTTGTATACTACTTTCGGTATAATGTTCTAGAATACGATTTTTCGTGTTAAATTGGATGTATGTACTCATATTACTGATGCTTTTGACCTGTCTGTCTGTTGTTGCATAAGTAAATATATGTTGGTTAAAATAGAAATCAATACTGTCAAAACTGTCACACCAACTTTATGACATTATTGAAGATACCAAAGACCGAAGTTCTGATCACCTCGTGTGGTTTCAGCCCTTTATATTTTATATAATTTATAGGGTTGATGGGATTCGTAAATTCATAAAATTTATCGAATATAATTTATTAAATTTACAGAATTTGTAATAACTAAAAGTTTATGAAATTTGTAGAATTTAAATCATTTAGACAATTTGTAAACTTTATTCATAGAATTTATAACATTTAGAGGACTCTACAAGTCCCTCCAGTTATTTATAGAATTTATTAAGTTTTTAAAATTTATAGAAAAAATTGAATTTATAGAATTGCTAAAGTTTATAGGATTTATCGAAATTTTTGTATTTATAAAACAAGTAAAATTTGAGTTTGTAGAATTTATAAAACAGACACACTTGAAACAATTAATCAACGAACTCAATTTAAACTCAAAGAAACTATAAAATGTGAAGTATTTCAATTATTCATAAAATTTATACAATTTAAAAATATTATAGAATTTTTAAAATTTTTAAAATTTAAAATTTTATAGAGTTTATAGGCATATTAAAACCTATAAAATTTATAGAATTATTTGCCACACGTACACAAGTACGCATTTGTACTTTCCAACCATCAAGCCATAAAGTGTTGTAAATAAAAAATATTAAAATTTGATACAAATTTCTTTTATTATAAACTCAAAATAAATTATAATAAAAAAATTTAATTTAAATCTGTGCAAAATATTGCCATTTTGTACATACATAAATAAATAAAACAGAGTCACGATACAAAATTACGCAAAAAAAATTTATATTATTGAGCGGTTAACATGTCATAATACATTTTTAATAGCTTCAAAAATTACAAAGTGTATACATAGAATAACCAAAATACAGAATTTCCAAAACAAACGAGTTAAAAACATTTATAAACAAATATTTAATCACGATTAAAATAAAATCTCAATATTTTCACATATTGGTAAAATTAACAATAACAACCAAAATATATACGAAACTAATCAAACAATTGAGATTCTAATGAAAAACAGAATGATAGGAACAGAAAACTGTATGTATTTCAATTTTCCTTGAAATTCGTTTGCCATTTCCCTATAATATAAATGCCACAATTTCCATCATCACGTCCTTTCGATTTTCATCAATTTTATATTTCTAATAACCATAAAATAATGGTCGAATAAAAGCAAAAATAAAAGAAAAACCAATTTTCACTTTCCCTTTTTTGTTTTAAGAAGCCATATTATGTATTTGTCAGGTTAATTATTGAACTTTTCCACATCCCAACAAATAATAATAATAAAAAAAAATCATTTCTTTAAGATTATTATACAAGAGACGACGACGGCATTACACATAGAGGCAGATTAACATTTTTTTTTTTTTTTATTAACAGATTGATTTGGGTCGGGATTACATAATATAACGATGTTGCGACGATATAGAATGAAAAAAGCGGAAATTATATTTTCCATACAATTTTTCGTATGTTTTGTTGAGATAGTGTGTACATATGTAGTTTTCTAAGACGATTAAAATTTTGTTTTGTATTTTCCGTTGTCTATTGTGTGAGGACCACATAAATTTGACATGTCCATTAAACTATTAACAAACTACTACAAATGTACTACTTAAAAATAAAAATATTATAAAAGATTTATAAGGATACATAAGGATAATACAACAGTAATGTGTATTATTTATTTTATTACTTTCCTTTTGTCTAACTGTGTGTTTGTAGATAGGTGTGGGTTTACGTATGTGGGTGTTTGTTTTCGTAAGCATGGCAGAGGATTTATCCTAAATAATAATCATAATTATTGCCCCTTATGTATGACCAAATTAATCACGATGTAAGTAAGGACATAACCTATATGCAAAGACAAAAAGAAATCAAGAGAGAGAGTATTAAATAAAAGATTTCGCGAAAAACGAGGAAACGAGGAAAAAAAGTTGAAATATTTATGCACGTAGAAAATAATGTAAAAATGTTTTAATATAATACCGGGTTCGGTTTGAAAACGTGTTTTGATGATTCTTATATGTATACAGTTAAGTCGAATTATTTTTCCTAACTTTTGTCGGGCTTATGGAACTATCCTCAAGCCGCCGCTGAATGAAATTCTTGAAATTCGAGATTTTGTAGTTTTGAGATTAATTTGAATTAATGGCCGTGAATTTATTCGCTATTCTTAGTGATTTCTGCAACAATATAGATAAGCGAAATCATAGTCTTGAGCGTAAATTATAAGTTCGAGAGTAATTCTCAAATGCTTTCTTCAAATTGTCACGGATTATGGCATGAATAATTGGTTGTTTGATATCAGGTGGTAACGTTTCGATCTGAGATTCATTTAAGCTGCTTGCTTCCCGCAGAGGTTTATAAGTACTCGCATGATGGATCATCTCATAACCAAACAGGCTATAATAAGGAGAATAACTTATCGAGCGGGGAACTGCACTTCGTAGTGCGGCAGATATTTCACTCAGATGTTCGTCCCAAAGTTTATGATCTGTTTTGATATAGGACCTTATTGCACTTAAAACGGACCTATTTTCCCGCTCTGAAGCATTTGGTTGGGGTGAATTGACAGGAGTTCGCTGGTGCGTTATGCATATATACGTTTATAAGTACTCGCATGATGGATCATCTCATAACCAAACAGGCTATAATAAGGAGAATAACTTATCGAGCGGGGAACTGCACTTCGTAGTGTGGCAGATATTTCACTCAGATGTTCGTCCCAAAGTTTATGATCTGTTTTGATATAGGACCTTATTGCACTTAAAACGGACCTATTTTCCCGCTCTGAAGCATTTGGTTGGGGTGAATTGACAGGAGTTCGCTGGTGCGTTATGCCTTATTTGGAAAGAAACTTTTGAAATTCTTTACTGAGAAACTGAACCCCATTATCCGAGAAGATTGTTTCTTGACAGCCAAATACTGAAATAATTTCAATTTTTAGGAAATCTATTACATTTGTAGTTGAACCTTTATTGAAAGATTTAAGAAATGGGAATTTGGTCAATTGATCAAGGAAAAATAATGGTTTTTCCAGTTTTTGTTCTCGGATAGGGACGTTTTGGTAATTTTTTCACACGTCACATCTTGCCACATAGTCGTATGCGTCCTTTGCCATTTTAGGCCAATAGTAAAGTTTTCGGAGTATACACAGCGTTTTGTTTATTCCTCCGTGTGCAGCGGTTGGCTCATCATGTTCTGCTTTGATTAGGTCAGATACAAGTGGTTCAGGTATCCATAACTTCCAAGTAGAAGTACCAAGGAGTACATCGTTTGTTTTAGGTTCAATTCGTATGTTTAGACGACCTTCCAATATCAGATCACGCATGCTAATCAGCCATTTCAGGCTAGCGTGATCAGTAATTACAGTAAATCTGTAGCCTTCCACGTACTGACGAAATTTTTTAATTGACAGAACCGCAGCTAAACACTCAAGTTCAGTAACGGAGTAGTTTTTTTGGGCTGAATTGAGCTTTTGAGAGAAAAAGGATATCGGCCGCTCGACAGAGTTATCATTTTTTTGAAACAGAACACCTCCAAGCCCTTCCGTGCTTGCATCGCAACGAATAAAAAATTGCTTGGAGTAATCTGGATTTGTAAGCACTGGAGCGGTAGACAACATACAATTCAATCTCTCAAAAGCCAAGTGGGCTTCACTGTCCCATCCGAATTTCACCTTCTTTTGGTGTAAACGAATTGAATTTGTTATTGTCATTGCTGATATTAGGCGTTAAAGTTGCCGTGTCATGTTCCTTACGAGTCCTAAATTTACCCTGATTGTAGCTAGGTGTCCAAATGTTCATTCGATTAAATTCTGATTGTATTTGATCATATTCAGAATGCACTGGTGCAGATTGGTTTAGATTTCCTGAATTTGGATTCAAGTTTTGGAAAGAATATTGGTTTTGTTTAGAGGGTTGCAACCGATGATTAGTTTGAGGTTGTGTAACATTATGGTAAGTGTTGCCCAAAAACTGAGATTGAGTTAAATTATTTCTTATTGCATTATTCTCACTAAGCTCAAAGGAACTGTTCATCGAGTTTTGGTACATGTTATTTTCATAGTTTTTTGTTCGTCATGTCCAAAATGAACATTTTTGTTTACTGTCATTGGCGAGGAAGCAGTAGCACCTATTAAATCATCTACGTCATCTGACTCTCTGTGGCCTCCATCCAATTTAATTGTCTCCAATGACTTTTTGGAAGCGGGTTTAGAAATGACTTTTGGCACAGCTCCTCCAACGTTTTTAAATTTACGAAGGTTTGTATCATGTTTTGGATCTATCCCTAGATAATCCTCTAATATCTTAATAAAACTCCGGTTCGAACCTAAAATTTGGGTAATATCGAAAGAATCACCAACTGAATTTCTTGCAAACACTTGCGTGCAACAAACACGCATATCAAATTTCAAAATAATTGGTTGATAAATAGGCAAGTTTCATCATAGAAAAAATTTGTTAACTACTCACTACATCCTAATCCAACCCCAACTCAACTCCAACTCAACTTCAACTCAACCCGCAAATTGACCCCTAACTTAACTTTCAAATCAATTCCCAATTAAGTACCCAATTCGATAATCAAACCAGCATATTATATAAAAAAATTGTGAATATTTATAAAACCAGGTATTTTGGGTCAATTCGTGTGGCAGGCACTAGAGAATGGAAACAAGCGTAAAATTTCGATCAGAAACAAACAAAAATTTATTATTGCAAGCACAAGCAAAATCAAAATAAAAACATACGAAAAATACGAAAAAATATTTTTCGAGTAATTTTGCTCGTTTCGTTTTGTTGCAACAAGCAAAATCAAAATATCAAATTTCAAGTAAATCTAGTTGCTAACTTGCGATCAATTACTGATTTTTCTTGAAATTTCGAAATTGTGCGGAATTTGTTTCGTTTTGATTTTTTGTTAATTTGGATTTATTGAAATCACTGAATATTTTAAATAATATAATATATATGTAAATGTAGTATACTTATGTATAACTGTTATCAAAATGTTAATAAAAATGTTACCTTTCTAGAATGGTGGTGATTAAGATAATTGAGGTTTAGATGTAAATTGTATGTTCCGATTTTCAGAGATAATTCAAAGATTCCCATTGTACATTAACAAAATAAGCGTTATTTGATCAGAAATTTATTGGTTTTGCTCATGTTTTGAACGCATTTCCACACGCAAAGCATTTCGTGTTTTTGACAAAGGTTCGAGCTCAAAAATGCCATCTAAATATTAAATTACACAATTTCACATATCGAAATTTGGCCGACAAATATTAAAGAGGTAGCTATTTTCTTTAAAGCGAATTATGTAATTTTAACAAACTTTTTTAAGTTATAATCCGGTTTTCAAAATTCAATTGTTTTTTAATTTTTTCGTTGTAGAAATAACAAATTTATCAAAAATTGGAAGTGCCAATTTAAAAATTCGTTCGGAGCTTAATTAACTAAATGAACTGAGCAATCAATCTTCAATAGATAAGTTTTGGAGGCATCTAAATCAAAGTAATAGATCATCCTAATGAACGAATACCAGATACTATAAGTCAAGGGATTCTTACCATCAAGGTAGGCCGAATGATACATACAGGAATTATATGAAACAATAAGATTAATTTAATTTGGTGCTTGATGAGTAATTTACAAAGGTTCTAACTAAAGCGCTTACTCCTAGCAGAGATATTGTTTATCCATAAAAAAGGTGTTTTGTCCTAAAATAAGTATATTTAGTTCCGCATTTGATAACGAATTGTGTTGGACAAAACAGTAATCTATGATTGACTCAGTCATGATTTAGTTTCTGAGAAGCTTAAGGTAAACCAATGATATAAATGTGAACAATATGAGTTTTATGAACTTTATGAATTTTATAAAAGTTAAGTATTTTTTAGAAAATTGTTAAGTTTATAAAATTTTTGCAATTAGGACTTATGAATTCCATTTTATTTAGTGATTTAGAATTATTTATTTCATGAATTCGATTTTGTAAGGATTTTATGATCTTTATGAATTATACGAATTTTTTAAATTTTATTTATTATATGAGTTTTAAAAATATTATGAATTTTGAGAATTTAATGAATGTGTTAAGTATTTTAAAAATTTCATGTATTTTATTAATTTTGTAAGTTCTCTATAACTCAAAATTACAATTAAAATTTTGTATTAACTTGATGAATTTTATTAATTTTAAATTAAGAATTTTAGAGATCATTATGGATTTCATATAATTTCTAAATTTTAATAATCTTATCAATTTTATGAGTTTTATAAATTTATATAATTTTAGTTTTTAAAAATTCAATTAATTTTATTCTTTTTAGGAATTTCATCAGTTTCATAAATTTTATTTATTTTGTCAATTTCGTTCCTTGATTCGAATTTTATGAATTTTATGTTTTTTGAAAAATGAAGTGAATTTTGTAAATTCCATGCGTTTATAAATTTTTTCAGTTTTAGGAATATAATCATTATCATAAATTTTAATAATTTTGTCAGCTCCAACTTATGAATTTTACAACTAGAAATTTTACGAATTTTATAAACTTTGATTTTTAGTAGTATTATTTAATTTCATGAGATTTATTAATTTTTTAAACTCCGTTAATGAAATTTATGAACTTATATATTAAGAATAGCTGCATTTCTTGAAATTTGATCTGACCCGGATCAAATCATTCAGGTTCAAGTAAGTGTAAATTTTTAGTTCGGAAAGGTTCGATTTTTGGACCGAAGTTTTCTAATTTTTTGCGGCAAATAAAAGCCCTTTTTGAACGTGAAACATTATTTTGACCAACTGGCATACATACAATATTTATGCCTGGTGCTAATTTTTTGTCCAAATTATAAAAATTAAATTTTTTGCTAAAATCACACCATTGACCATTTCTTAAGCAAAAATGTTTTTCTCTCTAATTTCGATAAATATTGGCTAATACAATACATAAATTTGGATACCACTTAGCCGAAACTAATGCCTAACTCGTCGAATAAGGCAATTATTTACTTAAACCAACATTACCAACCTTCCATGACGACTTGTCGAATGGATTTCGCTCGTGCGGACGAAATAATTGAAAATGGCACAAAACACTCATAATAGTTGATGTTAACTCGATTTGCTAAAATATATAGATCCACTTTTCAAGTTCAAAGTTGTAGACTGTAAAAATCAGTGTCGAATCGAAATTGAAAACCGTCGAGCGCAGGCTGTCGAGCTCGTTTGTATCGTATGCGCTAACCAAAAATGCGCAAATTACATAATACTTTCACAAGACAGTCATACTTATTTGAGGCGAGTAAATTTACGGAACTATAAGTTTGAGGAACTTAATTTTAAAAATTTTATTAATTATGCCAATACCATTATATGATTTTAAATTTTACTAATTTTTTGATTTTATGAATTTTGTGCATTTCATGAATTTTATTAATTTTTTTAAATTTAATGAATTTTATGTATTTTGCGAACTTTATAGCTGTTTTGAGTTTGAGGAAATTTATCCGTTTCATGAATTTTATTAATTTTGAAAATAGTATTTTATAAATTGCATGAATTTCATTTTATGAATTTTTTCCGGTACATGTACGAATTTTTTATATTAATTTTTTAATAGGAATTTTACCAATTTTATTGGTTTAAGGAATTTTAATAATTTTGGCAATTCCATTCCATCATTGAGAATTTTATGGATTTTACGATATTATGAATTTCATGGATATTTTATAAATTTTGTGAATTTCATGAATTTTATCAATTTCATAAATTTTAATAATTTTTTCAGTTCAATTTTAAAAAATTGTATTAACTATGTAAACATGATTTTATAAATTTTTAAATATTAAGAATTTTATGGACTTTATGAATTTTTTAATAGGCATTTATTTTAACATTGTATTTTTAAGAATAATGTTAAATTTGTAAATTCGATTCTATGATTATCGTCAGTTTTATGACGAAATTCTGGAATTTAGCCAATTAGGGTGGAGCTTGACTATTTCTTAATCGGTTATGATGAAATTCGACATACACGATGGAAGTGAAGTTCCAAACAGATTTTAAATGAAGTTCTGAAATGTGGCCAATTCAATGAGATTTTAAAATAATTTGTTAATAAAATTCTGGACTGGAAAACCAAAAATATGGCTTTCCAAAAAACAATAAAATAAATGCTTTACAATACAACAACTACAAGAAGTATTTTTTTATACATAAACTATTATTCTTTGAATATGATGATTTCATAAATACTAATATTTCTCAGGAAATACCGGGTATCGTGCTAAGGAAATATTAATAAACTTAAAAATTATACTCTTAATAGTACAGATAATTCATTTTCCATTTAAAATTAATACAATTTTCAAAAATCGACAAAAGCAGCAACCCCTTAATTTTTTTCTAATGTACCCGAATTCATATTCGAGTACATAAAATATGTATGAGATCGAAAAGAATTGACTTTTTTTACGACAATTGTGCTGATGATGAGGATACTTAAGGATATTATTATTTTGTGTGTGTCGATATATTGATTTGGTGTGTTAATTTTTTATACGAAAAAGGGTGTGGTGAGGGAAGCCTGCGATTTTAAAAAAATGAACATCGTTTTATTTTTTTCTTGGTCTCATGGTGCCAGTTAAATTTTATGGTTTTTGGAATCAAATATTAATAATGGCATTATTTTATATGAAGTGAATTATTTCAAATAAATACGAGTAGGGCCTATATATACATATGATTGGATTGGCGATTGGTATTATAAAAATCCGATAACCGATATGCATATGGTCAATCGTGGTAATAATCATATGTAATGTTATATTCTCCCTGGCAAGTAAGATATGAAATATTAATTCAACAACAGCATGATGCATGTACACGGGACAAATTCGTACCGAGACAATAAATATATTTTTATATAAAAGCGACTTACCATGATTTAAAATTCATATTGTACCGTAGCCAAAGAATATCCATTCACTATTCAGTACTTATATCTGGACGCAGCAAACAGAATACATTCACTTCACTTGTTCAAAGCACATTGAAATTTATATGGTTTGCTATCAATTTTTTTTTTTAATTATGTTTGACAAGAAGTTAAATAATATTCAGCGAAACAATTGTTGTATGTACATATGTATATGGTGAAGAAGTCATAGGGGGAAATAAAGAAAGAAAATCCACTTAAATGTTTATTGTTACTTGCCGATATGTTCATAAATAGTAAATACATAAAATACAGTAAAGAGTCAGATGTCTCTATATATAGAACAGGTGTAATGTTTCATGTTTAACTCGATTTACGTATGACTCTATTATGGAATGTCATTATAGTTGTCATTTCTGACTCGCTCCAATCGGCCTAAATTCCTATACCCCTTCGACACCACGTGAAATTCCCATAATTATCCTATTCTTGCAATTCACAAATTGAGATTTTTTTTGTTCAGAGATTAATAAATTTGAATATTGCCTATTGTGGATCTACGTAATTTTAAATGTTGTTAGTAAGGATACATAAATCGAGTGTTGCCGGTTTATTTTTTTTTATTGTCTATGGGTGTACTTGCTATATCGATTACATTTTATTATGATGTCACAATAAAATAAATTATGAAAAAAGACATTGGCGGATATTCATTAATAAATACTCTTTAGCCCAAATATGCAGGTATATAATATATCCGCCATTGGAATAAGCGCACCCAAAAATAATAATCCGCACAGAACACACGAATTTTGATAAGAAATTTAAACAATCAAGTTTTGTATATTTTGTTATTATTGTATATTTTATGCAACAAAAAATGATTGAGGGCTACTGATATGGGAATCAATATTTTTATGTTGTTTTGGATGCCGAAAGCTGTTTTTATTTGTTCTGTTTCGGCTGGTCATCATAATATACACGTATATATATATGTATATATTGTATAATTAACCAAGAAAGTGATAACATATTTGCCAGCGAAAAGGTTGGATTGTCTGTGTACTGGTCTCCAATATCGCAAAATAAATGTGTTTACGATTAATAAATGTGATAACGACCCTGTCGTTATTATTTTATTGTAGCTTGTGTATTTTTTTGTGTTTTTCTAAGAAAAGGGAAAGAGGTTGGGTATTTGTTTACTAGTATATAATTTTGTTAGGTGCGTTTTTGATTAAACATTTAAATGATAATAGAATTTTTTTTTGTCACGTTTATCATTATTTTTACACGAGAACATCTACTCAGTAACCATAGGAAATCAAACTGAATTTGGTTGTAACGCAGAATCAAATATTATAACGGCTAGCACAACTTGTATCTTGAGGTCTAGCCATTAGGAAGGGTTAAGGGTCAATCCAATGTTTTTTAAGTTAAATAACGTAAGATGCAGAAAGGAATGTTTCTTAAATTTCGTTTTTAATCCCATTTCTTCATCATATGGCCAGCTAACAGTTGGAAAATTAAAATCCGTTGTGATTAAGGAGGTGTCAGATGAATTAGGAGCATTGCAGAATTCCTTTATTGGGTCGCAACAGGCAGTGTAACATGATATCGGTGAGCCAGGCGGAAAATATGGAACGTAGACAAAAATTGACTTTTATTTTATTGCGATTTTAACACATAATTGGTCGATGGGCAGGTTGGATATTTCAACTAACTAAAGAGTATAAAAACTCCGTGTAAACCTAGAAGCGGTATTCAGCATGGGAAGTGGCCGTTTAATATTTGAGCTTCTGGTACTTCAACATCAATTTAAAATCAAATGTTTATTTATTTAGTTGTTGGTAACAATAATAAAATGAGATTTTATTATTAGATATATAGCCCGAAAATTATATGTAACGGTAACGAATTTAAAAAATTGCATTTATTATTTTTCATTTAGCCTTCAACTATCGGTTTTCATCAATCATAAATCCAACCGGTGGAAAATCCAAATCATAAAACATATGTAGGTCATTTTATTGAGCAAATTTTATATGGAGAATAAGATCCTACCCTATGCTAAATAATACGAATCTCAGTGATTCAATCGGGTAGACAACATATACAATAGAATGTAAAGAAGACACATTCGATTTTCCAAATCTGGCGCAAGTGTACGTACTGCCTCCTCGCGGCAACCATCGGTAACTGTAACCATTAGGCAGAATATGGCCTTCTGTGACAGGCTAAAGTACGGCGCTAAAGGAGAAAACCTCGACAAAAAATCCCTAAGCTAAGGTGGAACAGCATATGCCGAAGGCTGAATGGCTGATAGGATAATCAGTCCATATATGCCGACTCTGGATACCAGGCACCCTCCAGTTTTATTTAGCCTTCCTCTAGTAAAGGTGGGAGACCTACAGGCGATTTTTATTCTGAGCAACTCGCACGTCATGTGCTGGCCAAATACTAGGTAGTGGGGCGAGAATTTTGTAGATGAATGCATAATGTTTAAAATAAACAGATAATCCCATTTCTTGTCGCGCGGTCCAAACCATACCCGGCCGTCAACAGATTGATGACCGTCATATTATTATTATATAATCTTTATGTTATATCTATATTTATGTATTTATCTTTATGCATTATTATTATTATTGTTCAATACCCAATTATTATTACCTAATTAGTATATAACGCGTACAGAATATTCCAGAGTAGCTATTATTTATGTATACCTTCTTGTATTATATAACTTTATTATTATCTATTATTATTCTATATGTATGATTCCCCTACCTAGTAATTGTATGTACCATTGCATTTTTCTCATTACCCTTACCATTTTTTTTTCTTATGTACCAATTTATATACCATCATCGTGATGGTCAATTGTAAAATAATCTTTCCGTATTCTGTATCCAAATGCCAAACAAGCATTTTTAATAAACTCAATTATTGTTAAAACTAAATTCTTTATTTGTAATGTTGTAAAATAAAAGAAGTGAATATTGAATTTGTTGTGTAACATATTGGCATTTTGGATATTATTTTGTGGAATGTATAATCACTCCTAGATTATACATTTTTTGGTCCTTCGAGCCGGATGCGGCCCAACGCATTCAGTTTATTTTGGATTTTTGTACCGATTCACCAGCCTGTGTGTTATTTGCTAGCAATCAGCTGTGCCATGTTCCAGCGTATAGAAGCGGCAATCGAGCGCTTTTGGAAGGTTGAAGAAATTGTGCCAGAAAATTCCTTATCCATGGAAGAACAACAATGCATCGAATTATTTCAGTCAACCACTAAATTGCAAGGTAATAAAATAGTTGTCCAATTGCCCTTTAAGCCAGACGCAGCCGGAGTTGGAGAAAATTATTTGCAAGCCCGTCGGAGATATTACTCATTGGAGAAAAGACTAAGCCAGGATAAAGATTTGAAGGCAGCCTACGACGAATTTCTACGCGAATACCTAAGGTTGGGTCACATGGAATTAGTACCAGAAAACGAAATATCAAAGGCAAATAATCAGCTGTTCTACCTACCTCATCATCCCGTGGTAAAGGAGTCAAGCTCCACCACGAAGGTTCGTGTCGTATTCGATGCTTCAGCCAAGTCAAGTAACGGCTATTCTCTGAATGATAATTTGATGGTTGGTCCGACCATACAGGACAATCTAGTGAATTTATTGATCCGGTTTCGCAAGCATAAATATGTCTTTTCTGCTGACATCGAGAAGATGTTTCGGCAGATTGCCATTTCTGATCCAGACAAAGATTATCATCGTATACTATGGAGGGAAAGCTCAACCGATAATCTAAGACATTACCGCTTGAACACCGTGACCTACGGCACCTCACCTGCACCGTTTTTAGCCACAGCCTCACTTGGATTCTTGGCAGATAAGTACGCAAAGGTACATCCTGAAGCTAGCAATATTATTAAAACCGACTTGTACATGGAAGATTTGATGTCTAGCAGTGATAACCTCGACATGGCATTACAGTTACAGAGAGATGTAATTTCGATAATGAAGTACAGGGGGTTCAACATGCGAAAGTGGTCAGCAAATCACCCACTACTATTGAAGAATATTCCATTAGAGAGTCGCAAAATGAAATCATTTGAGATTACCGATAATAGTCAAATGATCTCCGTGTTAGGTATAAAATACAATCCAATTGCAGATTATTTTCATTTTAGAGTATCATTACCATCACCACCAGCTAAGATTACAAAGCGTTCATTTTTGTCGGAGACGTTACGCATTTTCGATCCATTGGGACTATTATCACCGGTTACGATTGGATTGAAGATTTTGTTCCAGTCATTATGGTTGGAAGGCATCAATTGGGATAACGAGCTACCAGCGAATATTTTAAAGGACTATTTAGCAATCCGAGCCCAGTTAAAGTTGTTAAATGACATACAATTTCCGAGATGGTTATATATCAAGGGTGATCATTTGGAACTACATGGATTCTCAGACGCATCAAAGGATGCTTACGCTGCCGCTATTTATGCTCGTGTAGTTTCAGCAGATGGAGGCGTCCAAACCAACTTAATAATAGCCAAAACTCGTGTTGCCCCGATCAAGGCACTCATAATCCCAAAGTTGGAGCTAAACGGTGCTACATTACTTCTCAGAATACTAAAGCTGACATTAGAAGCACTTAAGTTATCGGAAGAACCGGTGATTTACTTGTATACCGACTCAACCATTGTATTACAATGGATGTCCAAGCCACCCAAGATGCTTAACCCATTCCAAGCAAACCGTGTTGCGGAAATTATGACCACCACTAACCGAGGCCAATGGCATTTCGTACCAAGCAGTGGCAACCCGGCCGATAAATCAACCCGAGGGATCGTTCCTGAAGATCTAGTCAACGAGGCAATATAGTTAAAGGGTCCAGAATTTTTACATAAGTCTCCGCTAGTACTACCTGTATCTCCTAAAATCGAAAAATTGGAAAACTTACAAGTCATTTCTAATTTTATTACAGCCGCTAAAAATCATGAGATTATCAAAGAGCTGATTTCTAGATTTTCAAGTCTACGTACATTAACCCACGTATTAGCATTCATTCTACGCTACAAAAACAATCTTCAATCAAGGAAGATAAAGCGTAGATCAGGACTCAATTTATCAGTAGACGAGGTGCTAGTCGCTGAATATTACTTGTTTCGATGTGTTCAGTATGAAATATTTACTCTCGAAATTAACTTATTGTTGAATCATAAATCAATACCAAAACATTCAAACATTTTTTCTCTTTTTCCATATATCGACAATCATGGTGTGATGCGCATGAGAGGACGTTTGGAGAACAAAAGTATGAACCATGATGCCAAACATCCCATTATCTTGCCATCCGACCACGTTATTACTGAGAGGATCATCCGTGAACTTCATCACAGGAATCTGCATGCCAGCCACAAATTGTTGCTGACCATGGTTAAACAACGATATGCAATTCCACGGGTGAAAAATTTAATACGGCGAATAATTCATTTGTGCTTCACCTGCCGACGATTCACCGCCAAGCCAGAACAGCAACTAATGGGACAGCTTCCTGCTTGTCGTATCAACCAGTCAATTAGACCTTTTATCGAAGTTGGAATCGATTTAGCTGGTCCCTTTTTCCTCAAAACATATAAGGGCCGAGGCGCTAAAACTTATAAGGTGTATTTAGTCGTGTTTGTATGTATGGCAACAAAGGCCACAACGTTGGAAATGGTCACGGACATGACGACTGATGCTCTTATCGCGTCCCTAAAACGCTTCAGTGCAACCCGAGGATTACCCCAACATACATATATATTGTGATAACGGCACCAATTTAGTAGGAGCAAGGCGCGAGCTTCAGTATTTCTACCAAAGGTTTATGGACGAAGCCCAACAAACCCAAATTCAAGCATGGTGTACCGACAATTGCATCCAATGGCATTTTATCCCTCCTGGTGCTCCTACATTTGGTGGCTTATGGGAAGCCACCGTCAAATCCTGTAAATACCATTTACGTCGAGTGATTGGAGAGGTCCTATTTACTTACGAAGAATTCCTAATCATTGCCAAGCAAATCGAGGCGTTATTAAATTCCAGGCCGTTGGGAGAACTCCATGACGATGAATGGAACCCTTTAACCCCTGCACATTTCCTGATTATGCAACCATTAACGACGTTATCCGAACCCAGCCTTCAACATTTAAAGATGTGCAATCTGAGTCGATGGCAGTTGATCCAACAGTTACTTCAAGGATTTTGAAAGCACTGGTCGCAAGAGTACGTCACCTCTCTAAATAAACATTACAAGGCGCATGCTGAAAATCATCAATTCGCCATAGGAGATTTTGTTTTGCTTCGAGATCAGAATCTACCACCCACCAAATGGCCACTAGCCAGGATTTATCAACTTCACCCCGGAACCGACCAACTCACCAGAGTCTTATCCCTTAAATTACCTAATGGAACCATCCTTAAACGCCCCATTTATAAACTGTGTCTTTTACCTAAATTTGACTGTACCGAGTCAACGGCGGCGGTATGTTTAAAATAAACAGATAATCCCATTTTACAATAAAAGAAGTGAATATTAAATTTGTTGTGTAACATATTGGCATTTTGGATATTATTTTGTGGAATGTATAATCACTCCTAGATTATACACATAACATTACGAAGAGCCGCAGCAATCTCCTGGATATGTAAGTCCCATTCATTGTGTTGATTGTCATTGAGATAAGAGCGAATGGCCGCTAAAACTGTTCTGTTAACACGCTCAGACGCATTGCTCTGTGGTGAGTATAACGGAGTACGAATGTGTTTGATCCCGTATTTCTGTAATAGGTCTTGAAACAATTTGGAAATAAATTGTTTACCATTATCACTAATAATAAATTCCGGTACCGAAAATAGGAGAAATATGTCATTTTCAAGAGACTTACATATCAAAGCCGCCGTCGCTTCTCGTAGGGGTTTGAGAATCACAAATCTTGAATAATGGTCTAAAATGATAAAGATGTAGGCGTTGCCATGCTTTGACCGAGGATATGGTCCCAACAGATCAATATGTAACCTTTGGAATGGTCGCTCGGATATAACTTCATGTCCCATTTCTGGCTTGGTAGTGTAATTAACGGGCTCGTTTATTTTACAGCTAACGCAATTGGCAACATATTCATTGACATCTTGAGCCATTCGCTGCCAAAAGAATTGTCTGCGAAGTCTCTCGATGGTCTTTCCAGTACCCATATGTGCTGATGATGGTGATAAATGGGCCTGTTCAATCAAGGAACGAGTAAGTTTATTAGGTACGACCAATCTCCACGCAGGCAAATCCGTTTCATCATATTGTGTACCAAATGAAGGCGTAAAAAGTATTTTATTATCCTTCACGCAGAAATTATGACAATCTGCTCCTATTTCTCGAGTTTTTACCATCTGCCCAAGGGGCTCCATGCTATCGGAGTTATCTAAAGCGGACTTCTTGTTGGGTTTTTCACTCTCGCCAACGAGGGCAGACAATATAGCTGGCTCCTCAGAAAAAAACCCGAGATAACGCATCTGGTACAACATTGATGGACCCTTTCCTATAACCAATTTCAAAATCAAAGGCCTGCAATTTTAAACTCCATCTGGCAAGCCGCCCTGACAAGTCCTTTTGCGACATAAGCCAACGAAGGCTGGCATGATCAGTATATATCGTGAAATTGTACCCTTCTATATATGCTCGGAACTTTTTGACACTCAGTACCGCTGCATAGCATTCTAATTCTGTAATGGAATAATACTTCTGAGCCGCGTTTAATTTTTGGGATATGAACGCTATGGGGCGTTCACTTCCGGCGGCATCAAGCTGAAATAATACGCTTCCTACTCCAGTGGTACTGGCGTCACACTGTATATAGAAGGGTTTTTCAAAATCAGGATTTGCCAGGACGGGTGCTGTGGATAATGCTTCCTTAAGAGCATTAAACGATTCATCTGCAGACTTAGTCCATTTCATTTTTATCCCTTTCATTGTAAGGTCTGTCAAAGGATAAATGTGAATAAAGCGCCTATACCAACCACAGAGTCCCATAAACCTCCTAACTTGTTTCGTGGTTTTGGGTATAGGATACTCCTTAATTGCCCGAATTTTCTCTGGATCAGTTCGCAAACATCCGTCACCAACCAAGTAACCCAAATTCTTTACTTCCTTTAGCAAAAATCGACTCTTTTCCACGTTAATCGTGAAACCAGCTTTCCCCAGCAATCTAGCAACCTCGTTTAGTAGACCGAAATGCTCATCCAGGGTGGCAGAAGTAACGAGTAGATCATCTAGATAGACAAATATTCTATCGTGAAGTTGGTGTGAGATCACCCGGTGCATGAGGCGGCACATCGTCTGTGGTGCATTGCACAATCCGAATGGCATGACCGTGAACTGATATAAAGGACGTCCAGGTACTGTGAAAGCCATCTTATCTCAATTGTCGAGATGAAACGTGTTTGATCCAATCGACCCAGCAATCCATCGATAAGTGGTAACGGATAAACATCCTTGACGGTAACTTTATTCAGCTCACGGGCATCCAAACACAGACGAACCTTACCATTTGCCTTCTGCACCAAAGTAACCGGGGAACACCAAGAACTCTGGCTTTCTTCTAAAACACCCAAGGAAAGCATTCGGTCTAACTCCTCGTACATGAGTTTCTGTTTCACGGGTGATACTGCGTAAAAACGCTGTTTAACGTGTGTCACAAGATTAGTTTTTCCCAGGCCTAGTCGTGTATAGGATGGAAACATTTCGACGATATTTTGTAACTTGGCCTGGTCTTCAGGTGACAGATCGTGAACATTTGAAGCATCACTGTTGGAACTAGCGGGGGGAATGAGATTCAATGCCGATAATTTTGGAGTAATTCCGAATAAATTCCAAAAATCTATTCCCAAATAAAGGGGCTGTTCTAGTGATGGGACTATATATAGTTTCATTCTATGTGCTTGTCCATTAAAATCAACGAGTGCATCAATGTAACCAAATACTCTTACGTAACCACTAGCCAAATACGTACCCAAATACGTAACCACTAGCAGTGTTTAGGTACGTAGAAAAACTATGAAATTTGATCAATGGATCACACAAATATTTATCTGATCCAGCACCCAATACACTGATAGTGGCTCCACTATCCAAGAGGCCATTGTAATTGTTTCCATTAATGGTGATTTGTGCATAGGGTCGTTTGTCTGTAGAACAAGTTTCAATTATTGACGATAATATGTCATATTTCAGGTTTCGCCTTGACTTCCAATATGAACGAGTTCTCAAGCGATGCTTCAAATTGTAACGTCGTTTATGATTTATTGGCAACGACTGGGAACTGAAAGTATTGATAGATTTTAGAATATGTTGGTTAATTGGATTTTCAGTTTTGTTTGAAATTACGTGCTGGATATTGGATGAAGATTCTGCTGAAAAGAAAGAATCAGTAGACGAAATAGTATCTATTTCAAATTGTTGGTCGTTCCATTCTTGAGCAGAATTTGTCACGGATGGGTCGCAACATTTTTTTGAGCATTGTGCTGAGAAGTTTTCGGGGTGCTGTGGTTCCGAAATTTTCACTGACCCCTCGAACCGTTTTCCATACATCTGGGGCATTTTGGAGTAATGGTGCCTTTCAACCCACATTTATAACAAAACCAACCGATTGGTTGTAACAAACATTCCTTAAAGGTATGACCAATATCGTCACAATTATAACAAGTCACATATGTGTGATTGACATTATATGTGGTATTTCGGTTCAACGGGGTTCCATCTGAATAATAAGGCCTATTGGACGTATTGGTTGGACGTTGTATTGCTGCGACTTGGGGCACTGAATAGTGTGGAATATTATATGGAGTTGGTTCCGCGTATGTTATATTCTGATAATTCATACCCTGATCTAAAGCATTTACTACACGCCTATAGGTGTCGTGAATTTACCATAGTCGTGTCGTGTGCATGTGTTTCTCGCCTATGGGGCACAAAGGTATCCGGATCAATTTTTAAATCAGCCCAAGTGTTTTCCCAACTGGTGCAACTACTGATCAGGTCACCGATATTTCCGAAATGCATGTCGGTTAACTGATATCACAAACCTGGTCTCATATTTTTCATTAAAATTTTAATGAGTTGTTGATCGGAATACGGTGTACTTAACTGAACCGTCAGACTCCAGATTTGTTGGTAAAACTCCAAAAATGGTTCATTTGGAAGTTGTTTCCGAGATTCAATTTTATTCTCGATATCTGACTGCGTAATTCGTACAAATTGGTCGTGGGATTCTGTTGTCGATACGTCCAGTACCAGTGGGATGCTATTCCTTTCAAAACAAAACTGATCTCTGTTAATAGCTGGTCAGTACCGAGATTCATAGAATCCGCTAAAGTTTCCAACTGAAATAAAAATAAATTAATTGGTATTCCAGTTGGGGAACCATCAAACGAAAGACCACTTCGCGATAAACCGCGGTGCTCAGGCATATATTTAACTGGAGGCGGTATAGGGTGACCGTAATTCGGAACATATTGATCAGAAGTTATAAACGGAGCGGTTGTGAGATTTGAAAACGGCATACCTGGTATTTGGCTGTTTGTTGGAACCGATTTCGGATTTTGTACGTGAGTACCCATTGATGTTGATAGAAAATTGGGTGCTGACAATGGATGCTGTATATTTTGCGGAATTTCCATGTGCAATGATAACGGGTGGGGCACATTTGTGCTTGTGGTAATCAATTGTGGTTGTGATCGATAACTAGCGGGTGGTAACACGGGATGCGACTGATTCGCGGTGTATAATTGATTTTGCGGTGAACTAGCAAAATTATTTGCAGCAGGTTTAACCTCAATGTTATCTGGTTTTGTGTTTAGCTGCTTCTCATTATATCGCCTAGTTAGTTCTGTAACTTGCTGCGATAGCAGTCTAACCTGTTCCATCATATTCGACATGACGTACATTTGGTCTGTATTAGTTACCTCCTGCGAACTGCACGATTCAGGTTCTTTAGCGTTTTCGATATGTACTGCGCTTGCAGCTTCTAACGACTCGTTTAATTTACCATTATCTTGTAAATAAATTTGAATACTAGTCAGAAGCAATTCACACGACTCGAGGGGGCTTCTGGCTGCAGTACCATATGTTTTAGAAGCAGTGGCTCGTTCAAGTCTAGAGGCAACGTGTAAGAGACGGGATTCTATTTTTTGAGCGGATTCTAGTTGCTCTTCACCTTCTAAATTTGAGAGCAAACCAATGTCAATTTTTAATTCTTAGATCTTGGCACGACACGAATCAATTTCAAGGTCGGGACGTTTCGCCGCGTTGGTGTGCATTTTCTTCGGCCTCTCACTAGTTCCAGCTTCTTCAGCAGTCACCATATTTTGCAAGATTTGAGCAGCAATATGGTCACCAACTGACACATCGCGCAATTCGCATGCTATGGCGAATTCGTCTTGATGCAAATGAAATACGTTCATTATAATAAATTTTAATTATATAAAAATAAAATACAAACAAAATTAATGAAAATAGTGAGAAATATGACAAAAATGATCACCAATTACTTAATTTCAATTTCAAATTATTATAAGAGGAGGAGAAAAAAAATATTACTTATGGTTGCCGAATGCAGTATGCAAATACTCAACACCTTATTTTTAATTAACGGAATCAAAAATAAACAATAGTATAAAATATTAGAATAACAAAATGGAAAAACTAAAAAAAATAAACTTTATCTGGAAATCAACAAACAAGCCGAAAACTTATGATTTAATTTCATTAACTCGTTAAACGTATTTATTTAAATAGTTAAATACTTAATGTATATTAAAAAAAAATTAATAATAATTATACGAATTATTCAAAATACCAAAAAAATCATGAATTGTACAATATATGTTTGGATCAAAAATAAAAATAATGTGATGAGGATGAGCCAGGGCGGCATCTCATGATAACTTGACTGTTACTATGATAAATGATGTTGTAGTGCAACAGTTTCTCAATTGTGGCAGGTGAATCAGAGTCTTAGGGAAAGGAAATTAGGATAAGGAAGAAAAGAAAAAATAATAATAACGGAAAATTGCCACTCAGCCAACCAAAACTCAAACAGTATTTGTAATACCGAACATACTTGGTGACTTAAAATTTTAAAATTTTATTTTATTAGCCATTCGACACTATCCATCATCAAGTTACAAAATCAAACTCTGCAAGAGAGGAAACATTATTTGAAGATGGATAGCGAATGCCAATCGAGCCATGTTTGGTAAACCAAAAATCAATACTAAAAATCAACACAATTTGTGGAAATAGTTGACCTTCGGTACTACCAAAACCCGAAACATAATAATTGTGAAAAAATGAATTAATTGTATGTAACTGTATTCAAAGCCCAAAAATCAACAAAATAAATTAAACAATTTTATTTATTTCCAAAAACTGGTGCAAGAAAACAGAGTAAAAAACCGAAAAAAAAATTAAATATTTAGAAATTAAACCGGAAGCGAATTTAGGAATAGGGAGGGTGGGTGGGTAATAATTATAAGATAGGAAGCCATGTTGTTTGGGCGCCACTGTAACACTTGGTATGAGCTGGAGGACACACATTATAAAGATTTAATGACTAAGAAAAAAAAATTAGTTCCTCCAACTCATATTCGGTGTCATCAGAATTTTGGACCCACACAGGGACTCTAGAGCGGTCGTTGCTGGCTAAGCTTCAGGGTAATGGCGTGGGTTTTCTAGAGTTTATGTGGGTCACATGTAACCGCGGGGGAGGATTGACTCTGATACCTTACCTATTCATGATCCGACACACTTACCCTAACTCATAAAACACGAATAATAAAAATAAAAAAACACGTTTGTATGAATCTCCACAGCATATCGGCAAACGAGTCCAAAAATGGTATTCCACAAAACAATTATTGTTTAAAGAAACTAAAAGCGAAATCGGACCTGATGTAGGACGACAATTATTAGTCAATTCACTTTTATCAAATGGTTTTTCATATGTCAATGAAAAACAATTAAAAGTTAGAGTTTATTCGACGTGCGGATTCGATTCATTATCTCAAATAATTTTCACGGTAATGTCGGATAATAAATATTTGAGAGATAAATCCAAAAAAAATTACTCCGATTTCATAAATTTTACTAGGCATTTTATAAGATATGGGGCTGATCAGTCCACTAATATTAAAAGAACTAATTTAATACTAAAGTGCTTTGATAAGTCCAACTTCTTAACAAACATTGATCATAATTGTGCATGTAACATCTCCAAATATATAGAATTTTTTATGAATCGCACAATTCAATTAAATTTTAAGTGTCCAGTTTGTCCAGTACGTTCCCATTGATTATGTTAATTTTAAAGATGAAGATTTGAAACGGATTGAAAATTTTTTTAAATTTTATGGGGGAAACTGCAATAATTGTAAAAAACCAATCGAGAGCCCCGAAGAATTTCAACTAACGACACGCAACGGGATTGCAATTTTGGATGTACAACTTTTAAACCATAACAAAATATATAACATTAAACTGAACGAAATTACAGAGAGACTTGTTTTGGCAACCAAACATCTTTTACTAGTTGGTATTATTCACTTCCAAAAGGCCCAAATTCGAAACTCACCGAGCCACTATATAGCTTATATTAAAAGAGAAACTGGACTGTGGGAGATCCATGATGACATGGCAGAAAACGTTTTGGATATTAACTCCCAAAATAGAGTTAATCCAGTATCTCTCATATATGTTGATAGTAACCTATAAATGATTCATCGTTTCCAAACTTTAATAAAGATTCCCTTGTATCGTTACATTTATTACAGAGGTTACCAGATGTTTGCCCAAAATAAATTTTCTCGTATCAAATAACACTATATCGTTATTAAAACTTTACTATACGGTTTTACTTTAAAATCGGTAACTGGCCTGTTGAGTTGAGGGTCGCGCTAATATGATTCCTACTACAAGTGTTGTACTAAACATACACGCACAAGACCTAATATTCAGTTTCACGGAGACATCTCTACGATGGCCTGTCATTGGCTATTGGAAATCCACCAAAACAAATTTTAGTATATGGTTTTACTTTAAAATCGGTAACTGGTCTGTTGAGGGTCGCGCTAATATGATGCCCACTACAAACCATCTTCTAGACATACACGCACAAGACCTAATATTCAGTTTCAGGGAGACATCTCTACGATGGCCTGTCATTGGCTATTGGAAATCCACCAAAACAAATTTTAGTATATGGTTTTACTTTAAAATCGGTAACTGGTCTGTTGAGGGTCGCGCTAATATGATGCCCACTACAAACCATCTTCTAGACATACACGCACAAGACCTAATATTCAGTTTCAGGGAGACATCTCTACGATGGCCTGTCATTGGCTATTGGAAATCCACCAAAACAAATTTTAGTATATGGTTTTACTTTAAAATCGGTAACTGGTCTGTTGAAGGTCGCGCTAATATGACGACCACTAAAAATCATCTACTAAGCATACACACACAAACCCTACTATTCAGTTTCAGGGAAACTTCTCTACGATGGCGTCATTGGCCATTGAAAATCCACCAAAAAAAAAAAATTCGTATACGGTTTTACTTTAAAATCGGTAACTGGTCTGTTGAAGATCGCGCTAATATGATGCCCTCTACAAATCATCTACTAAACATACACACACAAGACGTAATATTTACTTTCAGGGAGTTATCCACTAAACAAAGTTAATTTATTGAAGAAGTTTTTTTAAGCTGTTGAGAGGTTTTCATGTATCGTGTTACATTTTTACTAACACATCCAAATATTTTGTCAATTGTCATAATCTTCACGCTAACTAAATTCTTTCGAATTTTCAGATTGCTTAAGTCAGCAATGCTCTTATTCTTGAAATTTTTATGATGCTATTTTGAAAGGAAATTTTAAACTTTTCATAAATAAAACATTAATTAAACCTATTCATACCTAAATTTTGACAAAATATTCTTTAACCAATAAATAAACTAGTAAGCCAGGACATCCTCAAATTACAATCAATAAAAATTCTTTAGGGTCTTAAATTTTAAAATTTTTGGTTACATTTGAAATCCTCTAGAACGCCTCAAAAATGTCTTCTTAATCTACTGAACTCCTTCTTAAAAGCCTGCAAGTTCTTTAAATATGCTAAATTTTAAAGATTCACAACCTCTTCCGCTTAAATTCTCTAAACCAATAAAATTCTTAAAATGTTCTTAAAATGTTTCACAACAACAAGCTTGACAAACCTTTCAATCACAAAATTTGCCAAATTTGAAATATTTCCACGAGGTTGAAAAGTTTAATAAGAGTATGGAAATTTGGAGAAAGTTTCATGAATTTGCAAAAATTGAAGAATTTTTGGAAATTTATTATATTGTATAAGTTAATTATTTTCTTTTAGTTTTAATTTAAAAAAAAATGATTTTTTATTCAACTTATTTAGTTTACATCAACTGAATTCTTATTCTAAATAATTAACTTAAAATTAAATTCTTCTTATCCATTATAATCGAAATATGCGTACTCGACATAATTTTCCTGTAGAATTGCATTTCTGCAATTCTCTTCAATGTGTACTGCATTTGTACTGAAACGTGACTTTGGTCTTGTGTTGCATGTTGAATGTTATCAAGCAATATAATATTATTGAGGAATGCTTGTTAACTCTTCCCTTTTTAAATTCAAATGCCCTCATTTGAACTTCTAGAGAAATGGATTTGAATGGAGCTCCCGTTTTCTGGGTAGGCCGTATTTGGTGGTTGCGTACGGAATGCTGCTGTTTGTAATTCTTTATTCTCAGCAGGCACTGGTGTTTTAACGGACTTCTCACTGGATGTAGTATTGAAGATTCGTATCGTCCTATTTTTAGTAAATATAGTAAAAATAAAAATTATGGTTAGGGTGACAATGGCGGCCAATAATATTAGGCTATAGGTGATTTGTTGCATGGACGCATCGTCTTGCATCAGCTCGATTTGATCTGTATTGTTTATGTGCAGGCCTTTAATCGTTTGAAACGATCGATGTTTGATTATCGATATTTTCAAGAAACGTAGCTATTTTTGTTAAATAGCCTAAGACGCGACTATTTTTTCAAATCAATCAATTTTGCACTCAAATTCAATCAGAAAATTAAATAAATTTAATTGAAATAAAATTTAGCGTATGGCTAATCTTTAGATTAAATATAGCTTAGTTAAAATATAGAAACACTATAGAAATAATGAGTTAAACATTCACTCTCACTAATTATATTCACTAATTTGTATTCAATAATTGCTCAATTATTAAAATTTATATTGTTCTTTAAGTTTGATAAACTTACGTTTATTATAGTTGTTGTAGTATAAACCGATATGATATAAATTACTGAAGAGAAGAAAATGTTAATATTCGATGTCCTGTACTCGTTGCATCCGGCTCAAAGGACCATGTAACTGCTTAATTGGCTAGAGAAAAATTCCAAATCAACTTGGCAAATTGTTTTCTTTTAAAATTAAAGCAATTTATCAACAGTGGATGTACAAATTTTTATTTATTAATATTTATAAATTATGTAGGAGTTGTTGCAACATGTATAATTTTAGTTTGCCAAAATTATGCTAGAACTTTAAATGCACAAAATTAATTTATATATCAAATTACATCGCAAAATTAAAATTATTAATTTGTTCGAATTATAATTTATTGGAAATTTACCTTAAAATTATTTAAAAATGCATTTTAATAATCTGTTAAGTAATTTTAAATAAATTTGGTGCATAGCCAATTGAGCTAATAAATTTTGATTGAAAAACAGTGCAAAATAAAGTGGTGAAAAATTAATTAATTTAAGTGAAAGTTAAATAAATTATTGCGGAAATTAATAAATATAATAAGGTGTGATAATTAGGGATACAGATAAATAACTGATATAATTATTGTTCGGAACCGGCAGAAACCAGGAATATACATATCTGAAAAGGAAGGGAACAAAAATCAAAACAAAGAAACACAAATCTTGGAAACAAATACTTATCTGAGGTCATATTTTCCAATTCCAATCGTATCGATGAATCCGCAGAATGATACACATTCTAAAAGTAGATTGGAATGATAAAAATAGTTTAAAAATATGTTATATTATTAGTTTACTCACCTATTTAATGTTTTTGTCTTGTTTATGTTAATTTATTTATTTACTGTCAAAATGTCAAAAACAAGGAATCCGTTAACAAGAGGAATACACCAATTGTCCGAAAAGTAAAACTGGCCGAATTGAATAGTCGCGCCATCTCAGTATCAACACATGAACTATGCAAGCCAATCTTCTGTCGATTGGTGTCAATATTTTATTAGAATAATTGCATTCAGCCATCCGAAGAAGCAACAACTAAAAACTAAATAAAATGGCAAATCATCAATAAAATTGCAAGTCATCATTAAAAGTTGAATTCTGTAAGTCGAAGCGGACAATATAGAAAAATAAAGTGTTTGGCGATAAAAGAAAAATAAAGTGCTTATACGCAAACTAGTGTTGTGTTTGTAATTCTCATTTGTGACAATTTAATAACCTAGTTGGATTTTCGCGAGTCATTCATCTTGTGGTGCCTAATTGCACATAAACGAGTCAGCCCACCTTTTCTACGAGTGCACGAGCCTACAATTATATTGTTTTCTATTTTAGGTTAGAACATCTGATTGTAAATATTTGAGACAATTATTGATTTTAAGTTATGTACATAAGAAATTTTGAAAATTTGTCTGTTTTTTAACAATATGAATAATTCTTTCGGCTTTTTTATAGACAAATATATTATTTTTAATAGCATTCTATTATTTACGACTTGGTGAGCTAGTAAAATAAGAAAGCATTTACTCATAATATATCTACTTCAAAAAAATAGAAATACCATTTCCCCCCACATACCCTTAAAAAAAACAAGAAATCTGCTTAAGTTTTTCCAAAGGTAGTTTGGTTTTGTATTAATAATCTCAAAACAAAAAGTTCGATCTACTCATCAGGTAGCTACGACCAAACTACAAAAATACAAATCGAATAAGTCTATTAAATAAAGGCTACCAATTTCCCTAATTATAAACATTCCATATTTCCGACAAATTCTGTAAATTTCTAAAATTTCTGTAAAACCCTGATTATTCTACAAAGTTTAACAACTCATTAAATTTGGAAAATTCTCTATCCTATAAATTTTTTAAATTTAATAAATTCTGTAGAGAGTTTACAAAATTTATATAATTTCAAAAATTTTAAATTCTATACATTTGTCTCTCAAACTCTAAATTGTTAATTTTAAATTCTGAAAATTTTGTAAGTTCTGTAAACTTTCTAAATTCTATCGATTTTATAAACTCTTTAAATTCTGGAAAGTGTATCTACACTGTGGGATACAATTAATTTCGTAACTTCTTTAATAATATAGTGTAATTCTGAAAATACTCTTTATACTCTAAGACCGGGTGTGTGCAGTATCAACCTCGTGTCGTCCTCAAAACATGAACCAACTAATACTGGCTTTGCGAAAGAAGAAATCATGCGTGAAGAAAAGATGACGAGAATCGCTATTTTCGCAAAAGAAGCGAGTGAGGGAACCTCAATACCAGAAATCCAGTAAAGGTTAGATGTCATATGTTATTAAAAGAATTCAATGACTTCGACATGAAAATCATGTGGGTTCGTAAAAAGTCAATTACAGAGCCAGCAGTACTACAGCCGGCGGATCAAACATTGAATTTAACTAAATCACAATTTAACTTCGGTGCGGAATCCGAATTGAAACTGCCAAAAATAAATATTCCGAAAATTTACTGGCAACTATACTGAGTGGGCTTCATTCTTTGACCTGTACTACAAAACCATTCACGAATCCAAAAGGTTAAGTCAGGCTCAAAAGTTTCAATACCTCAAGGGTCTGCTTGATGGGGAAGCTGCGGCGCTACTTCGGCACATTCTATACGTCACATCGTTACTGCATTTATTAAGCAGATTGTAAGTCAACCTAGCATTCAACACTCTAGTGCCGGCATGTTAAGAAGGATTATGGATACATCGGATGAGGTACTTCGCGGGTTGGAAGCGCTGTGCAACAACACAGTCAGTAGGGATCCGTGGCAATCCAGAACAGCCTGGGCAAATCACTCATCGACTTGAAAGATGATCCAACTTTCAGCGCCTTCATTAAATTTGTATCACGACGTATCGATGCATTTGAAACAGCAACGAGCAATTGAAAGCGCAGTGGGCCAAGACACGAAGCTCGAACTCATATCACAACCCAAAGCGAATCAACAGCATCTACCTCGCAACCAGAAGGTTATCTCAATAAATGTGCATACTGTACAAGTGCGAAGCACTCACTGTTACAATGCAACCAGTGCAACGAGTTTGCCACATTGGACGTGCAAAAACGAAGAGAGTTTATTCACGACAATCATTGTTGTTATAACTGCTTGATCATAACTCACTCAGTATCAAGATGTTCGAATCGAGCAAGATTTCATAAATGTAACAGGCGCCATCATACGCTATTACATTTTACTCAAAATGCAAATGCAGCAACGTGTGCAACTGCGACCGAAGAGACGTCATCAAAGCCCCAGGCAACTCCAAGTCTCACAGCGGTTTGTGATTAGCCGTTCTGCCGACCGTCTCATTACATGTCGAACCATCTATGGATGGCAGCACACATTGAACATGGCTGCTTTCATCCTACCACGCATAATCTGTAGGCTACCCGCTCAGCCAATTGATTTAAACATATTAGGGAAACAAGCTGATGTTGACATATTGATTGGTTCGGATGTTCTCTTTGAAATTCTTTGTGATGGGATCAAGCGCATAAGAAATTCACAGTTGTTCTTAAAGAACACGGTTTTTGGCTGGGTGGTTGTTAGGAGGAATAACAATGGAGCAAATGAAGCCAGCTTAGCATTTCCTACCACTGTAAATTTAATTCAACTGGATGCAACGTTGAAAAAATTCTGGGAAGTGGAGTCAGATGGCAATGACAAAGTAACTCTGTCTCCAGAAGAAATATTATGTGTGGAACATTTGTTCAAACACACGACTCGAGATACAAGTGGTCGTTTCATCGTTAAATTTCCGTTTAAAACATCAACGACGAATTTGGGCTCATGTGTAATTCATTCGTCTTTATCCATTGGCCTGGAAGGTAATTGTTGATGCGTATGATAATGATGAACGAACAAAAAAAATTTCACTTCATGAATGTGAAGCATTGTTTAATATGTAAGCAACAAAGCTATTCAATTGTAAGATGTCCTGCATTTTTGGGGTTGCATTCAATTGGGCGATATGAGAAAACTAAACAATTGAATGCGTGCACAAATTGTTTTGGTGTTGGTCACAGAGCCAGGAAATGTCAAAGTGGCTCATGTCGCATATGTAACTTAAAGCACATCGCTCATCTGAAGTTTTCCAAAAGTCATCGAAGTATAATGGAGTCGCAATGGTTAATGAAAACTCGTCATTGGTTTCGGATGTCGTACCAATTGATAAACAAATACCAACTGTTGATCACCCTCAAAGTAAAATCGTAAGCTCTCAACCGGTTGCAACAAAAACATTATTGAGTGGCAGTGCATCAACAACACTCGTTGTAAGGAATAGTAAGCAAATTATTCTTGGTACTGCGTTAATATGGTTGTAAGGTTCCAATTATCACTTGGGCAATGGTAATCATAATGTTTTGTCGGTTTGGATATTGAATATCGAGTCTTGTAGCATTGTTATGATTTGTATGTCATAAAAAAATAATAAAACAAATCTATTTTTTTTTTATTTGTTTCCTATCCAAAGATAACAAGCTTGAATGAAAATTAATTTCATTCACGAAGATTTGTTTTAAATTTTATAGTAGATATTGGTGTTTTGTTTGGAATTTGGTTTCAGATTTTTGTTTACCATTTGAATAGATGTCGTTCGTCGGAACAAGTTCAGTCCGAGTTTACAACCAGAGAGCAAAGCTTAATTTTTTTTGTTTTGATTCAATAATTATTTCGAAAAATATGCACTGAATGTACCAGTACAGTTTATGAAGATAAGCTTCAATGGATGTTTTGATGGAATGGCCGGAACGATATGAATTTAGACGAGGATGGATACATCCGGCATGTTGATCGGAATGCCTATATAAACCGAAGCCATTTACAAACAAGAGATAGTTGATTTTTATTTTTGTTGAGACATGGCCGAGTGGTTAATTTGGAGATAGAGTTTTTTTTATTGAAGTGGATGCCGACCGAATAAGTTAATTTGGAAAATTCACTTGCATTTCTTGATAGAAGAATTTATTTTTTTTTGATGTGTTTTGGATATCCAATTATTTTTTTTTGTGTTAATCGAAATAAGAATAAATTTATAAAAAAAAAAAATAAAAAATGAGTAGTGAAATCAAAGTTTAATTATTTAGTATTAATAGTTATAGAAACTTTGGATCTATATTTTATTTATTTATAAAAAAAAAAAAAACTAACTCAACTTAATTTAATAATTTTTTTTTTGTGGAATAATAAAAAAAAAAAAAAGGAATAATTACCAAATGGTAATTACACAGTGAAAATTGGATAAATTATTAAGCGGTCGTGCATTTCCGATATTATTAAAATAATTTAAAAATAAAATAAAACATAAGAAAACCGAGAAATAACGGCCATAAATCATTTCTCAATTATTTCGGTAAGCCCTAGTCGATTGGAAATCGAAAACCACATGGATTTTTTTTCACTGATGGATGTTTCCGGAATTTATGATTAGGATAAAATATTTGATCTCGGGAAGGATCTGTTAATTTTTTTTGTGAGAACTCACGCTGGAGTGGATTGCGGGCTGAGCTTGGTCAGGAAAGCGTGCGAGATATCTGGCGCCCAACCTAAATTATTGCATTTTGAACAACGATATCTACCAATAAATGAAATTTACAACAGATTTTCCGAGTATGGCCTTGGCGGAAGTTCATCGGATGACAGAAAAACACCAATTAATTTAATTTGAAGCAAATAAGAAAAAAAATTATAATTATTTAATAATTAGTTTTAGTATTGTTTTTGTATTAGTTTATACATTAAATTATACATTTTCTTATTTAATTTTAAATATTTTTTTTTGCTTTTCATTTTAAGCTAATTACATTAATTTCTAGTTCTATTCATAATTTTTTTTTAATTACGTTAAATTGTTTAATTATTCCTTAAAAACTTTTGGTTAATAAATCAATATTTATAAAATTTATTTCTTTAACTTTCGTCTAATTTTTTTTAAATTTTGGCACGCTACATGGTTGCAGACTGAAAATGGTAATAAAACACAGGCAAGAACAGTTCTCGATCCTGGTTCGCAATCGAACTTCATAACATCACGCATGCTAAGCTTACTTGATGGCAAACGACGACGTTTAGTGGTTCTGGTAAGAGGAATTAATGGTGCTACTACTGAAGGCAAATATGAAACAACGTTTATCGTAAAGTCAAGATTAACAGATTACGTTACAACTCTTGATTTTCTTGTATTACCGCAAATTACTGATCCATTGCCTATGCATAGCTTTCATATCGACAAAAACGTATTATCAAATATTGACTTGGCCGATCCTACGTTTAATTTATCGCGGCGAATAGACATTTTAATTGGCGCAGAAATGTTTCATGCACGACGAGTATCGAGATTTACAACGAGTTTGGTGGAGATTTTCTACAAATGAAACACTAAAAGCATATAGACTTCGACAGTAACTTACGGTGTTGCTAGCGCATCCTATCTAGCCATACGTACACTATATCGATTAGCTGAGGATGAACGGCTTCGGTTTCCAAGAGCAAGTGAGGTTCTACAACGAGATTTTTATGTGGATGATTTGCTGTCGGGAGCAGATACCGTGGCGGAAGCAGAAAATCTCAAGACAGAGATGCAATCGTTATTGGCAGCTGGTAGTTTTGAACTACGCAAGTGGAATTCGAACGTGGATTCAATTCATTCGAACTCCAAAATGAAACAAAGTTCAGTGTTAGTGCATGGAATTCGATGGGACACCGAAAATGACAAAATCCAAATTGAATTGGGTAAGTTTAACTTATTAGCGAAGGTCACTAAACGTAATGTTCTTGCAGAGATATCAACAATTTTTGATCCGTTGGGGTTATGTGCTCCTATCGTTATGACTGCAAAACTGTACATATATACAAAAAATCTGGTCCATGCATAAAATTGGTTGGGATGACTCGTTACCGTCAGAATTTGTGAACTCGTGGTAAGAATTTCATAGTCAGTTAGTAAAATTTTCGTGTATCGAAATACCTCGATGTGTCAAGCCATCCGTTGGAGCCAACAACATTCAATTCCATGGTTTCACGGATGATAATGGAACTCATGTTTATTTGTTAAACGCTCGATCTAGAGTCGCTCCGCTTAATAAATGTTTGACGATAAATCGCTTAAAACTCTGCGCGGCATTATTACTGGTCGAACTGATGGACGAGACACGAAAATATTTGGGCATTCGGATTGATGCAGCTTATTATTGGGCTGATTCACAAACAACATTACATCGAATCAATTCTAGTCCTACGTTGTACAAAGAGTTTGTTTCAAATCGTATTTCAAGAATACAGGATTTGTCTAAACCATCAGAATGGCTTTATGTTCCAACTACACTTAACCCGGCAGACGCCTTATCGAGAGGTTTATTGCCAAATCAATTGATTGAAATGGACTTGTGGTGGCATGGACCTGTGTTGTTGATGGATAATAAAGACACATGGCCCAAAATTTCTAAATTTGATAATAATGCTGACGATCTTGAATGCAAGCAAACCAATTGTCACTCGAGCTTTGACAGTACATATAACTAAAGGAGAAGAAATTGCGCTTTTTACTAGATGTTCGAGCTACATTCGGATTCTCAGGATCATGGCATATTGTTCGCGATTCGTGCATAATTTTACACATCCAAAAATTGATCTGAAGCATGGTGAACTAAGTGCAGAAGAACTGAACGAATCAAAACTTGTTCTAATAAAGATCGTTCAAATAGATATTAAGCATTTGGGCAAGCATGGAACGGTGAACCATAAAAGTAATTTACGTTCATTGTATCCGTTTATGAACAACGGATTGTTACGTGTCGGGGGAAGATTTCATCACGCTGACATTCCGTAACTGGAATTGACTTTTGTGGACCATTTAGCGTTTCACTGATGGGACGAGCAAAGGTACGATTAAAAATGTACATCTGTATATTTATATATTTCTGTACAAAAGCAGTACACATGGAAGTGGTTCACAATCTGACCACTCAAGGATTCATTGCAGCTTTGTGCCGATTTACCGCACGACGTGGTAAATGTAAGCGAATTTATGCGGATAATGCCACAAATTTTATAGGAGCTCGAAATGAATTACAACGATTGTTCAACACGGAACTACATTCAATCGAATTGAACGCATTTTTGGCAAAAGAAGCGACAGAGTGGCAAACGATACCTCTTTGATCATCTCATTTTGGAGGTCTTTGGGAGGCGGCTGTTCGTCGAGCTAAACATCACCTTTATCGGATGACGAAGGATTGATCTATCAAAATTGATGAATTATATACTCTAGTAGTACTGGTGGAAGGAATTCTCAATACTCGCCCTCTCTGGCCGATGTCAGAAGATCCGACTGTTTTGAATGTGCTGACTCCAGGAAATCTCCATTGGAATTTGTACCTGATGCAAGTCTTCTTCACTTGAATATTGATCGCCGAACTGAATATCAACGTTTACAATACACATTGCGACAATTTTGGAAACGCAGGTCTTCAGAGTATTTATCGGAATTAAAACATCGAACCAAATGGACATCGTCAAACATGGATTATCAAATAGGATGTTTAGTATTAGTCAACGAGGATAACGTTCCTCCTGGTAAATGGATCCTTGCTCGCATTGTTAAGGTGCATCCGGGGACTGATGCTATTGTGCGTGTAGTGACCATCAAAACAACCAATGGCTTATTAAAGTGAGCTGTTACCAGACTTTGCCCATTATCTATCGATTATTAAAATAGGAGCTATTTTAATCGAATGATTTTGAAGGTTTTGTAGAATATCGAGAATAAAATCCTTTAAAAACCAACAACATTTAAAAAAATTTATTATCTGAAAATTCTGAAAATTGAATTTAAAATTAAATTGAAGCATCGAAACTTTTTGAAAAAATTGTGAAGAATTTGTACAATGGGATGCTTTTGGGAAGTTTTTGAAGAATCTTAAAATATTTAAAATTTAATGATTTAAGTATTTTAATTTTAAAGCTACTGAAATTTTTCGACAATCCGAAGCATTTAAAAAATTTAGTGATACAAAAGAATCGGTATATGAAGAGAATGAAATTGAAATTGAAATTTATAAATTTAAAAGAACTGAACAGAAATGAAATAATCTGAAGAATTAAAAATTTCTAAAGAATGTGAAAATTTTAAAAAATTAAATTTTAATCGTAGATTGGCAAAAATTTTAAAATTAATAAGCTTTTGAAGATATGAAGAAATTGAAGCACTTTAAAATTTATAAATGTTCATGAATTTTAACCAAGTGTTCTGAAAATGTTTAGTAAATTTAAAAATTTGAACTCTTGTAGAGACTCTCACATCTAAACCTATAAAAAACTCAATTTTAATATTGTGCAGAAGAGATACCTTAAATAGAAACTTAAATAATTTTAAAATTTTGTATGATTTGAAGCTTACAAGAAATATGATGAATCTGAAGCTTTTGAAAAATCTGAAAATTTTTAAAATTTTAATAAGAATCTGAAACTTAAGGTGAATCTGAACAATCAAAACATAACTAGTAGCTTTTACAAGATTTGAAATATTTCTAGAATTTTATGAATCTAAAACTTTTGGACAATTGAATTATAAAATTTTAAACATTTTGGAGAACGCCCATAATTTCAAGAATCTTAAAAACTTAAAAATATTATTCTAAAACCACGTAAAATATCGAAAGTATTATTAGAATTATGACCACTGGAACTTAGTAGAAATTTAAACATTTGTTATAGCAAGAATTTGATGAGTTCTAAAAACTTCATAATTTTCAATAGTTTGAAAAAGGTTTAAGAATTTTAAGAATTTGTAATTTTGGAAAAACAGAAAATTTCTAAGATTTCAAAATTCAAGATTTTGAATAATCGGAAATTTTTGACGAACTTTAAGATGAATGTACCGATTAAAAATTTGGAATTTTTGGTTTATCGATAATTAAATTAGAAATTAAAAACATACGAATTAAATAATCATAAAATAAAAAATTTCAGAATATGAAACATTTTAAGAGTTAGAATAATCTGAAACTTTTTGAAGAATGTAAAGTTTTAACATTTGATTAGTTAAAGATATTGAAGAAATGAAGCAACCTTAAAACTGTATAGATTTTATCGAACTTGGAAAACCTGAACCTTAGTAAAAATTTGTAGAGTTTGAAAATTTAGTACCTATAATGTTAAGAATGTAAAGATTTTGAAGAATTTAAGGAATTTGAAGATTTTGAGCTGCTAAAAATTTAATTCAAAAAATTATGAAAATTGAATTTGAAGAATCTGAAACTTTTCAAGACTCTTTAAAATTTGAATCATATGAAAAAATTGAGAATTTTTAAAATTTGAAACCGCATTTTAAGAAATGGAACCTTTAAGAGTTTTAAGAATGAAAAATATTAATATAAAAATATTAAGAATGCAAGGAAAATCGAGAATATGAAAATATTAAAGTATTTTTTGGATCTAAAAGTTTCTTAGGATTTCATTAATCTGAAATTTTTGAAAAATTTTAAATAATTTGTAGGATGGGAAGAATTTGAAGCTTTAGTGTGAATAATTACAAAAAAAATTATAATTTTTGAAGGAGCTCAAGTTTTTTCAGAATTTGGTGAATCTGAATCTATTTACAACTGAATTTTAAGGTCGTAAGGATTTTGTAAGATGACAATAATTTGAAGAATCAAATTTTAAAATTTCAAACATTTGAAAAATATGAAATTTAAGAATTCAAGAATTTGAATAATCTGAAAATTTTAAGAGCGAAAGGTTCCTTTCCGATTGAACATCCAGAAAAATTTAAAAAACGTGAAATTTCTGATGAATTGAATTTTAATATGATTTGAATAATCTGGGGCAAAACTATGCAATTCGACGACTATTTCCGACAGCGAGCGTTTTATATTAGAAATGCACCTTTTAATATAAAACGCTCGTCGTCGAAAATTGTCGTCGAATTCCATAGTTAGGCCCCTGAATTTTTTTATAAATATATGAATCTTTTCAAGATTCTGTAGATTGAAAGAATCGAGTTCGTAGAATTTTAAGAATGGGGCGCTTTTGAAGAATTTAAGAAATTTCACGATTTTGTGGAACCAACAAATTTAACAAGTTGTAAAATTCGGAAAATTCAATTTGATATTAATTTGAAGGAGTCACTTTCTAAGCGTCAAGTCCTATATGAAATGTTTTTGGTTATCAAAAGTTGAACATTGCTCAAGAGCACTTATAATAACCCTAAACACAGTTTTTGAAAACCACAATAATTGAAAACTATTTTTGGCTATAATACGGAAAGTTGAAAGGCTGGTTGAGACTCTGCATTATACGTGTCACGGTAATTTCTTCAAGGAAAGCTTACCAACGACCCCAGGCGTAACCCTACTTTAAACAATTATTTTATTGGTATAGGGCTCTTTATTTTTATTTTTATTTATTAGTACTTGAGCTTTCAATCCCACTTCGGGATCATTTTCAAAAGCATAATGAAAAATTATTTCCAAAATAGGTTCCTTTTATATAAAATTTTTTTACATAAAAAAATTTTTATATAAAAGGAACCTATTTTGGAAATAATTTTTCATTATGCTTTTGAAAATGATCCCGAAGTGGGATTGAAAGCTCAAGTACTAATAAATAAAAATAAAAATAAAGAGCCCTATACCAATAAAATAATTGTTTAAATTAAAAGATTTGGCTCAATATAAATAAAAATAATTAATAACCCTACTTTAAAAAGTATAGATTGTAGTCGCAATACAATTGTAATGCTACAGCAAGGCAATTAGCAAAATGATAAATGACGATTTGTAAAATGTTTCTTGTAAACCAAGCAGAAATAGACAAAGGAGTTAATGCAACAATTTACAGAAGGCATTTACTGGGCCCTTGTATATTTTGGAGAAAATATTTGGTTTTGAAGATAGTAAAATGACCCATGCTGATTAGGGTTAAATAATAATGATTATAATTATATCACTCCATCAAGACATTATTAAAATACTTTAAAATAATCAAAATATTGTTTTTAAGACTTACCAGCTGTATACATCAAGCCGATGTACATTGTAAATCTAACACTAAAAGTCATGCGTGCAATTTTTCTTAAATTACGGTTTACGCGTCACACTACATACACGATACACATATGTGAATACAAAAGATAAAAACAATATTTGTTTGCATCACGAGATATACACATGTGTCCGTCATAGTTTCGCTTGTTTTTCACTCGGTTTTTCTTTCTTGCAACTGGAAAACCATAACACAAAAAACACAAGTGATTCCGTCATACACAGCATTCACAATGCAAAAACTTTTTACTTTTGATTTACAGGTTTGTATGAATTTCCAACATAACGAGCAAACATTTTTATTCGTCAAATTGGAAAATCATACAAACCTGCAGCTGTATTCTGAAAAAACGTAACTTTTTAATTTACGATTTTTTTGACAGTTAAAAACGTAAATCGCAAAATTAACGTTATTTCCAATTCTGACCGAAGAAAAACGTGCACGTTCCCGACGTTAAAAAAACCCACGTTTTTTTGGTTGGGTTTTTGAATCGTTTTTTCGTTTATATGATTAGAAATAAGTAATTTAGCAAAATAAATTACTTATTTTGTATTTAGAACCTATTATATGGATTCCGTTAAGTTTAAGAATTTAATAATTAAATTAAAAATTATTTAGAGAACACATAAGAGTTCAAGAGAATAAGCGGGCGTACAACAGTGTTAAGCAAACAGCGAGATAAAGGAAATGCAGCGATGATTTGAAATAAGTAAACGCATTATGAAATATTGTCTCATTACCAAATAATTTATTTTAATTTTTCTGATAGAATCCGCATAGAAAGAGCACAAGAAATACGCCTCTATCGTTTTGGCCAATCCGGCAATGTAATTATTTTATTGTTTTTGGTTATTAATAAAATAAAACCATCACTATTTACTGATAATTAAAAATTAAAAATTATTTGATTCTGCGGCTTCCTCTATCGTCCTCGGTTCCTAAAAGATACATATTATTCCTGTTAAATGCACAAACAGACTTGTATACTACTAAAATCGTTGTCAAATGGCAAAATTTGACAGAACATTTTTTCTGTTTTCCAGTATTCTATGTTTTTTCGATGTTTGTGAACGTTTTTTTTATCGGAATAGGAATTTGACAAAAAAGAAGCGTTCACATTAAGGAACATCACGTTACCCGTCACGTTTTTTTTACTTTTTTTCAGAATACAGCTGCTGGAACGCAAAAGTAAAAAGTTTTTCTTTTTACTTTTTATTTACAGGTTTGTATGAATTTCCAACTTGACGAATAAAAATTTTTGCTCGTTATGGTGGAAATTCATACAAACCTGTAAGTAAAAAGTTTTTGCATTGTGAATGCTGTGTGTGTCCGTCATAGTTTCGCTTGTTTTTCACTCGGTTTTTCTTTCTTGCAACTGGAAAACCATAACACAAAAAACACAAGTGATTCCGTCATACACAGCATTCACAATGCAAAAACTTTTTACTTTTGATTTACAGGTTTGTATGAATTTCCAACATAACGAGCAAACATTTTTATTCGTCAAATTGGAAAATCATACAAACCTGGAACGCAAAAGTAAAAAGTTTTTCTTTTTACTTTTTATTTACAGGTTTGTATGAATTTCCAACTTGACGAATAAAAATTTTTGCTCGTTATGTTGGAAATTCATACAAACCTGTAAGTCAAAAGTAAAAAGTTTTTGCATTGTGAATGCTGTGTGTGTCCGTCATAGTTTCGCTTGTTTTTTACTCTAAGTTTATTTTTTGTTGCAACTGGAAAACCACATTAGCTTTACAAATTTCATTCAAAACCGGTTTTGTTTATATTTCGGCGCGCATGCGCAACAAATTAGTTTTTTTTGTATATAAATTATATCAATTCAAGAAAAATTGATTATACATAAATATGTTTCATTTTCTTTTAATTATATCTTATCTCTATATAGACAGGTACAACGCGCACCTATTTTCAGGTGTTACTTACACCAATACACACCTAAAAGTGCCGTAGATAGACCCCATGTACTGCTAATGTTTTGTTTGGGTATAATGTATATGGAGATTACTAGGGAGTCACCTCTGACAATTGATTCAATATTATTGACTAAGTACGCAGTTATCGAGAATTGCAATGCTACACGCAAAATTGTCTATATAAATACGAGTGGTAATTTACTTATTACGGTAATACATACAAATATGTAAAGACACGTCTTAAAAATAATAAAAATTCATATCTCTTAAGTATGCCAAATAAATACCGTTCCGTTTATTATGACATGCCTGAATCCGTAAAATATTCTCCACATTCAGGTGGTGAAATAATTCATGTTTTTGGAGCCCATGCCAAAGACACTATATTCTTTTGAAAGCACATAATCTAACCTACAAAAGCCTATAACCTTTTTTGTGTTTTTAATATTTGTTAAACTTTTGAGTTTGGCAACTTCTGGGCCATGTAATAGACACTTCAAGAAGTAACCCAGAATTTTATTGAAAACGAAGAAAACTTTGAAAACCCGACTTTTCCCTAAAAGACCCAGTGCGTACACACACACCGTGTCTCGAAAAATATAGAAGTGCCAAACACCATTTGAAACGTGTAGTCGGCGCAAATTCTTTGACCTTCGAGCAACTGAACACACTCATAGTTGAAATCGAGGGTTGCCTTAATTCTAGACCCATTGCATCAATGTCTGAGGACCCTAACGACCTGGCTTTTCTAACACCCGGTCATTTTTTGATAGGCCAGCCTATTACTTTTCTGCCAGACCCATCTGTCCGCCATTTATGTTTCAAACGACTGTCCCACTATCAGAAGTTACAGTCGATGTTTCAAAACTTTTGGGATCGATGGTCCCGAGAGTATCTAAGTGAACTACAACACCGACGAAAGTGGAATCATTGTGAACCCGAGCCAAACGTAAACGACGTTGTCATTGTCAAGGAGGATCATGTTCCTCCATTGAAGTGGCCATTAGCCCGGATAATGGAGTTACATCGAGGAGGAGATGGACTCGTCAGGGTAGTAACGATTAAAATTGGGGACAAGATGTTCAAACGTGCTATTCGCATTTGCCTTCTTCCGGTAGACACGAGCTCATCATCACCTGTAGATTAATCATGTATCTATTTATGATACACTGGTAACCTTGTTTTCGTTGGATATTGAGCGTTGCAGGTTTTCAGTTCAAATTTTATTGGTTGATTTAATGAATTACATAATATTAACATTGTATAAATTATATTATATTCTTATTGTTTTTGAAGTATTAAATACTCCAAGGTGAGGAGTATGTTTAAATTGTAATAGAATAAAAAATATTGCTCATTCATATACTATTGTAAAGGAAAATCTACCAACGCTTCCGTACCTTTTAATCATTTCAATGACGATTCAACGAGAAGCGTTTGGTCGTTTTGCCTATTTCTTTTTTGCACATTCTTTGTTTTAATTTTATAATAAGTTAGTTGTTATTCGTTGTATCGAGGAGTCACAGAAATAAATAAAATAATAAAAGACTAAACCTCGTAAAGAAATCTTTTTTTTCGTTTAAAATACAGTCCACTAAATCTGGAGGAAATCTCCAAAGGGATTAAATGCAAAATGTGATTACCAGTTCAATAAGAATCAAATTATCGAACCCTTGAACGATAATACAATCTTCGTAAGCAACTTTAAAGGAGACATCGTTTATAGTAACAGAAGTAAACATTTAGAAGGAAATTTTTTAATTCAATATCATAATGAAATAATAAAAATCGGCGAATCAGCTTTTACGAACAGGGAAGTAAGGACATCCCAAGTATTGCCACCGATACTAAAAGCAAACATAACGGAAAAAAGCGTCAAAATTGACCCAGGATACTTACATAACTTGTATCTAAATAACGTTGAACAACTTCAAGAACTTTTCAACGAACGTAAAGAAGCTGCCCTCATTGACATCAGCATAATAACCATTGTCATCTGCTTAATCGTCATTTTTCTCGCCAACAATGCTAGAGTGAGACGTCAAAGAAGAATGCTGTTTATCAACAAGCCGATCTATCAAGACAAAATTTCCAGCGATAGATGAATTAGAGTTACTCCTGAAACAAGGAAGCAACTTGTGGATATTAAGAATTGAGTAGTTTAACCGCTATAGTTACCACTGTATAGAAAAAGCTCATAAAGGCAGATAAAACCAACGAATCTTACAATTAGTTTTGAAACGGTTCTACAAAATCGTTTTACAATAGTTCATTAGAACTAGTCGCATTATTTGTCAAACCGATTATAAACAATTTTTTAACTTTTAAAGTTTTCTTAAACAATCTAAAACAGGTTCCTATAATCTGTATGGTTTTTTAACAATTTAAAAAATATTTGGATTTGGCACAAAAGTTTAACTTGGCTCGACCTCAAGTCGATTCGCGCCCAAAAAATTGCCGAAAAATTAATTATTATTATTAGTATAAAAACACTTTAATGCTAATAAAATTTCAAAAACAAAAACCCCTATAACTTTAACATTTGTACATAGATTGTTTTATGAAGTTGGTTAGAACTTTACGTTTTAAGCATTAAATATCTGATCATTTAACAAAATTATGAGACAGAATAAAACTGCATAGAACTTAAACAAAGAAATAGTCGGGACCATTATTTACACTCCGTAATATGAAAATCGAAGCTCGCTTACGTCTGCAATAAACCAAAGATTCTGTATACAAATCAATTTTCTGCATTAAATAAAAACTCATTCAACTGAACAAGAATATTCATGTCCGCACAAAGTAAATTTAAACAAAATCGTGTTATTATTAAACAAAATCTTGTACTCACCTTAGATCTAAGCATATTTATTAACTATAAGTTAATTGCACTAATTTATGTTTACTTAAAATACACAATTTTTGATTAATTAAATGAATTAAAATTAAATTTAACATTTTTAACACAAAATCACAGCAAGCATTCACAAAAATAAAAACCGAACTGTCATTATCATAATTCACAAATTGAAATTGATAGGATTGAACAAAACGCTAAATTCAAAATAATTTTGTGTAGACTATTTTTTGTGTAGACTTTTTTATTTCTTGTTTAAATTTAATTTATGATTGATTATGAAACAAATAACTATTTATATTGTATTTTATACAATTTTGCCGAATTACAATAATTAGTAACAGCTGATTTAAAGATGTTTTTATTGAATAAAAAAAAATAAAAAAAAAAATCGACTTTCGTGTGCTATTTCGTGAACTGTACATATTAATTTAAGTGTTTCTCACTTGCGGCGCTCGGCATTCAATTTGAGTTACTTTTCTTTCGGTAAATAACGGTAATTGAAAAATGTTTTATTTTCGATCGGGAAAAATTGTTTAATGGAATTAGTAAATTAAACAATTTGAAATTTGTTATAATTGATGGCAAATATTAATAAAAATATAATTTATACAAACAACGGTAATAAATTTGGTATGAAACGTGAAGCCGTTTGCTATGTTGCTTGGTTTGTTTTAAAATGTTGCATGCAATTCTTTGTTTGTAATACAACATTGTTGTATGCCATGTACTGTTATAAATCGAATTGATGTTTTTCAATTGCAATTTAGCTGAAAAATATGAATTACTTAGGTCTAAAAAGACCAAAGTATGTATTGAAATTCTGTCAAAAATGACGAAAATTTTGGTTGGTCCAAAACCACTTTTCTGGACGTTTTGAAAGTCCCGGAGTCTGAAAAAGCAACAACAAAAAAATGTCGGTCCGTCTGTCTGAATGGCTGGATGTCTGTACCAGTGGTATCTCGAGAACGGCTTGTCCGATTTGAAATTTATTTTCGCCAATCTGTTTCTTTGGTCAACGCGGAGATTTAAAATGCTTTTGGAGACGGTACGCCAAGAGGGTGGGGTACCTGCCATACGAATTGACCCAAAGTACCTGGTTTTATAAATATTTACAATTTTTTTATGTATGCTGGTTTACTTATTGAATTGGGCATTGAATTTGGAATTGATTTGAAGGTTAAGTTAGGGGTGAATTTGCAGGTTGAGTTGAAATTGAGTTGGAGTTGAGTTGGGGTTGGATTAGGATATAGTTTGTAGTTAACAAATTTTTTATATGATGGAACTTGCCTATTTATAAACCATTAAGGTGAAATTCGACATGTGGGATCGGCCGTTGACGTTCGAAGAGGAATGACGTGTTTTTGTCGTCCTCTTAGCAAATTTAATTTAATTTTAATTGGTTTAGTCGTAAATAAAGTGTATTTCATTTTTTGTCTATACCTACTGTACCCCAATCTGGCCAGTAAGCTCCGATCGTTCCAGCTTTACCTCAATCTATTACCACAACGCCTCTAGCATCCGAGGTAAAGCCAAGAATTTTCGCTTAGGCGTTCTGGACAATGATTATGATATCATAATAATCTGTGAGACCTGGCTTTCTGTCAATATGTATTCTGGTGAATATTTCCCTCCGAACTATGTCGTTCACAGGAAGGACAGATATGATTTTGACACCAGGCTTAGAGGGGGTGGGCATTGATTGCGGTTAAAGCTTCCATTCCTAATGAGTTGGTTGTCTGTTATCCTAGTCTTGACGTCATTGCTGTTCGTGTTAAGGTGGCCAGCTCATCTATCGTCATCATCGCAGTGTATGCTCTCTATGGTTCGAATTTGGAATATTTTGAAAGGATAATCAATTTCATCGAATCAGTTGTGATGCCTTCAGTGCGTCCTAATAATCAACTTGTAATTGTGGGCGACTTTAATCTGCCCGACATATGTTGGCTTGATATTGATGGTATCTTTACATCGCTTTCTACTGACCAAAGGGCATTATACATTATATACTACTTTGCTAGCATCTCAACCAAGCAGCTGAGTCGTACTATAGCAACAGTCAGGGGAAACTCCTGGACCTGTTCTTTGCCAGTGACGTCATGCATTCGGAGGTTTCATCATGTTTGGATTTCACCGGCTCTCGGAGCTTCTATCACACACCAATTACGATAAATATTTTTCATATAAATTGTTCAATTGATTCCTTTTCTAACAAGCTTTATTTTAATTTCAGAAATGCCGACTACGCTTCCTTAACGAGTTCCTCAGCAATTCTAATTGGGACTTTTTGCAACGTGGTGGTAATTTAAATAACATCGTTTTTATGTTTAACGACATTCTCAGAAGCGGTATTGAAAGACACCGTTAAAAAAATACCGGCTTTCGGGAGCCCTGGTATAACAATGGATTCTTAAATCTGGAGAATCGCCGCAATAAGTTCCATTCATTATACAGGCGGTACGGGGTTCAATTTTATCCCAAATTTGATAATGCTCGCAAAGAGTTTAAAAGTTTAAATTGGTTTTTATATAACCAATACGTTGTGCGAATCGAGGAGGAATTGACATCAAATCCAAAGGAGTCCTGGGGTGCGATTCCGGTTCAGTGATAAAATGATATGATAAATTTGAATCGGTGTAAACAAAGCAAAAAGCAGAATTTATTGTTTTTCGTATTATGCCTACTTTGAAATTTAAAAGTTTGAATTTTATCAAGCAGTAGAGCAAAGGCAAAATAATTATTCATTATGCTAGGTTTATAGCGACACACGACACTATAATATTGTATGAAGTATTCTACAAGTATTCTATACTATAAGCTGCAGTTGCTATATTTATGTCATTCAATAAATGAGCGGTAAATTCAGACATTGCTTCTACGAATCTATTTACGATACCTTACCTTCTTACTAATAAATTACACCGAAACGATAAATATAGAGACATGAAAGATGATAAAATCATAATAAAGTTATTTATCTGATACTCACTTATTATGCTAGTGCATAAATACACAGCAGTATGTTCTCTTTGCTTCTCCCAATACAAACATTGTGAAAGAATTTGTATAGTTTGCGACAAATGAATGATGAAGTACCAAAATGTTTTTGAAGGTTGGCCCCCGATGATGGCTTTTATCCTTGGTATTTACGTCTGAGCTCTATCAAAACCAACCTAATCAGCGAAATAGTCACAAAAGTTTGATTTGATTGGATTAGAGCACGAATGTGAATAGAACTAGGCCCTCTAGGGTAACAAGACCTTTCTCATAAACCAATTTTTTTCTTGTGCTGTCGTCCGATTTGTAGTGAACATTCGATCTAAATTAAATAACCTGATACTTTGGAATTCCTTATTCAAATAAATTATAATATTAAAAATTTGCAAACTCTGAAAAATGGATCTCGATATTCTTTCAAAGGATGCTTAACGTCGTTATCGGAATATATTCAACTGATGGGTTTCTTAAAAAATCCCAATATTCTTTTAATTTTTCAGAAAGCATTTCAGAAGATAAAGGTGGTAATACCACAGAATATAATATATATACAATTAATTATGTATAGTATAAGCGACATTGCACCGGCCAAAAACAGTTTTGCCCCTACGTGTTTTTCACGTGTCGAACGAGAATTATTTTTCGAATTCCAAACACTCAGTTCGCTTAACAACAATTTAATATTGACGAATCTTCCTTCGCCAACCTGACGTGAAAAAATTAAATCGAAATTCTTTCACACAAAACCCGCATTGTGTACTATAATGTAAGGCCAATAAACCTAACATTAATTCTTCTGAAGAATTCTTAAATACTTTATAAAACCATGCTAATCAGATCACAGCACCACAAGCTAAATTAATAAGACGTTATTATTTTTATTTTGCAAAATATTTCTTTATAGTTTCTTTAAAATGTATTAAGACTTTTTAAATTTCCTAGAGTAGATTTTCCGTTAATTTTGAATTTGCAGTTGCTCAATTACACAAATTATTTAGATCCTAAAAAGTTACTGAGAGAAAAACGTTTGTAGGTACACAATATCCAAATGCAAACACATATTTGTTACATCACCTTTCTTAAGAAATAATTTATTTGGAAACTAATTAAATATTTTCTACATACTATATTTCAGTGACCATTTTTGTATGCGTACAAATTTTATCATTGGCGACAAAAATTTTCATCGACAAAAACCAGTCTGATAAATTTATTGAATTTGTTTCAAATTCATCATAAATTTATCATTCGTCGCTTACTTGCAATCGCAAAACACAGTGTATAACAATGACATAATTTTATCAGATTTCATTATCATCGAACCAGAATCGCATCCTAGTGCAATAAGGCATGCATAATTTTGTTTTGTGCAATGAAAAAAATTAAAACGGATGACTAGATTAAAATGAAAAGTTTTTTTATCATTTAAAATTATCACTGAACCAGAATCGCACCCCTGGAGTTTTATGAATAGTAAGAGAAACGTGGTTGGTTTTCCTACTCCTATGTCGTACCAGAACTCCGTCGCTAGTCAACCCTCGGAGATTTGTAATTTATTTGCTAGCTATTTTGCCTCAGTATACGAACCAGTTACGATGTCCCCTACCATTCTTTCATGCGCTAACAGTTTCGTGGAATTTAATTATTTTAAATTTACTGAGCAGGAAGTTTGCGATTGCTTGCTTAATTTTGATGTTAAAAAGGGCGATGGTATTCCGCCGATACTTATTAAGCATTGTGCCGAGAGTTTGTCCCGCCCAATTACCTTCATGTTTAATGAAAGTTTACGTGTTGGGTTTTTTCCTGAGCCTTGGAAAATTGCCTGCCTCCATCCCATTTTCAAGGCGGGTAGAAGAAACGAAGCAAGTAATTATCGGGGGATTTCCATTCTTTCGGTTATACCCAAACTATTTGAATCTATGGTTCACAAGGTCTTGGTTTTCCATAGCAAATCATTAATTTCTTCTGCTCAGCACTGTAGGGCTCTTTTTATTTTAAAATACTTAATTACAGCTTTAGCTTTCGATTCCTATTCGCGTAGTAACGCTTTTGAGAATGATTCCGAATAGAAATCGAAAGCTAAAGCTGTAATTAAGTATTTTAAAATAAAAAGAGCCCTAAACCAATATTTTAAAAATTTGTTTTAATTTTAAATCATTGGCTCAATAAAATAAAACTAAAAATAAATAAATATATTGTATACTATATTACTATTCATAATGTGGATTAACTACTGTAACGACCCTTGGTGTGGATCGTTCCGGGGAAGGCGCTCATGACGCTTAACAAGAAACACCGAGCAGTAATACACTGTATAGTACGGAGTAGTGGCTAACCAAACCGAGTGTGCTTGTAAATAGAAAAGAAGAAAAATGAGTAGTAGCCTTGAAACGGTTCACGTCAAGGGTGAAAAAAAAAGAGAAAGAAAAGAGAGTTGTGATTGTGAACCGAATGAAAACGGTTGGTGAACGTGATAACGAAAAAAAAAAAAAAAAAAACATAAATATTAAGTTAGTGAGTTTAATGTTAATTTAAATCGGTTCATCGGTAATCAAAACAAAAAAAAAAAGAGGAAATATAAAAAAATAAAAAATCTAATACGTGTGCCGATAATAAAGTTGCCCAGCTCTAGGAAAAAACCAGGCGTCAATTTGAGACCAGTTTGAGACCAGTTTAAAACGTTTAATCAGTAAGAACATTGGTTTAGTGATTTGTACCCATACCACTGATAGTGTGTACGGATTATTAGAAAAAGGAATACCGATCACATTTGGGTTGATACACGAATCAGTGACCCGTATCGCGTCCGTTTGGACCCCGAGTTTGTAACAAAATCCCCCAAAAGGGATTTTGTTATCAGAACATAGCAATAGAGGTCTGGTTGCGGTATTGCGCTGGCTAAAGCTCGCCGCTAGGCGTGGGGGTTACCAGACATATTACTATGCTTGAAAACCGCATAGAGATAAAACGAAGGGGACTAGAAAATTATCCTACCGTGCCACGACCACAGTGGTAGATAATCATAAATTGTGGTTGCGTTCGACAAGGTCGCCGGTGCCACTCCGGCGACCTTGTACAAGGCCTAGGTCAGCATAAGGCCGCCCATCCTCACGCGATCACACAGAAACTTAACGACACATCACTTAATGGAACCAGAAATCATAAAAAAAAATCCGTAATTACGCAGAAAACTGAATTGGACAAAAGAAATGAAAAAATGAAATGGAAAGAAAATTTGAAAGGAAAAATGAACCATTAACGAAAATAAAACCAGAAACAAACGTGGTGCGAATCGATTTGTGGGGTGCGTCATACGGTACGCCGTATATATATATATATATATAATTTAAAAAAAAATATAATAATGAAACCCCGACGGAAACCAAGTTTGGCTCACAATTAAAACTAAAATTATAAAATAAAAAAAATCACGCGGTGCCACCGGTTTCTTGTATATTTTTACCGGGTACACCTTACCTGAACAATTTGGCCTGTCCGACCACACAAAAAAAAAACCAACAGCGCCGACGCAGCTGCCCCCTCTTGCGCGAACCCCACTCCGTTCGGCGGAGTTGCTGCCACAAACCCAAAATTCGACCAATGTTACGACTTTTAATTGATATTTTCACTATTTATGATAATAAACAGCGTGCTCAGGAATTTAGAATTTAACAGTAATTCCTTGTTGAGTCTACTAAAATAGCTTGGATAGTAGTAAAATCAATCACCTCATTCACTCTTTCAATTAAGCAGAACGGCCATCACACTTCACCATAATATACAGTAGTTATTTATTTCCATGTTGGACAAGTAACAACAACAACAAAAAAAAAAAAAAAAAAATGTTGAAACCACTCCTTTCAATTTCAGAAGGAAAAATAAAATTCTGAATCTTGCACCATTTTTAGTAATAATTTTTATTGATTTCACAATTTTAACGGTCCGAACTCATACATAAACTGATTAATGTTAATACAGATAACATATAAATTAAATTTTTTTTTTATTTTTTTCAATTTTTTTAACTACTCCCATCATGAGGTACAATTTTCAATCTTAAATCAATTTTCTGTTTTGTCCATTTTATTTAACTAATCAAATCATTATGTACAATGTTCCATATTAAATTCGCCACACGGCACCACTTAAAATTATTCACAATTACTGTACATATAGATATATAGCTATATTGTTTTTTTTTTTCACTTAAAAACTTTTAATTACAATACTTATCGATATTAAATTATTCATAATTAATATAAATGCATGTACATTGGTGTTTTTTTTTTTCCCCAAATTAAACTAAACTTTCAATTACAAAACTTAGAATATTATATATATTTTCGATAGACAGTGACTCTAATCATTCACTTGCCATCGCACTACGTCCAAACTTGATCAAATTCAAAACTCGACTCCCCGAATCAAAAAAATACCGACGCGTAACCAAATAATTTTACCCCCCACCCAAAAGAAATTTTAATCATATCAAAAAAACCCGACCGATAAATTTCGGATGACGTACACATACGACATCACCCAAAATCGATTCGCACACACCAACACTAATTAACCAATTCTCTGGAATATTCCATTTACATGGAAAATCCACGCGCTAACCAAAACAAAACAGATGAAGCAACACGCCAACCACTACACGTCATTACATACCATCAAACAAAAAATGATAAAACGAATCGAGTAACCGACCAAAATACGGAGAAGTATAAAATGCTAAATGGTACACTCTACCAAAAAAAAATATATTTTCTATTACAAATTAAGCCAAAGAAAGAATGACGTGTAGTGGAAGAGATTTTAAGCAGCGCAGTGGATAAACATGCAACCTTGTTGGGATTTCCAACCGTAATTACAGATTTAGATTAAATAAAACATAACAACCACAAGCGGTTGTTACAGCGTGGGGACGACTCACACCCGAGAAAAGATCTCAAAGCCAGGCATAAAGTAAGAGGGAAAGAAAAAAAATTCACTAATAATTGGTTATAACCGAATATCCTTAGCATGATAAACGCCCAAAGGTTTTCCATCAAGATTTCTGATATTATAAGAGACTGTTCCGATTTTATCAGTGATAAAAGCAGGAATAAACTTAGCAGCTAACTTTGCAGAAAATCTATCCGGAGCACTACTTTGTGCGAAGGATCGGACAAACACAGGTTGATTAGGCAGGAAATTCCTAGTTTTACTACGCAAATTATATCGAACCGCTGATTTCTCATGTGCAACTTTCAGGTAATGAGTTATTTGATCACGAATAAGATTCAATCTATTAGATTTGGACAACACATGTATATCGTTATCATCCTGAGGAGATAAAAGTTTACGTAAAGCATAATCTGAACCGTTTAATGACATGTGTTGACCAAAGACCAAATAGTGAGGAGAAAAATTCGTGACGTCGTGTTTAACATTTCGCAATGCTGCAGTGATTTCAGAGAGATGACAATCCCATTCATTATGTGCATGATCATCAAGATAAGAACGAATACTAGACAGTAACGTCCGATTAACTCTCTCAGAGGCGTTGCTTTGAGGAGAGTAAATAGGAGTACGTATATGATCAACATTATATTTTTTTAAAAGATCTTTAAATAAGTGAGATAGAAATTGTTTGCCATTATCAGAAGTAATCACTGCAGGTACCGAGAAAAGTAAAAACACCTCATTTTCCAAAAAGTTACACAGAGAAGAGGCGGAAGCTTCACGCAATGGTTTGACTAGAACAAACTTTGAATAATGATCCAACACTATAGCGATACAGGTATTACCTCGTTTGGAGCGAGGATAAGGTCCAAGGAAATCAACGAACAATTTTTCAAAAGGTCTGGTAGACTCAGTTTGAGAACCCATCAAAGGTTGAGTGCTAAAATTTACAGGCTTATTCATCTTGCATTGTAAACAATTGGAGATGAAAAGTTTGATTTGTTTAGTCATACCAAACCAGAAAAATTGCCGCTGAAGTCGTTCTACAGTTTTTTTAATACCCATATGAGCAGAAGTAGGAGAAGAATGAGCCAGTTCAATTAAATTTGCAGTCAAGGACAACGGAACTACTAACTTCCATTCAGACAAATCAGTGGACGTATAACGAGTAGCGTAGGAAGGTAAGATCAAGAGTTTATTATCACGGATTTTGAAGTTGTGATCACAATCTTTTAATAGTCGTACTCGATTGATCTGTTGTACATATTCATCGTCCTGAAAAGCTGAGGAGTTAAGATCAATATGTAGAACCGAATTGTCACTTGAAGAATTTAAACTGGACACATTTTCTTGTATAACAGGAGAATTACAAGGTAAGGAGGAATCATCATTCAAAGTAGTTTCAACAGGAGGAAAAGGTTGATCTTTACTTAAATCGTCTGTGGGCTCACTATAAAAAGCTCTGGAGAGGGCATCAGGTACAACATTCACCGTTCCTTTACGATATCCGATATCAAATTTGTACGCTTGCAGTTTTAAACTCCAGCGGGCGAGTCTACCAGATAGATCTTTTTGGGACATCAACCAGCGGAGACTAGCGTGATCGGTATAAATCGTGAACGGGTATCCCTCGATATAGGGCCGAAACTTCTGGACGCTAAGTACTGCTGCGTAACACTCCAACTCAGTTACAGAATAATTTCGCTGAGCGGCATTTAATTTGTGAGAAAAGAATTCAATGGGGTGTTCAGCGCCATCAGGATCAAGCTGAAAAAGTACACTACCCACGCCGACAGCACTTGCGTCACATTGGATAAAGAAAGGGCGCCCATAGTCAGGATTAGCCAAAACAGGAGCAGACGACAAAGATAATTTAAGAGATTGGAAGGATTCCTCAGCGTGAAGATTCCATTTAGACTTAGATTTTTTTCCTGTCAGATCAGTTAGTGGAGCAGCTAAAGACGCGAAGTTTTTTATGAAACGCCTATACCACCCACATAAACCCAAGAAACTACGTATCTGCTTAGTTGTTTTCGGTCGAGGAAATTCACTTATCGCTTTACATTTCTCTGGGTTGGTGCGAAGGCAACCATCACCCACTAAGTAACCCAAATATTTAACCTCTTTTAAGACGAACTGACTTTTTTTCAAGTTTATGGTCAATCCAGCATTACTAAGTAATTGAGCAACTAAATTCAATAATTCCAAATGTTCACCAAAAGTAGAAGAAGTAACCAAAAGGTCATCCAAGTACACAAAAACTTTATCATGTAGTTGATAAGGTATCACGCGATGCATAAGGCGGCACAGTGTTTGGGGAGCATTGCACAACCCAAAGGGCATGACCTTGAAGTGGTACAAGGGACGACCAGGGACAGTAAACGCTGTCTTATCTCGGGATTGCGGATCGAGTGGTATCTGCCAAAAGGCATCTTTTAGATCAATAGTTGATATATAGCGAGTTTGATCCAAACGACCCAACAATCCGTTGATAAGGGGAAGCGGATACGCATCCCTGACCGTCACCTTGTTCACCTCACGGGCATCCAAGCACAAGCGCACTTGACCACTAGCCTTTTGCACCATCGTAATAGGAGAACACCAGGAACTATGACTCTCTTCGATCACATCCAGAGACAACATGCGATCGAGCTCATCATACATTAGTTTTTGTTTAACTGGTGAAACAGAATAGAACCGTTGCTTAACAGGCTTGGCTTCCCCTACATCAATCACATGTGATAGTAATGTGGTTCTGCCAAGACCTAATTCAGCACTGGACGGAAATTTATTAACTACTGTAGAGAGTTTACTGTTGTCATCTGGAGAGAGTAAATGAAATTTAGGAGCAGAAGATAAGTCTGCGGAGTCAGTCAATTCACTCAACGCGGATAATTGAGGAGTAATACCAAATTGATTCCAAAAATCAATCCCCAGGTATAAAGGTTGCTCTAAAGATGGTACGAGATAGAAACGCATCTTATGTGTTCGGGAATTAAATTCAACCTGAGCATTAAGATAACCGATAACTTGTTGAGATTGACCACTGGCAGTTTGAATAGAAGACGGAAATTGATGTAACTGAAAATTTAAGTCATTCAACAGTTTTTCGGATCCACAACCCAGAACACTTACACTCGCTCCACTGTCTAACAGACCTCGGTAAGGCACATCATTAATGAGAATATCGGCATAAGGCCGTTTATCACCCATTTCAGACCCGAGTATTGAAGAAACAACGCAAGATCTCATGATCTTACGTTCCTCCCAATATTTTTTTGAGCGAAGTAAGCGTAAAGGATTGAGTTTCTTAAAACTGCTAATGAAAGATTTAACTGGATTTGAAAATTGAGATTTAAAAGAACAAGAATTTGAAAAATGATTGGAAGTTAAAGAAGCATCAGAAACCATTTGGTTGGAACCAAACGAACCTGATCCAGATAGTGATTCGGAATCAAATGACTCAACGAGAACTTTCACAGGTTCGGTTGATTCTTCCCATCTGGCTTCATCCACTTCTGAAGCTCTGGGTCGGTATTGCTGGCTGCTTCTGCTTTGGTCACTATTGTTGGGGTGGACTTGGTCTGTGATCCCTGGATCCCCGATCTCCATGGACCACTGGTTCGGTTTTCCGTACAACGACGACATTTGGTGGAAATAGTGTCTCTTAAACCACAACGGAAACAGAAAATTCCAGTAAGAGGGACAGGACAGTCTTGAAATACGTGACCCATGTCAGAGCAATTAAAACAGATGGGGTAGTTGACTCCCCCAACGGCACGTTGAGAATTGGTTTGATCCCTACTGGTCGATGCTTTCACAGGATTTGACATTGTAGAAGAAACTCCCACTGGAGCACGATAAGCCGCTACAGAAGCACCGCCAGATATTTGCTGAACAGGATTTGACGACGGAACAAAAACACCAGTTGGAACGTGATATGCGGTTCTCGTCGTACCTGGGGACACATCAGAAAAAGGTAAATTGAAATCTGGTCCTGGCACAGTATTTTCCAACATCAAATCAGAGGTCAGTTCGTTAATTCCCCGCCGAGGATAAGAGTGATAATCAGACGGTGCTCGCAATCGTTTTAGAGAATCCTCCCACGCTGTGCAACTTTTAATAAGTTCATTAATGTGGGTAAACTGACGGTCAGTGAGATGATACTGCAAAACTGGTTTCATGTTATTCATCAGGAGTTGGATGAATTCGTCATCTCGATAAGGGGTGTGGCATTGCAGTGACAATGACCACATATGATGGTAATAATCCAAGAAGGTTTCCGTGGGCAGCTGTTTACGCGATTCAACCATCCGTCTAATCTCATAGGGTGATCGTCGATCTTTGAAACGTTCTTGGAAATCCCTTCTTAGATCACTCCAAGGTGCTAGCGGGTTGTGGCGTCGGTACGTCCAGTACCACTGCAATGCCACGTCCTTTAAGAGGAGATGCAAATCGAGTAGTACAAATTCAGAAGATATGTTATGAGACATAACAACAGAATCAAGCTGAAACAAGAACAAATCAACAGTAATCCCTGTTGGAGAACCACTGTATGAAATGCCACAACGTGCTAGCGAACGTCGATTGAACTCAGAATTAGAAGGAACATGAGAAGAACAAGGTTGATTTGGAACTGTATTTAATGTGCTATTATGTGGACCAGCTACACCTGGTGAAAAATTGGTATTACTAAAATGAGTAGCCTGCTCCAGAGATGAGCGCTCTTTAGAGACAGGTACCATTGAAGGATTCTCAAATTGAAGAAAGTCATTGTCGGTAAATTGAGAGACTAGAGGAACAGGCGGATTTTGAAATTGAACTTGCGGAGGTTTTGAAGGACCACTAATTCCATGATTAGAAGACGTTTTCAAGACTGGTTCTTTGGTAGCTGGTTTTAACGGTATCGGTATCGCCACAGATGGAGGTACAGCCCGCTTTTCCTTCATTTGTGCTGTTAACGCCTGCAACTGAGCCGTCAAAGACCTAATCATCTCAGCTTGATCAACTGATGAAGGACCTTCCACTACTGATTTGACTTGTTCGTTCACACCCTCTGGAGATATTTTGAGAGAGCCACCGAGGGTCTCAGATGGAACTGATTCCAACAATGGCAACCCTCCGTCGCATCCACTGGTTTTGGCATCTTGAATTGACTGATCTAATAAGGACGTATCTGATAAAAATTGTTCTATTGCAGTTAAAAGGATAGTACTGTTGTCCAGAAGGGTACGAGCCTGACCACCATATGTTGGAGACCCAAGGGCTCGATTAAGTCTTCCCTGAATATGCAGCAGTCGAGTTCTAATACACCGAACGGTGTCCAATTGTTTCTCGGGCTGCAAATTCGGAACGCCAATGAAAACTTCCTGTAGACCTTGCAATTTCGTATGACACGTAGTAATTTCCGATTCAGGTTTTTGTCTGGCGCGGGGATGCATTTTAATCGGAGCTGCTGTTGTACCAGCAGCCTCAGCCGCCAACAGGTCCCTTAATTGGTTCAAAGCGCCCTCGGAATCGGATTGAATTGACCGAACTAGGAATTCGATGTCGAGTTCGTCCGTTTTTAACAATGAGATATCCATGTCATAATAACTCATGATTTAAATAAAAAAAATTTGTCGATTAAATATGAAAAATATTAATGATTTGATTAAAATGACCAAACCCAAATTTAATCAAAAGCAACTAGGAGGTAAAAATTAAATTTACAGTACAATACAAATTTGTATGTTGAAAATTAATTAATAAGTTATATTTTGATTTGAAAATTTAAAGAATCCAAAAACGTTAAACAAAAAAAATTGAATTTACGTATAATACCCTGATACCCTTAACCTAACCGAAAATTCCCCCAATACTGCAATAATAATAAGAATGTTTGTATAACAAAACAATTTGTATGGATTATACAAAAAAAATATTTATTACTGTAACTGAAAATGTTCCAAAACCTAAAGTTATTAAAATTTAACGTTATAACTGCAAAAATAAAAAAAAATGATCACGTGCGAAATGAGCACGGCCCCATCCTGAGCTAGGCGTGAACACTATAATAATAAAAAAAATAAAATTACCACTGTGGTCCCAGTAGTTTAATTTGATAGATAACAAACAAAATTGGAAATAAAATTTTACCTGGAAGTAGAAGTTGACTAAAGATGTGCCAATGAGTACTGTGATCACGAACTGTCCAATCAACACCACATTGGTGGAAACAACAAGTTCGCGATCCCAACACCCATGACACATGGAACCAACATGACGAGCGATCCAGCAAGATCAAATAACCAAAGGTTAGAACGTGCTGTGATCCCTCCCCATGAAGGTAGTCGGACTGAAATAAAGAATTAAATTAATTATAGGGTACGAAGACTTTAAAAATTTAAAAAGACTAAACTCAGAACGAAAGAAGAATGAGCTTAACCACAATCAATGCCACATGGCAGAAATGGTAAGCCCATTCATCAGACGAGCTGAGAATAGGGATCAACATTCTCATCTGCATGCAATCAAACAGCTTACGCTGGTTGCAATGCAGATTCGAATGTTGATCGGGCAGAAAACGTTGATGTGAGCATCCGTGCAAGCTCAAACAACGCAAGCGTTGGACTTTGCACGTGGTACTCACAACAAGTAAGCTGAAAAAAAAAAATTGTGAAATTAAAGACGAAAATGCAAAAAAAAAAAATTAGCCGAATGTTTGGGCGCCACTGTAACAAAATCCCCCAAAAGGGATTTTGTTATCAGAACATAGCAATAGAGGTCTGGTTGCGGTATTGCGCTGGCTAAAGCTCGCCGCTAGGCGTGGGGGTTACCAGACATATTACTATGCTTGAAAACCGCATAGAGATAAAACGAAGGGGACTAGAAAATTATCCTACCGTGCCACGACCACAGTGGTAGATAATCATAAATTGTGGTTGCGTTCGACAAGGTCGCCGGTGCCACTCCGGCGACCTTGTACAAGGCCTAGGTCAGCATAAGGCCGCCCATCCTCACGCGATCACACAGAAACTTAACGACACATCACTTAATGGAACCAGAAATCATAAAAAAAAATCCGTAATTACGCAGAAAACTGAATTGGACAAAAGAAATGAAAAAATGAAATGGAAAGAAAATTTGAAAGGAAAAATGAACCATTAACGAAAATAAAACCAGAAACAAACGTGGTGCGAATCGATTTGTGGGGTGCGTCATACGGTACGCCGTATATATATATATATATATAATTTAAAAAAAAATATAATAATGAAACCCCGACGGAAACCAAGTTTGGCTCACAATTAAAACTAAAATTATAAAATAAAAAAAATCACGCGGTGCCACCGGTTTCTTGTATATTTTTACCGGGTACACCTTACCTGAACAATTTGGCCTGTCCGACCACACAAAAAAAAAACCAACAGCGCCGACGCAGCTGCCCCCTCTTGCGCGAACCCCACTCCGTTCGGCGGAGTTGCTGCCACAAACCCAAAATTCGACCAATGTTACGACTTTTAATTGATATTTTCACTATTTATGATAATAAACAGCGTGCTCAGGAATTTAGAATTTAACAGTAATTCCTTGTTGAGTCTACTAAAATAGCTTGGATAGTAGTAAAATCAATCACCTCATTCACTCTTTCAATTAAGCAGAACGGCCATCACACTTCACCATAATATACAGTAGTTATTTATTTCCATGTTGGACAAGTAACAACAACAACAAAAAAAAAAAAAAAAAAATGTTGAAACCACTCCTTTCAATTTCAGAAGGAAAAATAAAATTCTGAATCTTGCACCATTTTTAGTAATAATTTTTATTGATTTCACAATTTTAACGGTCCGAACTCATACATAAACTGATTAATGTTAATACAGATAACATATAAATTAAATTTTTTTTTTATTTTTTTCAATTTTTTTAACTACTCCCATCATGAGGTACAATTTTCAATCTTAAATCAATTTTCTGTTTTGTCCATTTTATTTAACTAATCAAATCATTATGTACAATGTTCCATATTAAATTCGCCACACGGCACCACTTAAAATTATTCACAATTACTGTACATATAGATATATAGCTATATTGTTTTTTTTTTTCACTTAAAAACTTTTAATTACAATACTTATCGATATTAAATTATTCATAATTAATATAAATGCATGTACATTGGTGTTTTTTTTTTTCCCCAAATTAAACTAAACTTTCAATTACAAAACTTAGAATATTATATATATTTTCGATAGACAGTGACTCTAATCATTCACTTGCCATCGCACTACGTCCAAACTTGATCAAATTCAAAACTCGACTCCCCGAATCAAAAAAATACCGACGCGTAACCAAATAATTTTACCCCCCACCCAAAAGAAATTTTAATCATATCAAAAAAACCCGACCGATAAATTTCGGATGACGTACACATACGACATCACCCAAAATCGATTCGCACACACCAACACTAATTAACCAATTCTCTGGAATATTCCATTTACATGGAAAATCCACGCGCTAACCAAAACAAAACAGATGAAGCAACACGCCAACCACTACACGTCATTACATACCATCAAACAAAAAATGATAAAACGAATCGAGTAACCGACCAAAATACGGAGAAGTATAAAATGCTAAATGGTACACTCTACCAAAAAAAAATATATTTTCTATTACAAATTAAGCCAAAGAAAGAATGACGTGTAGTGGAAGAGATTTTAAGCAGCGCAGTGGATAAACATGCAACCTTGTTGGGATTTCCAACCGTAATTACAGATTTAGATTAAATAAAACATAACAACCACAAGCGGTTGTTACAAGTTCAGATCGTCTGGGGAAAAATTACGCCGATCATTGAAGATCTTGATCCCCAAGCTTCCAGATAGTTCCAGCGACATATTTCAAACCAGGGGATTGCAGGCCGGAGTGTCCCTTAAAAACAAAAGGGGAAAAGCAGCTGTATTTGGATTGGTTGGAGGCTATAGAAGAAGTTTGTGGTTTTTGTGGGTTTTTGTTTCATTTTTTTTGTGTTCATTTGTTTTTTTTGTTGATTTATATAATTTCCTTGATCTTGGGCAGGGTGTGTGCTTAGTACCCAGAAAAAAAAAAAAAAAAAAGAGGATATACATCCGCATGTATTCGTAAATAAAAATTTATATAATTTTTTCGCAGTGATCAACATTTTCGGGATTAAGGTGGAGTGGACTCACAAAGCGCTTTGGGGAGGATCATTCTATCCGTAAGTAAGAAAAAAAAAATTTTTTTAAATTCAAAATTGTATTCTTATATAAGTTTCTGTATATATATATATATGTGTATGTGCCATATCCACTCGATTTCTGGTGTATGATGTATGCGAATAGGCCAAGAAAGTTGTTGAGTATTTTAAATAATAGGTATTCATCAAGTAGAACCCGCCTGTTGTGAAGTGATAAAAGGTTAAACTTTCCGCAGCGTATCTCATAAAACATATGATGCGTTGAAGGCACGTACCTACGACATAGAAATTTCGTAAATCTTCTTTGAACACTCTCAATTCGGTTACTATAATCGCTGTAGTAAGGATTCCAAACCTGTGATAGGTATTCAAGGTTTGTTCTAATAATGCAAGTGAATAGCAGCACTAGGCTTGATGGATCTGTATGGTGTGTACATTTATTTAATTTTGCAAATAAAACAATTTATTAATAAAACAATTTTATTACAATTATAAATTACATTTTTATTATAAATCCGTGAGAGCAAAAACGAACGTGGCGAACTTCTTAAAAGTCAAAACTAGAATCAACTCTTTTATTTCTTCTTATTATTATTATTACTTTACATTTCTCTATTACATATTTCACTACATCAGTCAAATTTAGGCACAACGTTAATCAAATATTTTAACTTCTCTATATTGTATATATAATCTACGAAAACTCTGGATAAAAGATGTCGCTACGCGAAACATAAGTTACATCAATTTATACGGCGAGTAAAAATAGAAATTCGTTTTTTTATTTTTTTGAAAGTTTAAATTTTTAAATACATTAAGTGAAATAAGAGTCACTACAATACTCTCCCTCCAAAAAAAAAAAAACCAATAATCAATCCGTTATAAATGCTGGTTTCAACCTGTCGATTGAAATTGACGTGGGTTTTCGTTTATAATCTAACACAAAATATTTTCGAAGTTTCTTGATGACTTTATAAGGGCCTTCATAAGGCGGTGTAAGTCCAACCCTAATTGCATCTCGACGAACGAATACATAATCCGAATCAAATAAATCTTTATGAATGAAAACTTTATCCTTAATCTGAACCCTTGGTGGCGCAGGCTGTACACTAGACATAGCTTGTTTTAATTTTTCAACAAACGAAGCTGGATCTATTGAGTTGTGTGATTCATGGATTAGCATTTGGTTTGGTATTCTCAGTGTTTGGCCATAAACCAAATCAGCAGGTGAACACATAATATCACTTTTAATTGAGGTTCGAATTCCTAGTAATATAAATGGCAATTCATCTGCCCAGTGTATTGCGTTTTGCCTAGCGAGGATCGAGGATTTCAATACGCGATGGAATCTTTCGACCATTCCGTTTGATTGGGGATGGTACGAAGTTGTTCGAATTCTGAATGTACCTAACAATTTATTAAATTCATCGAACAATCTACTTTCGAACTGGGTTCCTTGGTCGGTAGTGATCTCAAGAGGCACTCCAAAGCGTGAAATATAATTATCTATAAATGCTTTGACCACTGTAATTGAACGAATGTCGCTAATAGGAATTGCTTCCGGCCATCTGGTAAACCGATCAATTATGGTCAATATATATTGGTACCCATTTGAAGGTGGAAGTGGCCCTACCAAATCCATGTGAATGTGCCTGAAACGTTCAGATACCACTGGAAATTCACCTGCTTCCGATTTGTTGTGTCTTATAATTTTTGAGGTTTGGCAACCCATGCATTCTTTGACCCATTTAGCTATATCTGTATTCATTCGAGGCCAAAAATTATTATCTGAAATAGATTTTCGTGTAGCACGTGTACCAGTATGCGCTAGTCCATGATTGTCGTTGAAGATTTTTCGACGTAAATTTAATGGGATATACAGCCTAGGTTTGGGCCGCGAACATTCACACCAAATCTTTATTTTGTTATTTAGTTCACCAGTTTCAATCAATTTCAAATGAACTTTGGTGGAACTTTTACAGGACTCAATTAAGGTTTTTAATTCCAAATCATTTTTTTGAGATTTAAAAAGTTCTTGCAAATCATCACTTTCGTTTACAATTACTTCTAGTTCACGTGATAGTGCATCAGCAACGACATTTTTAAAACCACTAATGTGCTTGATAGACGTACAAAATTGCGCGATAAATTCGAGATGTCTTGTTTGCCGTGGAGAACGATCGGTTTTACTATTCATTGCGTTAACTAGCGGTTTATGGTCTGTGAAGGTTGAAAACTCACGACCTTCTAAGAAATGTCGGAAATGTTGTATACTTGAGTAGATTGCTAAAAGCTCGCGATCAAATGTGGAATATTTTTGTTCAGTCTCTGTTAACTTACGAGAAAAATACGCAAGAGGTTCACGAGTGTTTCCGATTTCTTGTTCAAGTACGCCGCCGATCGCTTTTTGGGAAGCATCAGTGGTTAGTACAATTTGGGCATCAAAATTTGGGAACGCCAATAATGTTGCTTTGCATAATTCGGCTTTAACTTGTTGAAAGCTTGCGTGACAATTTTCAGGCCAATAAAAATTACTCTTTTTTTGTAGTCGTCGTAATGCGTTTAGATGATCATGAATAGGTGCCAACATTTCAGAAAGCTTAGGTATAAACCTGTGGTAATAGTTTACCATACCAATAAAACGTTCAGTTGCATTTATCGATGTTGGCGCAGGAAAATCTCGAATCACTTCTATTCTGGATTGTGATGGACGAATACCATTTCTAGAAACTTCGTGACTCAAAAAATCAAGCTTTTCAACACCGAAAACGCATTTACTTGGATTGATATTTACCGAGTATTCAGAAAGTGATTGAAATAATGATCTTAAATGGTTCATATGTTCGGCTTGATTTCGACTAGCAACCAGAATATCATCTACATACACATAAACAAAGCTTAAACCTTTCGTCACCTCATTCATAAACCTTTGAAATGTTTGAGCCGCGTTTCTCAAACCATATGGCATTCGAACAAACTCGTACATCCCGAAAGGCGTAGTAATCGCAGTTTTATGTATATCTTCTTTTGCTATGGGAATATGGTGGAAAGCCCTAACCAAATCTACTTTTGAAAATACTGTACAACCTTTCAAATTTAAAGAAAAATCTTGAATGTGTGGGAGTGGGTATCGATCTGCTTGCGTAATTATATTTAGGCGGCGATAATCGCCACACGGTCTCCAGTCTTCGGAATTTTTTTTGGGCACTAAGTGTAATGGAGAACATCCTGGCGAACTCGATATACGGCATAAACCTTGTTGAACCATGTATTCAAATTCAGCTTTGGCTATTTTGAATTTATTTTGATCCAGACGACGCGGGCGACAAAAAGGTAGAATACCGTTAGTAATTATTTGGTGAGTTACATTGTGCTTCACCTTAGAATCATATCGCGGCTCCTCAGTTAAAGAAGGATACTCGGCCAAAAGCGAGCCGTATATTCCTTCAACGTTAAACATTTTCGGCGTTATTATATCCACAGATGTCGCATGAATTGCTTTGGTTTGAAATAAAGTATGATTATCTAACAGTCTTTGGTTAGGTAGGTCAACAGAAATATTAAATTTAATTAAAAAATCGGCTCCTATTATAGGCTTTGTTACATTTGCAATTACAAACACGTGTTTGAAATCACGCCGTAACCCCAAATCGACTTGTAATAATTTGCTTCCATATACCGCAATAGTTGAGCCATTTGCCGCTGTTAATTGAGAAATTGGTAAGGTAAACTCATTTTTAAATAGTGAAAACGGAAGAACTGAAACATCAGCTCCCGTATCAATCAAGTAACTTAATTTAGTTTTTCGACACTGGATTACTAATCTATAAGGCCTAACGTTTATTGGATCAACGTTAGGCTCTAATCGTTTCCCGAATTATATGCGTTGTTTGAGCTAGAACTTCCAAACTCGCATTTTTCTTTGTAGCAACTTCTTGCGTTTTTATCAAACTTAAAATGATACCAACATAATAATTTTCCTTGTTTCATAAAAAATGAATGTGTACGGCTACGAGCATTTCTACTATTTGAACGTGAACCATTCCTTGAACGCGAATTATAATTCGAGGGTGAATAAGTTCGAGACCTACCTCTATATTGATTATTATTTGAAAAATTATTTTGTGATCTACCTCTATAGTAACTATCTGACTGGTTTGGTTTCATACTAAAACGGTTAAATTGTTCTTTTAACTGGTTAATTGAATATTCCAAATTATCTAAAGTATTACCACCACGGTCATTACTACTACTAGCGCTAGGTTCAACACTTAAAACACTTAAAACATTTTTTGTTTTATTTTTTTCTATATTCCAAATTTTATCAGCCATTTTCTGAAGTTCTTCCATTGATTTTTCTTCTACTGGAGCTAATATTGCACTTATATAGCTAGGCAGATTACGTAACCAAATTTTTTTCAAAAGCTCGCTATTAACACATTCGGATGATCGCCCTAAATCATTAATTCTTCGATAAAATTGTGATGGACTGTCATCACCCATTGTTTGACAGCTCATAAGCCTTTCAAGACGATCATATTCCGACAATGTGCGGCGCTTTATAATTTCATCTCGCAATGTGTCATATTTTTTGTTTTGAGGGGGGTTTAATATGATATCAGATACTGTGCCTAAAACATCTTCTGGTAATGCAGATAAAACTCTGGCAAATTTAGTATCATCACTAGTGATGGGAGTTCCCCTAGATGCTAAGTATGATTCGAAAACCTTAAACCAGACGTCAGGCATTGTGGTCCAAAATGACGGATATGTACTCTCAAAAGAAGCTGCAGCTGATGCTGAATCAGTTGCTTTGGTTTTATTGTCATCTTTTGTATCTGGCATTGTTCCAACAATAGTAATACTCTAATTGAATTTGCGACGAAAATATTGTGTGTAGAAAAAAAAAAAATATATATATATATATTGAGGAAAACGATTGAGTATTGTATGTCCTTCAATTTCACTATGACACTTGTTAACTACCGCTATTAAAGAAACAATAAACTGATTTTCGCTTTTCTGTTCTTACTCGACGAAAACAATTTGATGTAACGAAATAAATAATATAAAACAATATAAGCAAAACAAAAATAAAATAGATATACATATAATAATTCTATCACCCGGTGTTTTCCTGCTAGGTATCTAAACTGAATGATGTAATGCTAACATAAATATACAATTTATAATTTAACAGTAATATGCCACGTAAATTTATAATGATTTGCAATATGTAATATAAACAAAAAAATTTACAAAAATGCTTTTTTTTTTTTTTTTTGTTAGTTTAGCTTACTTCGATTCCGTTTCAGGCTAAATTGTATACCCAAAATGTACGCTGCGCTCGGTCTACCTCCAGATTATTGACTCCTATGTTAAATTGAATTCAGTATAATAGTTGATTTTTACGGTGATAAAATTGACATCATCCATAAACCATATTCTTAGTTGTAACACGCCGGAAAATATTGTAGTTCTATTCATACATAATTCCATTCATTCCACTAATATTTCTGGACAGCTGGACAATATGCATTATCTGCCTGTTGTTATAAAATTTGATCAAAATGGCTGCTTAATAGTTGAAGTTTTAGTTTCGTTGGACATGCAAATGCAACAAAAATATGGTTGAAATTTTTAATTTTTTATTTCGCCGAATGAATCAGATAATATTATTTTGTTCGCTTTCTCTCTACACGTCGGGTTCACCAATTGTATGGTGTGTACATTTATTTAATTTTGCAAATAAAACAATTTATTAATAAAACAATTTTATTACAATTATAAATTACATTTTTATTATAAATCCGTGAGAGCAAAAACGAACGTGGCGAACTTCTTAAAAGTCAAAACTAGAATCAACTCTTTTATTTCTTCTTATTATTATTATTACTTTACATTTCTCTATTACATATTTCACTACATCAGTCAAATTTAGGCACAACGTTAATCAAATATTTTAACTTCTCTATATTGTATATATAATCTACGAAAACTCTGGATAAAAGATGTCGCTACGCGAAACATAAGTTACATCAATTTATACGGCGAGTAAAAATAGAAATTCGTTTTTTTATTTTTTTGAAAGTTTAAATTTTTAAATACATTAAGTGAAATAAGAGTCACTACAGATCCTTGTAGTCTCTGCCACGCCTGAAAATAAAGCCTAAAAGCTTGCAAGATTTACGGCACATTAAATCTATGTGCATATCAAACCGCAATTTGGAGTCATAAACGACACCTAAATCCTTTACCGTATCGACTCTAGACAACGTCGTACCACCAATGTTAAATGGATAGGTGCTTAGCAAAAAGAGTACATAATTCAGCCTGATTGCTCGAAGCCTGTGAATGAAGGAACATGTTCTTAGGGAACTGAGCCTTAGTTGTAAATGATTTTTGGTACAGCCAAAATAGCTTAGGTTCACGTTTTATACTATTCTCTATGTGAAATATGTAACAATTCCAGCATCTTTTAATTTCAAGTTTAACTTTTTTTCTGTAGTTAGAAAACATAGAGTAATCATGCTGAGAACCATAGGACTTAAAGCGAAAATGGGCTTTAACTTTAGCTTTGATAAGAGAAATTAGATAATGGGAATACCAACAAGGGAATTTACTGCTTTTCTTTTTAATAATAGTTGAGTATTTACCTATTAAGGAGAATACCTTACTATAGAAAATGTCAACTGCGCTATCTACCGACAAGCCATCAAATAATAATTTCCAATTAATGCAGGCTAGATCACTAGCCAAATTAATGTAATCTAGCTTGTGAAAGTTAATCTGCTGAGTCGTAAACGAACGGTGCATTCTAACAATTCCTAACGTAATTGTGGCAACAAAAGGTGGATGATAAGAATCACTCTAAGTAAGTAAGTAGTTAGATCTTGTTAGACGAACGCTAGATGAGTCAATATTAGAGATGAAAAGATCAAGAAGTTAGACAACTCCAAAGAATCAATTAGGTATTCAGCGGTACGACCTTCTGAATTCACTTTCCGATAGCACACGCAGTAGCTGACAAACTACTCGGTCTATCAAGCCCAAAAACTACCCTCTATCCAGAGGAATGAATTATTCTGGAAACTTCAAGTACCAATGGAAAATTTTACTGTCAGGATCCTTTAATACATTGAGTAGCTACCTAAAATTAATATAGTCCATATATGTATTATTTTGACTAAATTCCACAAATATTTCCCTTGTCTGTTCCTCTTTTCCTAGGGAATAACATTTATTCTTAAGATTTTGTAAAGAAATTACATTTTTAATACTAAATATTTCAATATGAATCGTAATTTTTCCAATTGGAATTTATTTTAGCAGTGTAAAACTAAAACATATATAGCATCTGTGGATTTGTGGAAAACTTCACACCCATTTTGAAAATGTATCAAGAGAACAGGGAAAATATATTTTTTTAATTTTGATTTTATTTTTTTATATTTTTTTATTTATTTTTTTTTTTTTTACATTTATTTAAAAAGCATAAATTATTATAATCATTGTAGAGTTTATCTATTAAAAAAATAATTTTTTTTGGTTTCAAAGAAATAAAGAAAATTTAGAATAAAAGTCAGTTTTTCTTTTTGTATTCAATAAATAAAAATTTTCCACACGAAAAATTTTAAAATTGAATTAGAAGAAAATATTATTTTATACCAAAAATTAAAAGAAAAAGGAAAAGAAAATTTTCTTGCTATGTTTTTGTATACATATGGGATAGAATAGATGCTGTGTGTGTCCATCATAGTTTCGCTTGTTTTTCACTCGGTTTTTCTTTCTTGCAACTGGAAAACCATAACACAAAAAACACAAGTGATTCCGTCATACACAGCATTCACAATGCAAAAACTTTTTACTTTTGATTTACAGGTTTGTATGAATTTCCAACATAACGAGCAAACATTTTTATTCGTCAAATTGGAAAATCATACAAACCTGGAAGGCAAAAGTAAAAAGTTTTACTTTTTACTTTTTATTTACAGGCTTGTATGAATTTCCAACTTGACGAATAAAAATTTTTGCTCGTTATGTTGGACATTCATACAAACCTGTAAGTCAAAAGTTTTTGCATTGTGAATGCTGTGTGTGTCCGTCATAGTTTCGCTTGTTTTTCACTCGGTTTTTCTTTCTTGCAACTGGAAAACCATAACACAAAAAACACAAGTGATTCCGTCATACACAGCATTCACAATGCAAAAACTTTTTACTTTTGATTTACAGGTTTGTATGAATTTCCAACATAACGAGCAAACATTTTTATTCGTCAAATTGGAAAATCATACAAACCTGGAAGGCAAAAGTAAAAAGTTTTTCTTTTTACTTTTTATTTACAGGTTTGTATGAATTTTCAACTTGACGAATAAAAATTTTTGCTCGTTATGTTGGAAATTCATATAAACCTGTAAGTCAAAAGTAAAAAGTTTTTGCATTGTGAATGCTGTGTGTGTCCATCATAGTTTCGCTTGTTTTTCACTCGGTTTTTCTTTCTTGCAACTGGAAAACCATAACACAAAAAACACAAGTGATTCCGTCATACACAGCATTCACAATGCAAAAACTTTTTACTTTTGATTTACAGGTTTGTATGAATTTCCAACATAACGAGCAAACATTTTTATTCGTCAAATTGGAAAATCATACAAACCTGGAACGCAAAAGTAAAAAGTTTTTCTTTTTACTTTTTATTTACAGGTTTGTATGAATTTCCAACTTGACGAATAAAAATTTTTGCTCGTTATGGTGGAAATTCATACAAACCTGTAAGTAAAAAGTTTTTGCATTGTGAATGCTGTGTGTGTCCGTCATAGTTTCGCTTGTTTTTCACTCGGTTTTTCTTTCTTGCAACTGGAAAACCATAACACAAACAACACAAGTGATTCCGTCATACACAGCATTCACAATGCAAAAACTTTTTACTTTTGATTTACAGGTTTGTATGAATTTCCAACATAACGAGCAAACATTTTTATTCGTCAAATTGGAAAATCATACAAACCTGGAAGGCAAAAGTAAAAAGTTTTTCTTTTTACTTTTTATTTACAGGTTTGTATGAATTTCCAACTTGACGAATAAAAATTTTTGCTCGTTATGTTGGAAATTCATACAAACCTGTAAGTCAAAAGTAAAAAGTTTTTGCATTGTGAATGCTGTGTGTGTCCCACATAGATCACTATTTCACTTTACGTATTAAATTATTATTGCACTAATTTGTATATAATTAACTACATATTTTAATTCACTTTTATTAATTACGAACTAAATTTTAGGTGTCACATTTCAAACTAACTGGTTTTATCGTTTATCGTTATATATTTATTGGTTTTGTTTGATTGTGTATTGTCATCTCGTTCCATGCAATTAGTGCCTTTCATTTATATCGGGTGCCTCGGAAATATACAACATTGCCCAGAATTTTACAAAAGCTAGATTGGAACATAGATATTTGGAAATGAAAATTTGATTTAAAAATTATTTTATTTAAATATCAAGTTGGATTTCTGTGACTTGTCATTAGCTGCCGCTCGAAAAAATAATAATAATTGAAGTTTCCCGTGAGAAATCGTGCAAAGTTTAATTATCAAAAAAAAAAATTTTTTTTTATTTATTTTATTTAATTTGACATTCTCTGTATTCTATGCATTCTTGAACGAGACAACTGTCGTGATTTTGTTTGCCGACATGAGGCATATCCATCTCCTTCTCGATCGTGTTTATGTTTGTTATGTGTGAATGAGAAAGTTATATAAGTACGAACGCGAGGCAAAGAATGCAGGAGATATAGTATAGTTGGTCTTTCTTTTATCGTAAGAACGTGAACATCAAACATGTCATTTGGTTCTTATGATTTTTATATGCAAGGTGGATGTGTGTGTGTGCTAAAGGGGAAATTTCGTTTGGGATTGAGTGAACTATGGGCTATCTCATTTACGCAATTCCTATTGGAATTTGGTATAGAGTAAAGAAGGAGAAAACCAAAATGGAAAGTATGTATAGTTAAAATAATATCTCGTTGAAAATTCATATTCCTTCATTCTCGAGTAAAACAACAACAAAAAATGAATTTGTTGTTGTATTTACTCGGGAATGAAAGAATAGGAATTTTCAACGAGATGTTATTTTGACTATCATACATAGTGACGATCGTTTTTTCTGTCATGACAGTGTCGCGATAGTAATATTACTAATATATGATTTATGAATATTTACTTCGGTCTAAAAAGACCAAATATTGAAATCCTGTCAAAAATGACGAAAAATTTGGTTGGTCCAAAACCACTTTTCTCGACGTTTTGAAAGTCCCTGAGTCTGAAAATGCAAAAAAAAAAAAATGTCCGTCCGTCTGTCTGGATGTTTGGATGTCTGGACCCATGGTATCTCGAGAACGGCTTGTCCGATTTGGATTTTTTTTTCGCCAATCTGTTTCTATGGTCAAGGCGGAGATTTGAAAAGCTTTTGGAGACTGTACGTCAAGGGGGTGGGGTACCTGCCATACGAATTGACCCAAAATATCTGGTTTTATAAATATTTACGATTTTTTTATATATGTTTATTTGATTATTGGATTGGGCATTGAATTGGGAATTGATTTGAAAGTTAAATTATGGGTCAATTTGCGCGTTAAGTTGAAGTTGAGTTGGAGTTGAGTTGGGGTTGGATTTGGATGTAGTGAATAGTTAAGGCTGCCAGATATCAAAATGGTCAAAGCATGACATTTTATGGATTTCTGATATCTAGGAGGGACAGGGAGGGACATGTTTTAAACTTTGTTTGGCGACACATATTAACATAAAACAGTACTTTTCAGTGTTTTTTAAATTCATTTATTGTATAACAAAACCCAAAGCTGATTTATCACCTGCTCATATATTATTGATAATCGAAAAACTCCGTTCTACTGCCGCATTTGTTGCAGGTAAACAAACACAAGTATATTTCTAGCAACTTCAATAAATTTTCATGGGGAATTTCGTTTTTTTTAAATGTGTAATTATATCGACCCATTTTTTATCGGATTGCTCTTTATTGCTATTCCAGTTTAAAAGAGTTTCAGGGGACAATATTAACACGGCTTATTTCGTCCGATAGTTTTAGATCATCGATATTCATATTGGTTTTGAATCTCCCCATTAATTTTTTTGAATCACTTCATTTTTCTATAATTTTTTTTAATAATGTCCATTCAAAAATTATTATTTCTTCTAAGGATTTTGTCCATTCATTTAAATAGCTGGCGTAGGAGGGAGGCTAAAATAATTTCCTATAACAGATTTAGTATTGGATGATGAAATGAAATTTCCCTTTGTTTTTTCTTATAAATAAATTATGAGAAAGAGTTTGTATTTCGAAACAAAAGCATAAAGAAGGACAAACTGTACAAAAAGCATTAAAGCAGGACAAAGAGGGACATAATTTCTCGGAATGACAAACGCTGCCAAAACGGGGCTGTCCCTCCCAAAACGGGACGTATGGCAGGCTTAGAATAGTTAACACATTTTTTATATGAAGGAACTTCCCCATTTATCAACCGATTATTATGAAATTTGACATGTGTGTTGGAAATGGGATTCTAAAATGTTTTTTGGATAAAGTTCTGGGATTTTAAAATGATCTCAATGAATTTCTGGAATATGGCCAAGTATGACGGAACATGCCCATTTCTCAACCGATTACGTTGAAATTCGACATTTGTATTGGAAATGGGATTCTAAAATGTTTATTGGATGAAGTTCTCTGATTTTGAAACGATTTCAGGATGAAGTTCTAGAATATGGCTAAGAATGATGGAACTTATGACTATTTCTCATCCCATGTGCGTTGAAAATGGGATTCTAAAACTGTTTTGGATGAAGTCCTGCAATATGGTCAAGTATTATGGAACTTGTCTATTTCTCAACCGCGATTATTATGAAATTTGATATGCGTGTTAGAAATTGGATTCTAAAATGAGTTTTGGATGAAGTTCTGGAATATGGAAAAGCAGGATGGAACTTGCCCATTTCTCAACCGATTACGATGAAATTCGACATATGTATTGGAAATGGGATTCTAAAATGTTTTTTGGATGAAGTTCTGGGATTTTAAAATGATCTCTGGATGAAGTTCTGCAATATAGCCAAGTATGATGGATTTTGTCTATTTCTCAACCGATTATTATGAAATTTAGTATGTGTGTTGGAAATGGGATTCTAAAATGAGTTTTGGATGAAATTCTGGAATATGGCCAAGTAGGATGGAACTTGCCCATTTCTCAACCGATTACGTTGAAATTCGACATTTGTATTGGAAATGGGATTCTAAAATGTTTTTTGGATGAAGTTCTCTGATTTTGAAACGATTTCAGGATGAAGTTCTAGAATATGGCCAAGAATGTTGGAACTTGACTATTTCTCATCCCATGTGCGTTGAAAATGGGATTCTAAAACTGTTTTGGATGAAGTCCTGCAATATGGTCAAGTATGATGGAACTTGTCTATTTCTCAACCGATTATTATGAAATTTGATATGCGTGTTAGAAATTGGATTCTAAAATGAGTTTTGGATGAAGTTCTGGAATATGGAAAAGCAGGATGGAACTTGCCCATTTCTCAATCGATTACGATGAAATTCGACATTTGTATTGGAAATGGGATTCTAAAATGTTTTTTGGATGAAGTTGTGGGATTTTAAAATGATCTCTGGATGAAGTTCTGGAATATGGCCAAGTATGATGGATTTTGTCTATTTCTCAACCGATTATTATGAAATTTAGTATGTGTGTTGGAAATGGGATTCTAAAATGAGTTTTGGATGAAATTCTGGAATATGGCCAAGTATGATGGAACATGCCCATTTCTCAACCGATTACGTTGAAATTCGACATTTGTATTGGAAATGGGATTCTAAAATGTATTTTGGATGAAGTTCTCTGATTTTGAAACGATTTCAGGATGAAGTTCTAGAATATGGCCAAGAATGATGGAACTTGACTATTTCTCATCCCATGTGCGTTGAAAATGGGATTCTAAAACTGTTTTGGATGAAGTTCTGCAATATGGTCAAGTATGATGGAACTTGTCTATTTCTCAACCGATTATTATGAAATTTGATATGCGTGTTAGAAATTGGATTCTAAAATGAGTTTTGGATGAAGTTCTGGAATATGGAAAAGCAGGACGGAACTTGCCCATTTCTCAACCGATTACGATGAAATTCGACATTTGTATTGGAAATGGGATTCTAAAATGTTTTTTGGATGAAGTTGTGGGATTTTAAAATGATCTCTGGATGAAGTTCTGGAATATGGCCAAGTATGATGGATTTTGTCTATTTCTCAACCGATTATTATGAAATTTAGTATGTATGTTGGAAATGGGATTCTAAAATGAGTTTTGGATGAAGTTCTGGAATATGACCAAGTAGGATGGAACTTGCCCATTTCTCAACCGATTACGTTGAAATTCGACATTTGTATTGAAAATGGGATTCTAAAATGTTTTTTGGATGAAGTTCTGGGATTTTGAAACGATTTCTGGATGAAGTTCTGGAATATGGTCAAGTATGATGGAACTTGCCCATTTCTCAACCAATTATGATGAAATTCGACATCTGTATTGGAAATGGGATTCTAAAATGAGTTTTGGCTGAAGTTCTGGAATATGGCCAAGTATGATGGAACTTGCCTATTTCTCAACCGATTACGTTGAAATTCGACAAAAGTGTTGGAAATGTGATTCTAAAATGAGTTTTGTATCAGGTTCTTGAATATGGCCAAGTATGATAGAACTTGCTCATTTCTCAACCGATTATAATGAAATTCGACATGTGTATTGGAAATGGGATTCTAAGATGATTTCTGGACGAAGTTCAGGAATATGGCCAATTATGATGGAACTTGGCTATTTCTCAACCGATTATAATGAAATTGGATATGTGTATGGAAATGGAAATATTTGATATGTGTGGAATATTGCCAAGTAGGATGGAACTTGGCTATGCCTTAACCGCGAGTATCATTAAATTAGCCATGTGTGTTGGGAATGGAATTCTAAAATAATTTTTTATAAAGCTCTGGAATATGGCAAAGTAGGGTGGAACTTGGCTATTTCTAAACCGATTATGATGAAATTTGATATGTGTGTTGCAAATGGGATCCTAAAATGAGTTTTTGGATAAATTTCTGGAATATGGTCAGTTAAACGGTTAGAAGTATCAGTATAATTTGTTATACTACTTTCGGTATAAAGTTCTAGAATACGATTTTTCGTTTTAAATTGGATGCCTGTACCCATGTTACTGAAGCTTTTGACCTGTTTGGCTGTTGTTGTATAAGTAAATATATGTTGGTTAAAATAGAAATCAATAATGTCAAAACTGTCACAACAACTTTATGACGTTATTGAAGATACCAAAGACCGAAGTTCTGATCCCCTCGTGAGGTTTCAGCCCTTTATATTTTACATTTTGTTTGTACGCACTAATCATTACCTAATAATAATAATACAGTTTTCACAGTTTCACTAAATATGTATATTAAAACACTTAAACTCACTTTAAATTTATTTAAACAAAGATCATTATCGATGAACCGATCTGAAAAAAATGTATAGGTGACCGCATGTGGTTATTCTAATGAACTAATGATAATATTGTATCCATTCGCTCATTGAGAAAAAGAAAAATGAATAACCGAAATTTCCTTTGTCCTGATTGATAATTTGGTTTACGCAAATTTGACTCTTTTTTAGTGCTGACATAGATAGCGTCCCTTTTTGCTAAAGCCTCTGTAACCAATTTGAAGGTGTTAATTTAAAAATGTGTAACTGAGTGTGCATTTTTAACATTACAATATTGTTGATTGCTAATCAAAGATCAGTAAAAAGCAACTGAAAAATATTAATTGAATTACATTTATGTAAATCGAAATTATGTATATAATGCAAGTACATTGAATTACTGAACTAACGGAATTTGCACAAAAGCTGAACTGACACTAAAATTTGTGATCTTTTATTTAATTAAACGACCTCTAGCTAATTTATTCCGTTCCTTAGAAATTAACATGCTAAATGCTAAAGCCCAAGTAAGGAACACTCATCAAATACGATTTCTAATTCAGACAATTGAAAAAGTCACTATGGTTACCCGCTACATACATTATGTATGCTAATTAAATGTAAAAAATAATTTTTACAGTTTGTAAGGGGTCAAATTCATATTGAATAGTAAAATTAGCTTCAATGTGAATTTAATATTGAATACCTGTGGAATAAATTCATATTTATCGGACAAATAAATAGATTTTTCAAATCTTCACGAAAATGTACTAATAAAACGTATTAAATTTCAAAAGCTGCAGATTTCATACATAATTTAAAATGAATTAGATAATTCCGCGCAGATTAATTCAGATTTTAAAAAAATCGGCGAAAATAACAAATGATTCTATTAGTTCATTTTTACTAAATTTCACGGACTTCTTGTATATTGTACATATTTAATATTTGGACAAACCAATGGTCGCATTTTATAATCGTCTAGCTGCCACTTAAAGTAATTAGCAGCTCTAAACAAATGATTTTCATTCTTGAAGCTTACCTCTCGAATATTCTCTTTTAAAATTGTCATGGTTCAGACGACATAAAATCTTCGCGCGAATTTATAATAATGTTCCTGCAAATATTATCAAATGTAAATTTAGAAGCTTTCAGTTATATAAGATGATATCTTTAGTTGACATCCGCATATATAATAACTCTAAACAACACGGAAAATATTAAATAACAGGTAGAATATGTATGTGAGATTCAGAACATGATTATTAAAATTATTTATCTACTAAAATATTGAACGTTTATTAATTATTTCGTTGCAATATACTACACTAATATTCTGCGCCAACAGAGTGTAAAAACTAGTTACCAACGAATGGCGAGTTCTCTGAAATTTTACGAACTCAGAAAAGTTCAGCATTTTACAATTGTTAATTCAAGCATTCTTATGTCAAAATATAAATACTTTTGGTTTTGTTGTTTTAATCGCTTTTCATATTAACAATATTAGCACTGCAGGGTTGCTTTGAGAAATTTGACAATATATTTCTACATTTCGAGTAAAAATTGTAATTTTTATTACTTAGTTCAATTTATAAATCACAAATAGTTAAAATAAACCATGTTATGGTCAGATTAACATTTTTGTTTAACACCGGAAACGCACACACCCTGAATTTAACAACGTATTTCGGCATTTCGAGTAAAATTTGTATTTTTTTTTCAAATTAGGTGAATTCATAAACAGCAAATTGTTAAATCAAACATTATTTTGTTAGGGCTAAATTTATTTTTAGCACCGGTCAGGAATACCACCCGAATTTTTTCCTGTGTAAACACCTCGTTGCCAGGCCACACAAATCATATTTGATTTGGGCCATCACAACAGGGTATTTATCATTTGGTAAATTCCCTTATCGTAATTTGAAGTTGGATTACGGTAATTACCGTCATTGATGACCAGAAAAATGGAATCGCTCTATTATTTCGAAAAGTACAATATAATCGAAAATTGTGTTATTTTATCACCGCATCAAAAACTTACACGGATCAGATTGTACGACCATGATATTTTGTAATAATAATAAGCTTCTAGTATTGTGATATAGTTTACACAACAAGTTTTTTTTAAAATAAATTATAATTTAGTTTTATTTTGTAGGAAAAATACAAAATGTCATCCTATATTACGGCAATTTCAACGTATTGTTTAAAATCATGCATGGATGATATCCCCCTTTAATAATTCTGCTACTCTAAATCTAATAATAGTTAGTTAATCATACTTGACTTACCGGGTAATTTTGTTGTTGTACATGATTATCCTTATTTGTGTTTTTTTTTTTTATTCTGTATATCATAATATCTTTTATATTCGTTTATGGACATACAAGGAGAAAAAAAAATTAGTCCTGTTATTACATTATGTCTTACGATATGATGACGACACGGATTATAATATGATCACATTGTTAAAATATTAAAATTGACACAAAATAATATAAAGGGTCACAAATCAGTCGTCGATTTATATATATGGAGGAGGATTGTGCGGTGGATTGCCTATTAAATTTTTACTTTTTCCCGCACTATAAAGAAGTTATCACCGGGTAAGTATTGTATTCGCTAAATTTTTTTTATTACAGATTTGCACGTTCGTCCCTCGGATGGTTAATTTTTTCTGTATTATTTTTTTTTTGCTTAAAAGATTGTCATAAAATGTGTTGACAGTTTTAGCTGAAATTTTGCTTTAAAACAGGTTTTGGTTATATGTAGATAGTATCAGCTTTAAAGCTCATTCGAAACATAAAATGTGAAATTGATTTTTTCAGGAACGGCTCAAAAATGACCATCTCTTTTTGTAGGAACAGTGTCGTTTAAGGAGCCGGATAGACCGTAACTTTGTTTTTATATCATTCATTTATTATCCTTCAATATTTTATTAGAATAGAGTTGTGTTGTGGTGAATATTATAAGTTAACGTGATGAGAAATTATGATTAAAAAAGTTTTTGATGAAGGGATGGTTTGGAGATGGTCTGTGTACAAGGCGAAAATTTATTTTATGTGAAGTAGTAAGTTAATGTTCCACGACGATGTTACATTGAAAATCAATAATTTTAAATGCAAGATTTAATTGGAACAAATTGAAGCAGTGGTCTTTTTATGTTTTAAATATTCATTTGCTCATATTTAAAAATTGGAGTAAGTGCTAAGCTTTCGAAAACTTGTTTTCATTTCGCATTTTCACCTAAGTAAAATTAAAGACCTTGTTTAGCATAATATACCAAATTTTTTGTGTTTTGGATGTGTAGCAGCATTAAGTAAAACAAACATTTTATGGGACATGATTTTTTTTGTTGTTGTTCTTCCTTTGGGGATATTTAAAACTGCAGGTCTATGCAAATAAACCGCAAACAACTGATGTCCTCAAAGTCAACCAAATGAACGCTATCCAGCAAATTCAGCCTCCAGAATAAGACCTTCAGACCTCCAGAATAGGTGCAACCAAGCACAGCCATGGCGAACATTTGAACGACGTTATATTTCATATTTAATGCCATAAAATATTCTTTCAAATAAAAAAAAAATTGAGTAGATATCGCACACATAACTTGTTTGAAAGACCCTTTATATCAATTTTCATTTTCTCCGCCATTAAGTCAATACATGTGGAGGTTGTTGGAGATCGTAGATTTTATTGTCACTTCGTAAATTGTATCCCGCCTTGGTAAATGTTCTTATTTATTTATTTCAGAAAAATTAATTAGGAACCATAAGCTCCAGTACAATTTTAAACATAAATAACAAAAAAAATACAATTAATTGTATTGTACATACGGTCAATAACATAATATTAAAATAACAAAACAACTTAATTACTAAAATAACTGTTTTTTAATGATTATCTGATCTCCAATTTTGTCATATTAAAGTCTCAAAAACTACTTAGTTCATTATAACATTTCGACATTGCATTCAAAGCTTCGTCATCTCCATAATTGGCTCTGTAAGAATCTATTTTCAAGAGTGTGCGAGTTCGAAGATTTGTAGTTGGAACTTACAACTTCAAGATCAATAACAAGTACGAATTTGAAATGTGTCCATTAAGTAAACTGGAAATGAAAATAGTTCCAGCGTGCTGACGACGAATTTCAATAGGAATAATTTTCAAGGATTTACATCTTTCAACATATAGAGGTAGATTCCTAATATTTTCCCACAACAGTAATCGGTGATCAAACCCACTCGTTTTCATTGCATAAAAAATTAGAAAAGATTTTTGTACTGACTCAATTCTACTATACCGGGGAGACCATACGCAAGATGCATATTCGAGCTGTGAGCGGACAAAAGATTGAATCTTTCATGGTACGTTTTAGGACTCCTAACATAGAGTTGGCTTTAGCACAGATTAAGTCGAAATGACGATTAAACGATAAGGTAGATAAAAATGTAACTCCAAGGTCCTTTATTTCATTAGCTCGTGTCAAGTTATTAATAGCAATATTATAATCATAAATAAGATGCGATGTTGAACGTGTAAAAGTCATCATTTTGCACTTTGTTACATTTAAATATAACAAATTGTTCTGACACCAAACATTACCCGCATCCGCATCTACATCCTTTTGTAACTCCTCTGCATCAGATAGATTTCGAATAGGGGAAAATATTTTTATGTCATCGGCATATACGAGACAACGAGAAAATTTTATACATTTCGTGATATCATTTAAAAATAGTATGAAAATAAGCGGACCGAGATGTGAGCCCTGAGGTACCCCAGAATGTACATAAATTGGATCAGATAAACTATTATTAATTTTTACATGCTGAATCCACCCAGTAAGGTATGACTCAAGCCATTTGATCAAATTATCATTAATACCAAGTAATTTTAATTGTTGCATAACGATAAAGTGATGAATTGAGTCAAACGCCTTACTAAAGTTGGTATAAATAACATTGTATGGATTCGACATCAGCTAAGGCATAACATGGAGTTAAACAAAATATATTTTGTTGTAATTTATAATTTAGCATTCGTGTGTTGTACTTATTTTTACATTGTGGGATTGCTGCCATGAATTGTATCCAAATCTTTCCTGAAATATTTAAAGTTCATTATTTATTTATGTATTATTACTGTAAAGCTTACCTAATAAATTTGTTTTTGTTTACATTTTTTGTGATGACAGCTGCTCAACACAATAAAATTTTACAGCTGATCAACAAAATAATTTAAGCTATAAAACCTTACAAATGTTAAATCTAATAATGCGAAAGAGTTCGTTTGGCAAATTGTTAATGTAGATTGTACGTGTTCTAAATTTAATGAAGATTGTACATGTTCTAAAATTATAGTATCTAATTATGGCAACCATTATTGTAAATTTGTAATACAAAATAAATAATTCTCTTATCCATCAACCATCAAGCTGTGCAGACGTTTTTTATTTTTGGGATTGACTTAAGTATTGTGCAAGTCATTAAAACAACAATCCGCTGCAGCGATTAGAAAAGGAGCAGCCATTTGCATAAAAATTATACACAATATTTCTATATTGTGACATGGTCCTTCGAGCCGGATCTCAGGTATGAATTGATTTTAAAGATTGCATCCATCATATTCAATCTGTGAATCCTAATTGAAAAATTGGTATTTTGGTATTTATTAAGCCACCAATTTCATTAATAAAAAAAAAACATTATTATCAAGTGTAACGTGATCAGTGATAAACTCTTAGTGTAAAAAGTGCGTACAAAGTGTTCGGTATTATCATATATCCAGTAGTTTCTTTATCATAAAAATGGCTGAAATTGAAGGACTAAAAAGGCAACGTGGTTCCTACAAGGCAGTTTTAACCAGATTATTGAACTACGCAAAGGAAATTAACGAGAAATCGCTCGAGACGGTTGAGGAAATGCGAGTAAAGGTCAATCGTGCCCATGAGATGCTGGAGAAAGTTGTTTCTGCAGAAGCCTCCATGTTTGCTCTCGGTAGTAAGGAGGAGTCAAAATTAATCGAGGCTGAAGAGATCTACTATGCAGTTGTTGCCAAATTAAACGAGTGGATAAATAGACGCACTACTGATATATCGAACAATACAGTTGAAGATACAATAATGAACACGAGCACCTTTAATCCAGCCCCCGAAATTAAATTGGCAAAGCTACAAATTCCACCATTCTCAGGTGATTTTACCGAATGGCAAAGTTTCTTCGATCAATTCTGTGCGAGCATCCATAAACGAGAAACAATAAGTCCCGTCCAGAAGTTCCAATATTTGATGGGACTGCTTAGAGGAGAAGCCTACTCACTTGTGAAGTACTTCAAAGTAACCGATGCGAACTACATTGAGGCACTTAATAAGTTACGTAAACGATATGATCGCAAACGGCACACAATTAACGCATTTGTACATTCGTTTATTGAACAACCCAGTATCAGCGTGGCAAATGCATCAAATATACGGAAACTTCTCGATACATCCGATGAGGTAATACGCGGCTTAAAGTCTCTAGGTGAACAAGCCGAAGCTAGAGATCCATGGCTTATTTATCTTTTGCAAAAGAAATTAGACGAGTCTACTCGAAGTCTATGGGCACAAAGCAACACAGATAATGAGTTTCCGACAATAGATGACTTTTTTGAATTCCTAACAAAAAGAACAGATGCGCTGGAATCCATGAAGATACATTCTACAAGACCAACACGAGCCGTCGCACAACCCAAACATAGTTTTGCATCGACAACAAGTCCTCAATGTATATCTTGCAACGAATCGGAATATAGATTGATAGATTGTGATACTTTCAAGAAGTTGTCCATAGACGAGCGGAAGAAGCTGTTAACTAGTGGCAACCGTTGCTTTAATTGCTTGAACCCAGGTCACTCTTCATATGACTGTAGAATTCGAGGAAGATGTCGCCAGTGTTATCGCAAGCACCACTGGCTATTACATAGTGACACAAATCCCAGAGCTTCAGAAAATAATGACGCTGCCTCCGAGAATCCCACGCAACCGGTTACAGCTACCACTACACATCATGCGTATACAAATTCTTCAGAATCCAATCAAACTATTACCCTAAATTACAGCTTTCAAACTATCCTACCTACGGCAATAGTTAATATAGCTGATAATCACGGAGTACCCAGAAAATGCCGAGCTTTAATAGATACCGCATCTCAAGCATCGTTTGTAACTGAAGCATTAGTCCAGAGATTGTATCTACTGCGCACTAATAGCAGAACGTTAATAGCAGGAATTGGACAAACTAGTTTGGGTCAGGCTCACGGAAGTATTAACTTGCGCTTTTCTTCGAGATTCGACATGAAGCAAATATCCTTAAAAGCATTTTTTTTTTTTTTTACTTTATTACTAGATTTATAGATATTACAATTTTTTTTTTTTTTTTTACATTATACATAGAATATATTCAATTTCTTTTATCTATAAATTTTTTTTTAAGTGCAATGCCTGCGTCGGTCCAAAGAACCGTAGTGCAGTCGCATATTTTGAAACATATAGCGTATTGTAATTATAATGTTAGTGTTAACAAATAGGTTGAAAAATTTAATTAATACATAAATAAATAATAAAATAATACTAAATAAATTTTTAGCTGCTGAAATATTTTAGTTAGGCACCACACAAAGTAATATAACAACCATTACAAGTAAATAAATGTCATATAATGAAACTGATGGATGGAAAGAGAATTAACCGCACTTTTGAAGTACATGTTCGCTTTTATAATAGTACACTTACATTTTCAAGTACGTGCGCTGTTAGACACTTCTTGAATAGATTAAGGTCGGATTGATGCCTTAAATAAGATGAAAGATGGTTATAAATCATTAGCCCTCTGTAAAGAACATTGCTGTCGGATGCAGATGTAAGAAAGAGTGTATTTCTAATTAGAGATCGCCTTCTTGTATCATAATCATGAATTTCTGACATACGAGTTAATACAAAATTGTGCTTAATATGGTCATATATAATTTTATGTATTAATAATAATAATTCTCTTGATATTATCATATTTAAGGATAAGAATTCTTGAAATAGGTTGACCGTAGGTGTTCTGATATGCAAACCTAGGACATTTTTTATGGCCTTCTTTTGTAGTAGAAATACTTCATTTAAATACTTTTTTTTCGCACCGCTCCAAATTGGGTTTAAGTAAACTAAATGTGTATGAATATAAGCGTAGTAAATGTTTTTTTTAACGGTTATTGGTAATATCTTCCTTGTTTTTCGTAGTAGAAAAATGTAAGGCATTATTTTGTTTTTCACATTCTCTACATGCAACTTCCATTTAATTTTACTGTCCAAAACCAGCCCTAAATAGGTATATTTGTTGACTCTTTCAATTACTTCATCGTTGTATTTTAACTCGAGGATTGCCTCGGTTTCATTTGCAATTTTGTTTTCAAATATCATATATTTAGTTTTATTGACGTTCAAAATTAATAGGTTAGTATTAAACCACTGTTGCAACAATTTTAAATCCGACTGCATACTACTAATTAAACTTGTTGTATCAGAGCTACTATAAACCAGAGCTATGTCATCAGCATAGATTTGAATCATTCCCCTCAATCTTACATCAACAATGTCGTTAATAAAAATCTTAAATAAGGTCGGACCCAAAACCGAACCCTGGGGAACTCCAATACTTGAAATGTTAATATTGCTTTTAATATTACCGATCTCAACAAATTGCGCTCTATTATATAAATAACTTTCAAAGAATGTCATATATTCACAATTAAAATTTAGTTTCCTTAATTTCCATAATAAAATTTTGTGATTAACTGTGTCGAATGCCTTACTTAAATCCAAAAACAGAACTGAGACAAATTTCTTTTTTTCTATTTCAACAGTAATATTATTGGTTAAATTAAGGCACGCTGCATTAGTATTTGAGTTCCTGGTAAAGCCAAATTGTTCTCCCGACATTATGTTGTTTGATTCTAGAAATGACTCAATTCTCCCATTTATGACATTTTCGAAAATTTTTGTAATTGAACTAGGAATTGAGATAGGCCGATAGTTACTTACAAGGGTTGCAGAACCGCTTTTAAATATTGGAGTAATTTTGGATAGCTTCAAACAATCTGGAAATATTTTTCTTTTTATACAATCATTAATAAGCTGGCTAATAATATTTTTAAGTTTTTCGGCATTTCGAATTATAAATCTATTAGAAATATTGTCGTGACCTGTTGCTGAGCGACCCTTTAGTTTTTTAATGATATTAAGAATCTCACCATCAGTAACATCGCTAAAATCTATAGGGCAAGTAATATTATGACTGAGGTGATGAAAGGCTGCTTCTGGTGGCGTTTGTAAATGCTTTACCAAATTCACCGGTGTTGTACTAAAATAAGCATTAAACTCATTCACTAGTATATTGGTGTCATTAACGATTTCATTTTTAATTTCTAGATTGATTTCTCTATTATTAGTTCTTTTTTTCAATATATGCTTATTAAAATTACTCCATAAAATTTTTGGATTATCAATACTATCACCAAATAGTCTATAATAATAGGCAGTTTTTGCTTCCTGTATTTTAGCACTGACAGTTTTTTCATAATACGTGTACCTTTCTTTACAGTAATCGGAAAATGGATATTTTTTTTTAAGACGATGGAATTTCTCTCTCTGCTTAATAAGAGAAAATATAGCACTATTCATCCATTCTTTTTTAAACTTGGAAGATGATTTGTATTTAATTTTTTTGCTATATTTCATTATTAGAAACTTTAATTTATTTATTAATTCTGAAAAACTCTTTACAGTATTCAGATCATTCCACAAGCCATCCTTATCCATTTGATCATAATCAATTATCTCTTTGAAAGACGGTTTATTTGACAAAATAATGCGCTTATCTTTTACAAATCTGAAATATATTAATTTATGGTCCGATTTGGAGTAATCATCTAGATAAAATTCATAACTAAAATTACTCATATCCGAAATAACATGATCTATTATGGTTCTAATTGTATTACTTATTCTCGTCGCATAGTCAGGGTCTATTTTATTCAATATAATATATCCAAGACTAGTTAACATTCGAACATAATTGTCCAGAACCTTTTCTGAAGATAATAAGTTCAAATTGAAATCCCCTAGAATAATGTTATTACTATAATTCAGTAAAATAATTTCAAATTTTGCCAAGAAACTTTCTATGAGATGGTTTGGTTGCCTGTATACAGCAATTACATTTAATCGATAAACAGGAAAACATACTACTAAGAAACTACTGTTCATGTATGTTTCTTCATGTAAAATGAAAGAATTAATTTTTTCTTTAACAAAGATGCTGCACCCACCATAACCTTCCTCTCTTACTGAGTGATATGAAATAAAACCACTTATGTTACAGAATTCCCGATCAAAAGGACAAAGCCAAGTTTCTGTTAAAACAATTACATCTGTTTTGAACGGTAAAACTGTTAATAAAAGCTCTACATCACTTAACTTATATCGAACACTTCGAATGTTTAAATAAAGAATATTCAAAAAGTCTCCACAATGATTTGTAGATTTTTGAACGCACGTATAATATTTGTTCATTGCTTTCCATTCATCTATTTCATTTGACAAAATATTATTGTGTAATGTCATCATATTTATAATTTTTAAAAACAAAAATCAAAACTAAAATATTGCAGCTAAAAATAAAAATATGTTCTTTCTGGATAACAATTAATTGTAAAACTACTAATAATAATAAAGTTTGCAAATAAATAAATGAAACTAATCTAATGTGTGTATGTTGATTAAATGGATTGTATTGAAAATAAAATAAATTGAATCTCTTACTTTTCCAATGGTGTTGTTGTTGCATTAAATTGACTTTGACCACCAGCTGAATCTGCTTGTGAATGTGATTGTGAAGATTTAATTTCATCCAAATCCGATATCTGCCTGATAATGATGACTTTACTGTGACTCTCCTTTTTAAGGTAGATATGGTTATTTTTGACCCACAGGAACTTAAAATTATTTTCCGACTTAAACTGGAGAGCTTTTCGAAATATGCCTGCTTGAAGCCTTGTAAGTTCTTCACGGATGAATAGCCGCTTATTATCAGCAACATTGTAGTCCATTTCTTTCGCAAATAATTGCTGCCTTTTTCGAAATTTAGAAAGGATTTTTCATCACATTAATAATTCCAGAGATTACATCGCCACTACCAGCCTTTAAGTTTAATACAGTTAACATGAAAGATATACAGACCATTAAACTGGCCGATACAAACTTCTGCAAACCGGGCTCCATCGATTTGCTGCTTGGAGCTGAAATAGTCTTCGACCTTTTTGAAGAGGGGAACATGAAAATTGGCTCAAGCAATTTAGTAGCACACAATACAAAATTGGGCTGGGTCATAGGAGGAAGGTATGAGGATATCGCGCCAAATACTACACAAACATTCACCACAATTATTGACATTGATGCAACACTACGACGCTTTTGGGAAATTGAGCAAGTTCCAGAAACCAACACAATAGAACTATCCAAAGAAGAAGCTATATGTGAAGATTGGTTCAAAACCACCACCCAGCGAGCACAAGATGGACGTTTCGTAACAAAACTTCCATTCAAGGAAGATGTGAAGAATATGGGGTCCACGTACCACTTGGCGCTTTCGAGACTATTGGCCATGGAGAGGAAATTTCAATCAAATGACGACTTCAAGAGGATGTATACCGAATTTTTGAACGAATATCAAGAACTTGGACACATGAATAAAATTCATTCAACCAGCAAAGAGTTGCAGCGGTCCTATATTTTACCGCATCATGGTGTATTGAAAAGTGCTAGTAGCACTACAAAATTGCGTGTGGTTTTCGATGCATCGGCAAAATCCACGACAGGGAAGTCACTCAATGAGAAGTTGCTGATAGGTCCAACCATCCAATCTAGCCTTTTTGAAATAATTGTTCGGTTTCGACAGCATTTATATGTATTAGTTGGCAATATAGAGAAAATGTATCGTCAAGTTTGGGTAAGCGAAGAGGATAGCAAGTACCAGATAATACTATGGCGGGATGAGCACTACCGAATCTGCCCATATACATTGAAAACCGTTACGTACGGGACGGCTTCCGCAGCATTCATGTCTACCAGATGTTTGAAGGAGTTGGCTCTAATAAACCAGGCTTTAAAACCGGAAGCATGCCGTTCCATCAATTATGATATATACGTAGATGATTTGATGACGGGTGCATCAAAGTTAACAGAACTAATTCAATTGAAGAGCGACGTTGTAAATATATTAAGTAGCGGTGGTTTTAATTTACGAAAAATATCATCTAACCATCCACTCATTCGTAACTCATCCGATGATTCGCATACGAACTGCATCAAATCTATTGTGGAATATCCAGACGAACCTGTGAATCTATTAGGAATTGGCTGGAACGCGATAACAGACGACTTCATTTTTCAAATCCGTCTAGCAGAAACCAGAGAGCATAATAAAAGAAATTTTCTTTCAGAAGCGAGTAAGATTTTTGATCCTCTCGGACTCATATCGCCAATCACCGTCAGGATCAAAATTCTATTCCAAAGTTTATGGCTTAAAAAGTTAGAGTGGGATGAAGAGTTGCCGGCAGAAACTAAATCAGCTTGGATTGACATCAGAAACGATTTATGCAGAACCCCTGACATAAAAATTCCACGTTCCATCACTGTTTCTACCTGCATAACTATCCATGGATTCTGCGACGCCAGCAAGTGGGCTTATGCAGCGGTGCTTTATGCCAGATCACAAACCGAAAATGGTACCACAATTCAACTAATCTGCTCAAAAACAAAAGTGGCTCCGCTAAAGCAGGTTAGCTTACCAAGGTTGGAGTTGATGGGTGCTGTTCTTTTGAGTCGACTTGCAAAACAAGTCAAACCCATTTTTACTATCCCAGTATCTTCTGTCACGTTATGGACGGATTCAAAAATAGTACTGGATTGGCTCTCTCGGCAACCATGATGCTGGACAACATTCGTCGCGAACCGCACGTCAGAGATTATCAGTACACACAAACGAGAACAATGGCGACATGTCCCTTCTAAGCAAAATCCAGCCGATTTGGCATCGCGAGGTGTATCAGCGCGCGAAATTACTCATAATGACTTGTGGTGGACTGGCCCACCATGGCTAAAGGAGGCAGAACACTTATGGCCGAATCAACCCAATATACATCATACAGCAGAGGAGAGTGCATTGCCTAATCAAGTCTACGGCCTTGCCAATGTGATTAGCAACGAAGGCAAAGACAATACATTAGACGAGCTAAGCAATAAATTTTCCAGTTTCTTCAAGGTGCAAAAGGTACTAGCGTACATGCTGCGATTCTGTCATAACGCCCGTCTTGGCCATAATAAAACTGAAAGGAAAGGCGGAGTATTATTGCCGGAAGAGATAGAGAGAGCGACGCAATGCATAGCAAGGCATTTTCAAAGTAAAGACTTCCCTGAAGAATATAATTGCCTCCGTAATAAAAATTCAGTTCCAGTGAAGAGCAAATTAAGGCAATTAAACCCATTTGTTGATAATGATGGAGTGATGCGTGTCAGCGGAAGAATTCAAAAATCAGCACTGCCCTATAATACTAAACATCCCATAATTACAGTTGCGGCAAAAATAATAGTACACCCAGAAAAATAATCAAGTAATATTAACGGAATGAATTTCGTTAAATTTTAACGAAATTTTGGTGTTCATATAATGATCTTTAATAATTATAATATCAATTTACTTTAACTTAACAAATATTCATTAAGTTTATTAATAAAAAAAAAATCTGTTAACTAACTTCTGTTAATCTAACCTATTTAAATTCGTTGTTAAATATTTTAGATAATGATGATTTTGTCGTACAGAGTACTTCTATACCTTGAACGCAACGATTATTCGTTAAAGTTAATTTAGCTGAAAAACGAAACTAATGTTATATTTAAAAAATCTTCTTCTTTAACATTTTTATTTTCAGTATATGCACGTAGGATTAAATATTTCTTTGTATGTACATACTAGAAAAAGTTAAATGTCTAAAACAAAAATTTGTCCGAGTATTTCTCATCGAACAATCCTCAAAGCGCAGAATAATAAAAATCACTAAAATATCTCGGCTCAAATCTATAAAACATGATTAAATCCAATGTTGATTGAATCACAAGCTATTTTAGCAAGCCAAAATTAAATATTTATTCATGGTAACAAAATAGATACAGGAGAACACCGACGATTTAAACCTAAAAACCTAAATCGATTTATTTAAAAATATACATATTATTGTATAATTTCATTACTAACTTTTGTTTCACTTGATCATACAAAAATTTAAAAATATTTGACAAAACATTTTATTGCAAGCTAAATCGACAAAACGTAAATAGGGGATAATTGAATCGGAGTTTTCTTGTAAACTGTACTTATTATTATTACTAAAAACACATAAAACAGAAAAACAATTACAATAAATATTTAACGGTAACAGGTCGTATTATTATTACGTAAAATTAACTAAATTTAATCGGATGTACGAAATTCTGCTGAAAGTATTATTTTTTTGTAAATCAAATGGTACACAGAATAATTAACATTTAATAATCGTAACTAACATTATTTAATATAACTCTTTTCTGTAGTATATATTAACTATTACTGAATGTAAAGAAATTTCATTAAAACAGACGCTTCTTTTCGGTCACTATTTGTGTGATTAGTTCATTGGAAGGCGTCATGCGGTTTGCATTGTCACATTAAGTTTTTGTGAATTATATCTAAAAAAACAAAATTTTATTAAATATATTATAATAAATTAATACATAAATAAAGTGGGTGAAAAAGTGAATATTTCGATTATAATTATTCAAACATTGGAAAGTAAGTACATACTTGTTTAATCAAATTGCTACGAAAGTGTATACTCTATTTAAAACTTAGATTCTGTGTCTAAACTGAGAGTCCATAATTGCAGCCACATTTCTATATTTCAGATAACCAAATTTATTATAACGGTACTAATTGGAAGATTTGGCATTGAGTAAATTGAGAGTGGAAACTTCTGAATGGAAACGGAAAAACACCAAATTATCGGTAATATAAATTTGTTTAAAGCTCTATATATATTTCTTATGTGAGTGTGTGCTAAAATCGAAAGACCATTTAAAAATCGTGTTATTTTCAGTGATTCCTTCTATTATTTTATTTTAATTAGTAATTTATTATTATAAAATATTACAATTGAATATAATTCGTCTACAATTCATAATAATTAGATTAACGGGATAAATAAACTATTGAATTTAAATTTACAGTTAGAAAGTCTATTATCTAATCACCATGATTTGTTTTGCATGTAATTTGTCTGTAGATGAGTTATCAAAATTAGTTGCACACTTTAAATATTACCATAATTTTAAAACTGATTCGACTTACTCCTGTGTAGAAAAATATTGTAACCAATCGTTCCAAAATTTATCAACTTTCAAAAGGCACGTTAAGAAAAAACATGAAAATCATTTAGAAATATTGGACAAGACCCCATCGTGTATAAATATACAAAAAAATAAAACTGTACCAAATGAAGAAACATCCAATGTAGCAAATGATGTTTCATTTTCTGGGACGGACGTACTGATCGAAAATATATTTCTTTCTGCCGTAAAATTTTCTATAAATTTAATTAGAAAAAATAATTTTACTACTAAAGATGTTATTCAGATACAAAACGATATATGTGAATATATAATTTCAAATATTTTAACCGGAATTGAAAGTAGTTTAAAGGCAACGCAAGATACTGAAGCAATAAAACTATTTCTTGCTAAATGTAGGATGCCATTTACCTATTGTAAATCTGAATTTCGATTGATTAACTGGTTAAAAGAAAACGACTATCTGCAGCCTATTAAAACGTTTACCATAAACAATGAAATCGATCATGTATTTGAAACTGGTAACGTCGAATTAAATAAAAAGGCAAGTTCAGGTGTAATTTTGCCAATTCATTTTCAATTCAGAAAATTATTTGAAAAGGATGATATTCTTAACCGGTCGATTGAATTTATGAAAAACAATGAAGCAAATAGTAATTATATTTCACATTTTATACAGGGTGATTTATGGAAAAAAAAGAAGATGCAATTTAATTCACATAATATTATCATACCATACTTCCTGTACAGCGATGATTTAGAGATTAATAATCCTTTAGGCTCACACGTTCAAACACAAAATCTTACAGTTGTGAAATATATGTTTCCTACTCTTGAATCTAATATGGATTTGAGTAACATCTTTACAGCAGTAATAGTTAAGACTACAGATTTAAAAAAGTTCGGGATAAATCGTAGTCTGTTTCATTTAGTAGAGGAATTAAAAAAGCTAGAAGATACAGGTTTAATTATTAAAACCTTAAATAATTCATATAAAGTCCGTTTTATTCTTGGATTAGTCCTAGGTGATAATTTAGCCCTTAACTCAATGTTAGGCTTTACATCTTCGTTCTCTGCCAATTTTTGTTGTCGATTTTGTAAGGTTCCTAAATCAAATCTTCAATCAGATGTAGATGAAAACGAAGCAAGTCTTCGGAATAAGACCAATATGCTGAAGATGTATTAATAAATGATATTTCACGTACTGGTATTGTAACTGAATCATTGCTTAATAATCTTAGATTTTTTCACGTAGTACAAAATTATACAGTTCATGTGATGCATGACATATATGAGGGAATTGCTCATTACAATATGTGTCACATTATACTAAGCTTTATTGAATCTAAATATTTCACTTTGGAGTGTCTTAATTTTCGTAAACAAAATTTTAATTACGGCACTCTTGAAATAGGTAATATTTCAGAACCAATCAAAATGTTTCATTTAAAAAAATTTCATTTAAAAATGTATGGCAGAGAAATGATGACCTTTATCCATTTCTTCCCATTAATGATTGGTGATTTAATTCCCGAAAATAATGAAGTTTGGCAGTTCTTTCTTGGTTTTCTTAAAATAATTGATATTCTTCTTAAATTTAAAATTAGCTTAACCGATTTAAGCACTTTAAAAACATTAATTCATGACCATTTATTTTCATATAAAAGGCTGTTTAATGACACATTGAAGCCCAAGCATCATTTTCTGTTACATTACCCTGGAATCATTCAAAATTCGGGACCACTTCGGCAATTTTGGTGTTTTAGATTTGAAGCATCTCTAAAAGATATAAAAATGTATGCACATGTAACTAGTTCCAGACGAAATATTCCACTGACCATTGCAAAAAAAATTCAAATGAAATTTTGTTGCTTGATGATGGAACCGTCTAGTGAATTGTTCTCTGCGGAATCAAAACATGAATGCGTTGATACGGATATATTTACAAATAACAATTTTTCAATAGATCCTGCTCTTATTAAACGTTATACACAAGCTACATACAAAGGTACTTTTTATAAACAAGGATTTCTCTTAAAACTGACAGAAAATGACAGCCTACTCTTTCAAATTATAGAAATATGCGTAAAACTAAATGACAACAAAGTAGTTATTTTGTGTACCCCTTCCTATTTTATTGCGTATAATTCCCATGTTGTCGGCTATTCGGTTACATCTAACACAATGGTTACAACCAAAAAAATGTTTCCTATTGAACAGTTTACTGGTCCGCCAATTCCGCCAAAAATTACGTCTCAAAATTTTTTTTGATTAATGTTTTTTTTTTGTTAATGATTCATTTTATAGATACATACTTACATGCAAATAAATTGATAGCATAGTTACGATGTTTACTATTATGTATAATTAATTATATTTTAAATTTTATTCATTTCATCGTATTTTTTATTTTCAATTTTTCAAAAGTTGAGTTTATAGTCAAAGTTGAATTAATGATAGTATAAGCACACATAATTTCATTATGATTTAAAATTTTACCTAACTTCACTCAGAACTTAAACAGAGGAGGAAAAAACAGGTTAATTCTATTACTTAATTTAAATGAGATTGCTCAGATAGATTTAAAATAATTGTGAAATAGTTAATAGATTAATTATAAAAATTGAAGAACGGGTTTATTTAATTTTAAAAACATGAATAACAATCACGACCAACATTTTGAATACAACATCGGGGGGTTGTTAATACATGTTGCTTCAAATGAAAATTCCAACTGTATCTCAACCAATGAAAATCTCAACTGTAACACAACAGATTGTTCAATGAATTTAGATGCAAAGTCCAGCAAACATATTGAAAGTGAAATTCACTATACTAATATGGATAATCCAAACATCAACACACAACCAATATCAAATTACCCATCCAGCCCAGCTATTGTCCAGAATAATGAATGTAGTGTTTATAACCTAGTTAAGCATTGGGACCTTGAGAAAATTTATCCTATTTTAACAGGTTAGTATTTATACGATTTTGGTTTAACACTTTCGTTGTCATTGATGCACCGGCACATCATCCGTTTTTTGCTAAGCCACTGAAAACGGGAAGGTATGCATCTTCATGCATCAGAATATTAATAATGTTCTCAATTAAACTAACACAAAAGCTCCTTTATTCTTTATTTAATTCTTATTATATACATTTCAAGAATTAGAGTAGTACAGAATAAAACAAATCCCTGATGCCAGTCCCGGTTTCTCATTGCCTGTACGGAGAGATGCATCATGCCAATGGAAGTGTTAAAATAAATCAGTGTTGAATAAAATCTCTCTTTATTATTTTTATTTAGAAAATGATATTGATATTACTGCTCTTAAATATATGGGCCAACATCATATAGAGAAACTTCTATTCTCATGCACGATGGGAATAAAAATAAAATTTGAACGATTCTTAATGCAGTGGCAAAAAGAACAGGTATTATAAAATGATCATTCTATCCTAATTGATATTAATTAAATATTTTTTTTTTTTTTTTCAGGGAACTTATATTGAAACGAACTTAACGAGCAACACGGAAACAACTCTAGCTGATTCCTCATCTTTATTAATTTCACCAAAAAAAAAATCAAGCGGAAATATAAATGTAAGTATACAAACACAGAAGATATTTAATATTTTAATTACTACCATTTAGGGTAATTATTGTTCTTGAAATAATTAGCGTATTTACTTGAGACATTTAAAACAACAACTGCACCAAATAATCTCTGAGATGGATTAAATAATCCCAAATTTTGCTTGGGATTATTTAAATCGTATCCCATTTTATAGTGTTCGTTCTTAGCGATAGAAGCCGCCAGATGTCATAATACATATTAAATTTATTTCGAAAGGTTGGCTTTTGAAAATTAAATCAAATTGGCAATTTTTTTGAGATTAAAATAAAACCAAAATAATTCGAATTACATTTTTGGTCAACATAATACGCTTCACGTCGATTATAGAATCCGCGGTTGCGGATCAATCGCGGATCGAAAACTACATATAAAAAAAATTGGAAACAATAATTTTATATCATAGTTTCATTGAAATTCATTAGGATATTTTTACAATTCATCAAAAAAAAATTGTTTTAAGGTTCTATCACACCAAGCGCGACGCGTCGGCGGCAAATTTAAATACACGTTTTTTTGCTTATGTAGTAATAGTAAATCATAGTTTGTGTAAAAATATAAACTAGCGTGAAACGCGATTTTTTTTTGCCGCTGGTTTTCGTGGGCGGCGATGAAATTTCATTTTATACCATTTACTTAAAATTGTAATTTTTCTATTAAAAATATAAAGTTTGTAAATTGTTTTATGAATAATAATTTTATTTTTGTTCAAGCTATGATTTCCTATCACTACATAAGCAAAAAAACGTGTATTTAAATTTGCCGCCGACGCGCCGCGCTTGGTGTGATAGATCCTTTAGAAACGCAATAAAATTATTGCGAAAAAATGTAAATCAATAGAAATTTTCCAGGATACTTTGATTTACACCAATTGTTTCCTTTTTTGTATATGCAATTTTCGATCCGCGATTGATCCGCAACCGTGGATTCTATAATCGACGTGAATATTATTGTTTTATTTAGAGCGCGATTTCTTTCTATATAAAAAAGAATTATGATCTTACTCTTTACTCTTTTAACTTTTATTTATACCATTTTTATTGATTGCTTCTCGACAATTGATTCCTAGATTTACATATTATTCTATTTATACACTTTCAGGCTACACTGCAGGATATTTTAAATCTTTCAGTAGAAGGGGAAAATTTTATTAAACTATCTAAAGAACACCAAATTTTATCTGACGCTAGTCGATCAATATTAATAAACGTATTAGTAAATTTTTACATTCAGAAAAATTTACATATGGGCGTAAAAGAGTGTGAAACATTGTCGCGTCAAATTATAACTCTTTTTCCCGAAGAGAGTGAGGTGATATGTGATAATATAAAAATTAAAATGGAATTTTTTAAATCTTAATGTTTCACTTATTTCTGTAGGGTGTATATTTCCAACGAAGGCCGAAAAGTAAACCGAAAGGGCAGTTGTATGATCGATACAATAATTATATATCAAAGCTGAGACAAAACGATTTCCTTCCTAAAGTTAAAAGATTTAAGGCACAAGAATTATATGCTGGTAAGGAGTTTTACGTTTTATTTGTTCAGAAAATGAGAATTATTTAGAATATGTCAAATCTAGACTCTAAGCATGCTGGATGCTCATATTATTGATTTAGGATAATGATGGAAATCATTAAGGTGTGAGCGTTTAACCGTTTAATAATCATTTTTACAATATGACTTTTACTATAGCTGATGAAGGTACTCCAGAAGAGAATGCCGAACAAGTGTGTCAATATTTGAAATATAATCGAGATGACACTGACGAAAAACTAATAATGAAAAAATGGGAAGAAACCGTTGTTTATAGAAAGCATACCATTAGGGGAAATCGGGATAAAACCATCCAACATATTTTAGAGGAGTGGCCAGCGTACACCCAAGTTTATGAACCGAAATTAATTAATTTAGATTTCGATTTTTTGTATCCCGAGGCAACAACGCTTTTTATCCAAGTTGACAAATTTGTCAACGAGGTAATCTATTTATTCAAAGATAAATTATCTGATCCATCCTGCAAAAAGCTGTTTAAAGAGTTTCAACAACAAAGAAATACAACAATTGGTTAGTGTTTTAAATAAATTTGCTAAAAATATGAATTCAACAAATTTTTTTTGTTTCAGATACGAAAAATTGTATAGCATTCTATTTACTGCATGGATTGCTCAGGCCAACAACTAAAAAGTGCCGCATAGTGGATAACAAAAAAACATGGAATAAGTTTACCATTTTAGACTCTCAAAACTCATTTATGATTTTTGCTAGAACAGCGCAAGAATGTGAAAATATAATCGAAATTAAAAAATGCACAGCTGTAACAGAAAAAAATACGGTTTAACCATTTGTATTTGTCGTAGGTGTAAATGAATTTGCACCAGTACATTTTTATGTATACATGGATGGAATTAAATATAAATTACCAAGCGTTGTTTCAGCTATTGACTGTGCATTTAAGATATTTCATATATTCAACATAAAATATCCGGAAGAAAGTGTATCTGTTTGGTTATTTATTCAAAAGTATTTGTATAATGTGAAAACCGTTTATGACCCAGTATTTCCATCTGTGGATCTGTTTATTTCAAGATTAAAGAAATAATGGGTTTAGTTAATCAATTTCGAAGTAAAGTCTGCTAAATTATTATTTGTAGCTTTGTGCATTACAGTGAATTAAAACCAAAATTAAATTAATTTTATTTGCTTATTTAAATTGTTTTTATTATTTAATTTATAAATACTTATAGTTAAATGTATACATGAAAAACTTCGCTTTAATATAATTTTTACATAATTTTTTATAAAATTTACCATCTATACGTATGTATGTATATTGAATTTTCAAACCGTTTTGATAACATTATTATTTCAATCGAATATTTCTGAAAATAAATTTTTTTGTTAAAAAAGGTACTAGTTTTATTTAAAATAATCATAATATTGAGAAAAAAAAATTTCGTACATCCTACAAATTTTCGTTATTTTGCAAAATAACACGTTACTTTGGCCAACGAGGATTCGTTATATCTATGGAATTTTCTTTAAAATTGATAATGAGTACTGAATAAATTCCTCTAATAATATGAATATTTCTTAATACTGACGAATTTTTCTTATAAATAAAGTTTTAAGTTTGACGTACCGTCTGTTGGAACTATTAAAACGTAATATTGAAAAGGAAAAGTTGTTCCTCTCAAAACAATATTGCTACAAACATTCATTGTATTAACAAAACTTAGTTAATAGTAAGAACTGTGAAATATGAATAATTAGTAGAATTAAAGAAGGTTTGTTAAATATGAAAAAATAGTTGTACGAAATATTTGTTGGGGTAATAAACCAATACTTAAATCATTTTTTGATGTTTAATTATTCAAAGGATGTCCCATGTACGGAATAATTGTCGGCTCAATATAGACGCTGCAATTGTACATGTTACACTAGAAATCATTCATGTTACGGGAATATTTTTTTGGGTGTAGCGCTACATCATAATTGCAACATATTCGAATTTTTCATACTTTTAAACAAAATTATGATATTATTTTCTTATTATGTAATAAATAATGTAAATTTGGAAAACAACATTTTTTAAAAACTATGCTTTGTTTTCAGGCAGTTTGTATTGAATAATCTTGATTCATTCACTACTATTATTTTTGCCGCAGCTGTATATCTCATAAATCTTCGATCGCCGCCACAATCACCTATGACATACACGTAAAGAACCAGCATCCCGGCATAAATTTACTAACCAGCCTAGTTCGTCAAAAATATTGGATCGTAAGAGGTAAAGATGTGGCTAAGACAGTATTTCGAAGATGCGTGAAGTGTTTAAAACAAAATCCACGAATGATGAACCAAATCATGGGAGAGTTACCAGAAGGCCGAGTAAAATATATAATATCTTTTGGAACAGTTGGTATTGACTTTTGTGGGCCTTTCCGAATACATCCAGTGCGACGCAGAGGATCAATTCCAATAAAGGCTTACCTATGCATTTTTGTGTGTTTCAGCACGCACGCCATTCATATCGAGATCTGCATGAACCTGAGCACAGAATCATTCCTTGGTGCACTGAGAAGATTTTTCGGTAGACGGGGATTGTGCCACACCATTTACTGTGATAATGCCACCAACTTCATTGGTGCCAGAAATCATCTAAAGAATTGTACGAATTTTTAACACTACATTCTGATAACATTTCTTCTAATCTCTTAAAGGATGACGTAAAATGGCGATTTATTCCTCCAGGAAGTCCACATCAAGGCGGCTTATGGGAAAGCGCAGTAAAATCTACAAAAACACAGATAACTAGGACCATTGGCGCCGCAATACTAACGTTAGAAGAGTTTTCAACACTTGTGGTTCAAGTTGAGGGCATTTTAAATTCGAGGCCGATATGTTCCAGCAATAACGATGAACCAGATTTCTGACACCTGCCCATTTTTTAATTGGACGACCTATTCATCAAATACCAGATCGTATACCTGATCATAATATATCTCCAAATGCAAGGTGGGATATTGTAAAGCAGATATATGGTCAGTTTTGGAAACGCTGGCAATTCGAATATCTGACAACACTACAGCAACGATCGAAATGGCAAACGCAATGTAAAAATCTGCAATTAAACGACATTGTTATTATCCATGATAATAATCTACCACCTGCTCAATGGCTATTGGGACGAGTTACCATGTTATATCCAGGTACTGACGGCATGGTTCGCATAGTTGAGGTTAAAACCAAAAACAGCATACTCAAACGCCCAATTCAAAAGTTATGCCGCCTTCCAGTTCTTGAATCTGATGGTGATTCAACCGGGGCTGTATGTATGGATTCGACATCAGCTAAGGCATAACATGGAGTTAAACAAAATATATTTTGTTGTAATTTATAATTTAGCATTCGTGTGTTGTACTTATTTTTACATTGTGGGATTGCTGCCATGAATTGTATCCAAATCTTTCCTGAAATATTTAAAGTTCATTATTTATTTATGTATTATTACTGTAAAGCTTACCTAATAAATTTGTTTTTGTTTACATTTTTTGTGATGACAGCTGCTCAACACAATAAAATTTTACAGCTGATCAACAAAATAATTTAAGCTATAAAGCCTTACAAATGTTAAATCTAATTATGCGAAAGAGTTCGTTTGGCAAATTGTTAATGTAGATTGTACGTGTTCTAAATTTAATGAAGATTGTACAAGTTCTAAAATTATAGTATCTAATTATGGCAACCATTATTGTAAATTTGTAATACAAAATAAATATTTCTCTTATCCATCAACCATCAAGCTGTGCAGACGTTTTTTATTTTTGGGATTGACTTAAGTATTGTGCAAGTCATTAAAACAACAATCCGCTACAGCGATTAGAAAAGGAGCAGCCATTTGCATAAAAATTATACACAATATTTCTATATTGTGACAAACATCAAGTTGAGCATTGCCTTCAACCACCTCTGTTGCACTTTTTGTAAATTCTACTAAGTTTGATACAGAAGAACGTCCTCGGAGAAAACCATGTTGCTCATCCACAATAAGTGACTTAAGACCAAGCAACATATAGAATCGAAAACATATAGAAAAACACAAACAATCGGCTCAACAATTTAGGAATTGCCGACAATAATGAAATACCTCGGTAGTTAGATACTTCACTTCGGTTTCCTGATTTAAAAAACGGTACAATATGAGACGATTTCCAGTCAACCGGAAAAACACCTTTCAAAAGTGAACTATTAAATAAAATCGACAAAGGCTGAGCCATTTCGTTACAGAATTGTTTAAGAGAATTTGAAGAAATACCATCTGGGCCACATCCCTCCTTAAAATGATAGAGGGATTTAATGATATCATCTGGAGATACATATGTGAGGGATATACAAACAAGTGTTGGCACAACTGCCATCATCAGTTTCATACTCAACAACATCAGTTCGTTTATAAACATTTTAAAAAAACGAAGCAAATAAGTTCGCAATATCATCAGAATTATTCGCAGTTATATCATTGATACAACATTGTTGACGGAAACCGAAAAGTTTTTCTTTTCGAGTCAACGAAATTCCAAAATGATTTTGGATTTGATACCATATTATTTTGAACATCTCTATATATAAAAATGAAGAATTGCTGTGCGTTAGTCTCGCTAAAACTCAAAAACGGCTGGACCGATTTTCAAAATTTTTTTTTTGTTTTGTTTGCTATAGTTCAGGGATGGTTTAGAAAAAAAAAAATTTGAAAAACCCCCAAGTTCAGCTAAAAAAATCAAAAAATAAAAAATTTTAGAATCTATAAATTTTCATTTAACCTCAAAATTTCAAATCTTTGATGATTTTCTGCCCAAAACATGAGTCAAAAAGGCTTCTGCTCACCTAACAATATCCTTGAGGAAACTCAAGAAGAAATTTTGTGATTACTTTGTTGTGATTGTGTGTTTGTGATTACATCATATTTGTGTATCTTTTATTAACATGCCAAGGAGAAGAACGGCTAACATTGGTCGTCGAAGTCAGTCAAATGTGCGCAGAGCTACCTCACGGGCTAATCGCACTAACGACCAGCGAGCGACAGATAATGATAATAGTCGTATCGGTATGTCTGGATTACGTTTGAGACAACAGCGAGCGCGACAAAATGAACATGAGCGATCGCGCCGACGCAACGCTCCTGTAAATCTGGAACGAGCAGCGTCCCGTTACGATCCGAAAATCGATTACAGTGATGAAAAATCTGTAAAAATTGGAGAAATGTCAGTCGTTTGTCGGTACTGTAAGGCATTAAAATACAGCGGCGAATCTTCTGGGTTGTGTTGTGCCAGTGGAAAAGTAAAATTGCCACAATTGGTTCCACCACCAGATCCATTACGATCATTAATCTCTGGAATGAGTAGTGATTCTACACATTTTTTGACCAATATTCAAAAATACAATAATTGTTTTCAAATGACGTCCTTTGGTGCAACGCATATTGTGCAGGGGAATTTTATGCCCACTTTCAAGGTAATTGTTACAACCAATATAATCATTATCTTTCATTCAACATTTAACATATTCAAAAAAAAAAAAATTTTACCCACACCATTGCAGATCCAGGGACAAATATATCACTTACTTGGAGCACTGTTGCCAGTACCAGGTGCGGACTATCAATTTTTACAAATTTATTTCATGGGAAATTCCGATGCAGAAGTTGATCAGCGTTGTGCTCACAATCCAACAACAAATCGAGATATTGTCAAACGATTGCAAACGTTTCTTCATCAGAACAATGAATTAATTAAAACTTTCAAAATGGCGTTAGATCGAATGCCATCTGACAGCCATAATATTGTCATACGGGCTGATAAAACGCCTGCGGGTGAGCACGCAAGGAGATTTAATTCGCCTACAATTGATGAAGTGGCTGTTGTTGTTGTAGGAGAAAATGTACAATCTAGAGATATTGTGCTTCATCGTCGAGATAATAAATTAAAACGTGTATCCGAAACGCACAGGACTTACGACGCGCTACAATACCCATTAATTTTTTGGCAAGGTGAAGATGGATACCACTTCAACATTAAAATGGTTAATCATGAAACAGGTAATTGTGTTGTGTCCGAAAGAATATAACAAGCCGGATATAACAATTGACATTGATTTTAATACATCTAATCGTACCTCCATTATGATTGCAGGCGTTGAAACCAATAAAAAAGTAAGTGCTATGAATTTTTATTCATACAGACTCATGATCCGGGAAGGTGAAATGAATCACATTCTGATGTATCGCCGTCTTTTCCATCAGTTCGCGGTTGACATGTATGTCAAAATTGAAACTGAATGATTGACATACATCCGCTTAAACCAACAGCAACTCCGACCTGAAGAATACATTCATCTCCGCGATGCTATCAATGCTGACAGAGATGCAAACAACGTCGGAAGAATGACAATTTTGCCGGCAACTTACATTGGAAGCCCGCGCCATATGCACAAGTACGCGCATGATGCAATGTCGTATGTTAGACAGTATGGCCGCCCAGACCTATTCATTACATTTACCAGTAATCCTCAATGGATTGAAATTAAGAAGGAACTATTACCAGGTCAAACACCAGTCGATAGGCATGACATCATCGCCAGAGTTTTTAAACAAAAATTGAAATCTCTCATGGATTTTATTATAAAGCAACGTGTGGCGAAGTCCGTTGCTGGATGTATTCCGTTGAATGGCAAAAGCGTGGTCTACCTCATGCGCACATTTTGATATGGTTAGTTGATAAAATCAGGCCAGATGAAATCGATTCTATTATTTCAGCTGAAATCCCCGATGAAACTGTTGATCCAAAATTGCATGCAGTAGTAACTAAAAACATGATCCATGGACCTTGCGGTGTTTTCAATACCACTTCTCCCTGTATGATCGACGGTAAATGTTCCAAAAGATACCCGAGAGACTTGCATGCTGATACCATCACAGGTAATGACGGATACCCATTGTATCGTAGACGATCAGTTGAAGATAATGGACGATTTGTGGTTGTGAAGGTTAAAGGACAACATTTATATGTAGACAATCGTTGGATTGTCCCATACTCACCAATATTGTCTAAAGCTTTTGACGCTCACATCAATGTAGAATACTGAAATTCCGTAAAATCAATCAAGTACATATGTAAATATGTAAATAAAGGCAGTGATATGGCTGTTTTCGCCGTAACAGATAAAAATGACGAAGTATCTCAGTATCAGATGGGTCGCTATGTCAGTAGCAACGAGGCGATTTGGCGTATCTTTTCATTTCCAATCCACGAAAGACACCCTACAGTAGTCCATTTGTCAGTACATCTGGAAAATGGACAACGGGTGTATTTCAATCGAGACAACTCGGCATTCAGAGCACTTCAGCCTCCATCAACGACACTAACAAGCTTCTTCTTAATTTGCGAAACAGACAATTTTGCTCGCACTTTACTGTATGCTGAAATTCCACGCTACTATACATGGAACGCATCATCGAAATCGTTTCAACGTCGGAAAAAAGGAGTGCCAGTTGAAGGACATCCCAATGTTTTTGATGTTTTTGCTTCAGATGCTCTGGGACGTATCTACGCTGTGCATCCAAATAACGACGAATGTTATTATCTTCGATTGTTGTTGGTAAATGTTCGTGGTCCAACGTCGTTTCAACAACTAAAAACCGTTAATGGACATTTGTGTGCGACTTACCGTGAGGCGTGTCAACTCTTACAGTTGCTCGAGAACGATTCACATTGGGATAACACGCTTAAGGATTCCGCCATCTCTTCATCACCGCATCAAATTCGCACATTATTTGCGATCATTATATCTACATGTTTCCCCTCAAATCCAAACGATTTATGGCTTAAATATAAGGCCGACATGTCTGAGGATATTTTACATCGTATACGCTGTCAAACTTCAAATCCAACACTACAAATAACTGAAGAGATTTACAATGAGACATTAATTATGATAGAAGACATGTGTCTATTGATGGCAAATAAAGGGTTATCGTCTTTAGGCATGAAATCGCCCAATCGTCCAATGCATGATGCATTTAACCATGAGTTACAAAGGGAACGCCAATACGATACCGAAGCACTAGCTGAAGCAGTTCGTACGAATGTTCCAAAATTGAATCAACAACAAAAAATTGTTTACGACTCTTTGATAGAAGTTGTGAGCAATGGAACTGGTGGAATTTACTTCCTGGATGCTCCTGGAGGAACTGGAAAAACTTTCTTGATATCATTGCTTTTGGCGAAGATTCGATCGCAGAATGAAGTTGCCCTAGCGTTGGCTTCATCTGGAATAGCTGCGACTTTGTTAGAAGGCGGACGAACCGCACATTCTGCGTTGAAATTACCACTAAATATGCAAATCAATGAGACACCAGCTTGCAACATAGCCAAAAATAGTGGAATGGCGAGGATTCTACGGGCGCGTAAATTGATCGTTTGGGATGAATGCACGATGGCGCACAAGAGGATTTTGATGGGGATGATATTGACTTGAAAAAAAATTGTAAAATGCTCGATTTTTTGCATATTTGGGCGGTTAAATATAGTATAAAAGCAAATGCTTTGAATGAACTGCTAGTGTTTATTAAATCTCTTGGGTATAGCGTTCCCGCTGACAGCAGAACGCTATTAAACACACCAAAAAACAGAGACATTTTAGATTGTACTCCAGGGAAGTATGTGCATATTGGTTGCACTTCAGCTTTTGAGTGGTTTTTAGATAATAATGAAACAGACCCATCTGAAATTGTTTTGGACATAAATATTTATGGGTTGCCTATTTCAAAAAGAAACCAAAGCTGTTTTTGGCCCATTTTGGGTAGACTCTATAATTCTACATGCAATAAGATATTTGTTATAGGAATATATCATGGCTATAATAAACCAAAGGAACTTAATGATTTTTTAAGACCACTCGTTGATGAGCTTAAAAGATATTTATCAGATGGATATCTCTGGAAAAATAACACAATTAATGTGAAAATTAGAGCAATAATTTGTGATGCGCCTGCACGCTCCAGTATTCTTGGCACAAAATCGCACACGGGATATTTTAGTTGTCTGAAATGTAACGTCGAGGGTGATTTCATAAAAAATAGAATGACATTCCCAATTAACACAACAGCACGGATAAGGACGAATAATTCTTTTAGGGACCGGGAAAATACGGAGCATCATAAGTCTGACACAATATTAGAAGAACTTCCGATCGATATGATCAAAACCTTCCCATTGGATTACATGCATCTTGCCTGCCTTGGAATCATGAAAAAATTACTACAGATGTGGGTTTGTGGAGATCCCAAATCAATTTTACCTTCTTCAAGTATACAACAAATATCAAAAAACTCTCAAAAATATCTTGTACTCAACCGTCCGAATTTCAACGGAAAATCAGAACATTATCTGATTTGTCGTATTTTAAGACAACAGAATTTAGAGTATTTTTGTTATACTCTGGTCCATTTGTGTTAAAAAATATATTACCATCTGACAAATATAACAATTTTCTATCGCTCTACAACGGAATCCATATTTTATGTCATCCAGTGTTAAGTAAAACTAAATATAATTTGGCAAATGATATGCTTAAACATTTTATTCAAGGAGTAAGACATCTCTATGGAATGCACCATTTAACATATAATATGCACTGTCTGTCCCATTTGGCGGAAGACGTAAAAGAATTTGGCAAGATTAAATGTTTACTTAGAAAGCCAAATCAACCTCTCGCACAAATATGCAATAGGATTTATGAAATAACTAACGAACTAAATTGAAATTAAGCTATCCTATTCTAAAAAAGAAACTAATTAAAAATGGAAAAACGCTGTATCACCGAATTTTGTTCGATTGTGCCGAATTTGATTCTACCGAGAGGAATCGATGGTTTTTAACAAAAGACAAAGTAATTGCAAAGTATGAATATGCTGAAGTAATTGAAACAAAAACATATATCTGGGGAAGGAGAATGAAAACCACTTCGGACTTCTACGACTTACCAATTTCATCAAGTAAATTAGATATTTACCAGACCTTCTTGAATACTGAGAAAATTATCGAAAAATTTGATACATCCGCTATCTATAAGAAATTATTTGCAATGCGAGATGATGAGAATGAATTTTACGTTTTCTTTCCACTTCTTCATTTCATTAATTGACATTATAATTAATTATTTTAATCTTTACAGCTCCTTCATATGAGCCATGTATTCGGTAGTAGAAACATTAAGCAAAGAAGGCAAGAGAGAAGTATCTGTCGTATGTACAACTTGGATCAAGGATGGGATGGTAGCCTGGCCAAACCACTATAAACAGGCAATTAAAAAGAAGCTGGATCCAAATTCAGATTGGAAACACTATAGTTGCAAAATTTTAAAACAAGATATAAGTAACTACATCGAAGCAAAGGAAAAAGAAAAATATCTAGCTGATTTTTCGAATTCCGAATGCGATGAGCAATTACATGGTCAAAGAAAAAGAGTCTACGACATTATAGATTTTAATGAAAACTTTGAACAACCATCAGATCAAATTCTTATTGTTGATTCAGTAACTAATACTACTGAGAATGAACCTCAGCTACCACCATTAACACTAATTTTACAAACTTACAATTTTACAAATTCTCCACAAGAGGAAATAACTACCGAAACAGCAGATATAATTACTCTTACCACTCCAGTAAGTAGATCGAGCTGCTTTATCGATGATTCGAATGGCAAATAAAATTATGTTGTACACCGCTTCTATAGTGACACCACTAAAGAAAGATAGTTTTTTGAGGAAAACGATTTGAAAAGTAGCATTTTATTTCAACCAGAGTTCTGATGTCATCTGTAAATCAATAACTTTCATTCTTATAATAAATTATGCAATACTCCTTCCTCTTATAGAGTACAAGTACTACACAAAAGTTATATGTAAGTTTACTTTCCCGACTATTAGTCGCCATGTTTCAAACGGCAATTAATAGTCGGAAAAGTAAACTTACATATTACCGGCAATAGGCCTGTAACACTAAATGCCGAATTATACATAAACCGGCTATTAAAAGCCAATAAACGTAACTAACAATTAACCGGCAATCGAACTGCAACGAAAAACAGCGGTTTATTGTCGGAAAAGTATATTTACTTTTTACCGGCAATTGGGCCGTAAAACTAAACGACGGCTAATAGACACGAAACAGTGGTTTATGGTCGAAAAATATTACTCACTTTTTATCGGTAACTGGGCCGTAAAACTAAACGACGATTAATAGACACAAAACGTTGGTTTATGGTCGGAAACGAATACTTACTTTCTACCGGCAATTTGACCGTAAAACTAAACGACGATAATAAACACACAAAGCGTGTTATTGTCGGAAAAGTTTACGTACTTATCACCGACAGTTGCACTGTAAAATAACTCACGGTGTTCGTTCAGACATTAAGGATCGCCCAAGGTGTTCCAAAACTTGGTTTTTATACAGTACTTGAGGAAGCGAAAGTCTAACAAAAAACCAATCGGTCCATCAAACTTACATCGGTTATTTTACAATACAAAAAATTCAAATTGTTTGTCGGGATTTGTAGATGATAAGGAGTCAATAATTGATTCCTGTTTATATTGAAGATATCAATATGTAACCTTGTTACGTTTGTTTAGTTTACATCTTGCGTCATTGATACCTGCATGTTTTCTTGCGGTGTGCGTCTACGTCAATTGATTTGAGTTGCGTTCGTCGGTCGGGTGTGTGGTTATAAAATTTTGTTTCGATGCAGCATCTTAGGTTTCAACGGGACTCCACCACAAAAGAATCCATCCCGGGCTGAGCATTAGCTGGCAATCGCTGCAGGTGGACACGAGTAAAATCAAGTGTTACGTAACAGTGGCGCCCAAACGTAAACGGTAAAATTGATTAACGTAACTTTAAAATTTATTTACAGTTTTTTCTAATTGAATTTTTTTTTCACGTGCTTGCTGACTTTTATATCAAGGTCATTTGCCTTTATGATATTAACAGTCAAAAGAGAGCACATTTCAAGTTTAATTTAAATTTTTGATGTGAAAACATCTTTAGCGGGGGTAAGTCAAAAATTTCATGTAAAAAAAGGAACGGAAAATCCGGTACGACTGAAATTGCAAATTATATACAAGAAAAACGAACACGAAATGCACCGAACTTGCATACGATATAATTCGAATTGCAATTTCCGTCAGATTAAAATGAAAAGACACAAAAAGAATGCATGTGTAGTACAAGTAATTCAAAAAATCTGAAATGGAAGTACGTTAAACAAAGACAAATGCACTCATACTTTAAATATTAAATATTATACATCTTAGCGAGCTGTGAAAAAGGCACTTATACATTGATACATAATAAAATAATAATTTTGAAATTGTTTAATCGGTATGCTATGTTTATTGTTTAGTATTGCTCATGCTGTTGCTGAGTTTGGTTATGTGGGGGATATAGAAAACAAAAACTATAATAATGGTAAACAGATTCGAATGCCATTTTAGAGACATGCTACCGTCTTTCCAGCTGCTATGATATTACAGTCAAAATAGCGCCTTTTAGTTTAAATCAATCAAATCAGCGATGCCATTTTGCTTTGTTCATATAGATAACCGTAACCATTCTCAAAAGTCTAAATATGGAATCTTCAACAATTGCTGTGTACAAGTAATGATGAATTTTAAAGCGTTCAGGCTAGGTTTAGATGATTAACTTAACGGAAATGTACTTTGCTCAAGCTCACGAAGACATGGCTAGACTGAAATATAGACGGTTATAAATTTCAATATTCAATTAAACAATTAATGTCGATAAGATTCGTCCTCCAAATCCAGAATAGAATAACTTATTGACTTTTTAAACCAAAATTGTAGTGTAATTTAAATACTGAGCGAACAGCAGCTATCTATCTGCATTGGCTTCTCAGGCCCATTGAAGAGACTTGAAATTATTCAATAGTTAAAGGTTTTCACATAATTCTTTTGCGAGTTGAGCGTGAACTCGCCCGTTGTTTTTTTTGTTGCTTTCAGTTGTATGGTTTATCATTCTTCATGTTTCGCTGCTATATCGGCTGATTGGGTCTTTGAATTTAGTGGTAGTAAAAACGGAAGCATGGATGATCATTTCAACTTTCAACGGTTTTGTTTCTAGAAAAAGATAATATTTTTGTTGTTTCTTTGCAAAGTAACGCATTGTTGTCCACTATTTAAGTGTTTGAGGCAATGTCAGACATATTATGCAATATTATAACATTTATTTTGGTGAGGTTGTATTTTATATCGAGATTAATCTTTTTGAATTATTTATGCAGCTACCTCGAACTAAAATATTAGCAAAAATTTTTTTTTCTATTCACTAACAATTTCCTTTATATTTTAGTTTAGTCCACACACGTGCACATTCTCATCTCCTGATTATATATATACAATTTATACGTTCTATAAACATTGGCGATATTCTTGGCTATTTATTTCAAGAGTGGTGAGTTATTTAAACAATTATCTTCGATTGATTTTTTTTGTTGTATCGTATTCGCTTATTTGTATTTCAGTTAATCCCTTCACATTTTTGTTAGGGTTTGTGTTTTTTTTTCTCGGGACACGTCCTATTATTTCCATTAAATTAATTTTTTCCTATAATTATTGCATCGAATTTTTTTAATTCTTGGGTTTTGCTTAATAATTCACAAGTACCAATTTATTTTTCTATTTTCTTTAGTTATTTAATTTTTTCTGGTAAAATTACTTGTTGTTTCTATAATACCATATTATTTATTATAATAGATTTAATTTTTTTTTTGATTTCCTAATTTGTGTTTCGGAATTACACTATTTAGGCAATTAGTTTAGTGTTATTACATTTAATCGTATTTATTATTTTATACTTTAATATTTATTATCCCTAATTTTTTTTATTACACATTTGCTATATTAGCCATGGGTTACCCACGAAATCCATTACGTCATGATCCTTTTTGACAAAATCCATCTTGACCAAATCCATTTTTGACATAATCCTCTTTTGACAAAATCCATCATTTTCAAAATCCATTTATGATAAAATCCATTATTGACGAAATCCATTTTGTCAAAATCCATCAAAAAGCCATCGAATCCATCGTTTTTGTTATTTTTTACAAGCCGCTTGTAAAAAATAACAAAAACGATGGATTCGATGGCTTTTTGATGGATTCTTGCAACCATAACAAAAACGATGTGTTTTTAGCTAAAGATGAATTTGTACCATTATTGTGGCTGTTTCTGGTAGTCCCACACTGTCATAACTGTTGTCGCATATGTAGCTATTTGTTCAGTAATTTGAAAATAATTTCCGAATCTTTATGACTATAAAAGGTTTTTTTATACTTATACTTTTACAAAATAACATTAATTAATTACAATGAAAACCAATTTTTTTTAAATGCCGTGTTTTACCCATATACGTGGTTTGTTAAAAAAGGTGACTTTTTATTTTTCTCGAAAGTATTTATTTATTCATCAATATATACTTTGTCCCCTTCAAAGTAATCCCTCTCAGATATAATACACTTGTGCCTATGCTTTTCCAACCCTCGAATCTCTTCTGATATGAGTCCGAAGAACAAGACAAATTCGGTGGCTGAGGCATGATTACGGATGTCGCTGCCACACGTTTCATGCCCAAAACAACCGAAAAAACTGCATGGCATGAGCCAATTGATATGCCCACATCCTCAGCATCTTCTCTAATAGTGATTCTCCATAATAATTTTGTTCACTAATTTAACGTTTTCATCGGTCGTTGACGCGCTAGGGCGTCCAGGGTGGGCATCATCATTAACATCTTATTGGCCTTCTGTGAAGAGCTTGTACCACTTACAAACATTTTTTCGATTCTTTGATGTATTTTACAATATATTCAGCTGCTAATAATAATAAGTTTTCCATCCATAAAAATAAAATAAACTATTCGTATATCATTATATTTTGTATATCATTATATTTTGATATAATGAAATATGTAATTATTTACTAAATATATAATTTATTTAAATACGAAATTTATTTTATTGATGACCGTACAATCAGTTTAGTGACATTATACTGAAGGATTTTGACAACAGTGGATTGTGTCATAAATGGATTTCAACAATCATGGATTTCAACATCAATGGATTTTACCAAAAGTGGATTTTTATAAAAAACGGCGGATTTTAGCAAAACGGATTTTGGAAAGATGGATAACGGGGGGATCCCATTAGCCATATTATACATTTTGTCGTGAACCGTTCCCGTATCACTGTCCGCTAATAGTGAATTTTTCATAATTGAATTTAGTTTTATCTTGATTAATATTTGTTTTCACGGAGACGTTCGTTACCAAGATGGATTTGTCACATTTGGAGGCGGATGATCTCAAAATTGAGTGTGAGATACGTCAGTTACCGTTCGCACTGTTCTGTGGGAACGTCAATTCCCAGTTTTAGTACCGGTACAACCACATGCGCAAGCTTTTCGAAATCCGTCACTTGAAATTAAGTTATGCTCCTGCAAAATTAACCGTATTGCTTCGTATTTAGACTGTGACAAGAATTAATTCACAATTAATACATATACAGGGAAGACTAAGGCGAATGCGAAATCATAAAATCGAAAAAGATGGAATCAGCGCATTAATTCAAGATTGTGAGCGGCTACAACTCAGAGTTCGAGACTTGGAGGTTAACGGAATTTTTAGTTCTCCTCCAACTTCGTCCAATGAGTTGGCTGAACCTATTCAACCAAAGCCATCTCCTATAACATTTCGTCCTACGCTCAGTGAGGATGTTAGTATCCTGAACGCCCTTGAGCAGATATTTTTTTTAGATCAGGGTAATGATCAGTCAATACCTCAAAATCAGCCTAGCGAGCGTCCTCCCATGGTCGGAGAACCAAAACCACAATTTGCTCCACCAAACTGTTCATTGTTAACTCACATTCTGTACAGCCTATTAAAAATTGCAGTGATTATCGTACCGTAGATAATCATTATTCGCAACCGGAGAAACACGTTAATTCTTTAAATATAAATGCACTAGTTAACTCAGTAGATTCACTAATAGATACCATGCGAACAACCGGATTTACTCAGCATGTTTCACGACCTGATCAGGCTTTAACCAATCCTTTCGGTAATACATTCAATCGCTCCAAAATTTACTCCTCGTGGAACCTTAAGTTTGGCGGATCAAGTACAGATAGTCCGGTGGAAAGATTTGTTTCTCGGATTGATCAAATGGCTAACAGAGCTGGCATCAATTTAAATGGTTGTGTACAAGAATTAACTTGCCTTTTAACTGGAGATGCACTAGAATGGTCCTGGATTCAGTTAGAAAGGAATCCTTTGGTTACATGGGACATCCTCAAACGTGATATGATTGATCGCTTTTGTTCAAGTCGTTCTGCAAAATCGTGGCCCACAAATTCAGAGCCGGAAAATTCGAAAATCTGCAATTGTGCTCCGATTTCGATGGTTGATACCTCTATCAATAGGTGTTGAGACCTTTAATCGTCAGGCCAACGGTCATTTGGATTGCCCGCACATTTCTACACTTTTTGCAGAAAATTCAATTTTATTGAAAATCAACTGTACTATAGCCCACAAATTCAGAGCCGGAAAATTCGAAAATCTGCAATTGTGCTCCGATTTCGATGGTTGATACCTCTATCAATAGGTGTTGAGACCTGTAATCGTCAGGCCAACGGTCATTTGGATTTCCCGCACATTTCTACACTTTTTGCAGAAAATTCAATTTTATTGAAAATCAACTGAACTATAGCCCACAAATTCAGAACCAGAAAATTCGAAAATCTGCAATTGTGCTCCGATTTCGAAGGTTGATACCTCTATCAATAGGTGTTGAAACCTGTAATCGTCAGGCCAACGGTCATTTGGATTGCCCGCACATTTCTACACTTTTTGCAGAAAATTCAATTTTATTGAAAATCAACTGTACTATAGCCCACAAATTCAGAGCCGGAAAATTCGAAAATCTGCAATTGTGCTCCGATTTCGATGGTTGATACCTCTATCGACAGGTGTTAAGACCTGTAATAGTCAGGCCAACGGTCATTTGGTTTGCCCGCACATTTCTACACTTTTTGCAGAAAATTCAATTTTATTGAAAATCAACTGAACTATAGCCCACAAATTCAGAACCAGAAAATTCGAAAATCTGCAATTGTGCTCCGATTTCGATGGTTGATACCTCTATCAATAGGTGTTGAGACCTGTAATCGTCAGGCCAACGGTCATTTGGATTGCCCGCACATTTCTACACATTTCGTAGAAAATTCAATTTTATTGAAAATCAACTGAACTATAGCCCACAAATTCAGAACCAGAAAATTCGAAAATCTGCAATTGTGCTCCGATTTCGATGGTTGATACTTCTATCAATAGGTGTTGAGGCCTGTAATCGTCAGGCCAACGGTCATTTGGATTGCCCGCACATTTCAACACATTTCGTAGAAAATTCAATTTTATTGAAAATCAACTGAACTATAGCCCACAAATTCAGAACCAGAAAATTCGAAAATCTGCAATTGTGCTCCGATTTCGATGGTTGATACCTCTATCAATAGGTGTTGATACCTGTAATCGTTATGCCATCGGTCATTTGAATCGCCCGCACATTTCTACACTTTTCGCAGAAAATTCAATTTTATTGAAAATCAACTGTACTATAGCCCACAAATTCAGAGCCGGAAAATTCCAAAATCTGCAATTGTGCTCCGATTTCGATGGTTGATACCTCTATCAATAGGTGTTGAGACCTGTAATCGTTGTGCCATCGGTCATTTGAATCGCCCGCACATTTCTACACTTTTTGCAGAAAATTCAATTTTATTGAAAATCATCTGTACTATACCCACAAATTCAGAGCCGGAAAATTCGAAAATCTGCAATTCTGCTCCGATTTCGATGGTTGATACCTCTATCAATAGGTGTTGAGACCTGTAATCGTTATGCCATCGGTCATTTGAATCGCCCGCACATTTCTACACTTTTCGCAAAAAATTCAATTTTATTGAAAATCAACTGTACTATAGCCCACAAATTCAGAGCCGGAAAATTCAAAAATCTGCAATTGTGCTCCGATTTCGATGGTTGATACCTCTATCAATAGGTGTTGAGACCTGTAATCGTCAGGCCAACGGTCATTTGGATTGCCCGCACATTTCTACACTTTTTGCAGAAAATTCAATTTTATTGAAAATCAACTGTACTATAGCCCACAAATTCAGAGCCGGAAAATTCCAAAATCTGCAATTGTGCTCCGATTTCGATGGTTGATACCTCTATCAATAGGTGTTGAGACCTGTAATCGTCAGGCCAACGGTCATTTGGATTGCCCGCAAATTTCTACACTTTTTGCAGAAAATTCAATTTTATTGAAAATCAACTGTACTATAGCCCACAAATTCAGAGCCGGAAAATTCGAAAATCTGCAATTGTGCTCCGATTTCGATGGTTGATACCTCTATCAATAGGTGTTGAGACCTGTAATCGTTATGCCAACGGTCATTTGAATCGCCCGCACATTTCTACACTTTCCGCAGAAAATTCAATTTTATTGAAAATCAACTGTACTATAGCCCATAAATTCAGAGCCGGAAAATTCGAAAATCTGCAATTGTGCTCCGATTTCGATGGTTGAAACCTCTATCAATTGGTGTTGAGACCTGTAATCGTTATGCCATCGGTCATTTGAATCGCCCGCACATTTCTACACTTTTCGCAGAAAATTCAATTTTATTGAAAATCAACTGTACTATAGCCCATAAATTCAGAGCCGGAAAATTCGAAAATCTGCAATTGTGCTCCGATTTCGATGGTTGATACCTCAATCAATAGCTGTTGAGACCTGTAATCGTCAGGCCAACGGTCATTTGGATTACCCGCACATTTCTACACTTTTTGCAGAAAATTCAATTTTATTGAAAATCAACTGTACTATAGCCCACAAATTCAGAGCCGGAAAATTCGAAAATCTGCAATTGTGCTCCGATTTCGATGGTTGATACCTCTATCAATAGGTGTTGAGACCTGTAATCGTCAGGCCAACGGTCATTTGGATTGCCCGCACATTTCTACACTTTTTGCAGAAAATTCAATTTTATTGAAAATCAACTGTACTATAGCCCACAAATTCAGAGCCGGAAAATTCGAAAATCTGCAATTGTGCTCCGATTTCGATGGTTGATACCTCTATCAATAGGTGTTGAGACCTGTAATCGTTATGCCATCGGTCATTTGAATCGCCCGCACATTTCTACACTTTTTGCAGAAAATTCAATTTTATTGAAAATCAACTGTACTATAGCCCACAAATTCAGAGCCGGAAAATTCCAAAATCTGCAATTGTGCTCCGATTTCGATGGTTGATACCTCTATCAATAGGTGTTGAGACCTGTAATCGTTATGCCATCGGTCATTTGAATCGCCCGCACATTTCTACACTTTTCGCAAAAAAATTCAATTTTATTGAAAATCAACTGTACTATAGCCCACAAATTCAGAGCCGGAAAATTCGAAAATCTGCAATTCTGCTCCGATTTCGATGGTTGATACCTCAATCAATAGGTGTTGAGACCTGTAATCGTCAGGCCAACAGTCATTTGGATTGCCCTCACATTTCTACACATTTCGCAGAAAATTCAATTTTATTGAAAATCAACTGAACTATAGCCCACAAATTCAGAACCAGAAAATTCGAAAATCTGCAATTGTGCTCCGATTTCGATGGTTGATGCATCTATCAATAGGTGTTGAGACCTGTAATCGTTATGCCATCGGTCATTTGGATCGCCCGCACATTTCTACACTTTTCGCAGAAAATTCAATTTTATTGAAAATCAACTGTACTATAGCCCACAAATTCAGAGCCGGAAAATTCGAAAATCTGCAATTGTGCTCCGATTTCGATGATTGATACCTCTATCAATAGGTGTTGAGACCTGTAATCGTCAGGCCAACGGTCAATTGGATTACCCGCACATTTCTACACTTTTCGCTGAAAATTCAATTTTATTGAAAATCAACTGAACTATAGCCCACAAATTCAGAGCCGGAAAATTCGAAAATCTGCAATTGTGCTCCGATTTCGATGGTTGATACCTCTATCAAAAGGTGTTGAGACCTGTAATCGTCAGGCCAACGGTCATTTGGATTGCCCTCACATTTCTACACATTTCGTAGAAAGTTCAATTTTATTGAACTATAGCCCACAAATTCAGAACCAGAAAATTCGAAAATCTGCAATTGTGCTCCGATTTCGATGGTTGATGCCTCTATCAATAGGTGTTGATACCTGTAATCGTTATGCCATCGGTCATTTGAATCGCCCGCACATTTCTACACTTTTCGCAGAAAATTCAATTTTATTGAAAATCAACTGTACTATATCCCACAAATTCAGAGCCGGAAAATTCGAAAATCTGCAATTGTGCTCCGATTTCGATGATTGATACCTCTATCAATAGATGTTGAGACCTGTAATCGTCAGGCCAACGGTCATTTGGATTACCCGCACATTTCTACACTTTTCGCAGAAAATTCAATTTTATTGAAAATCAACTGAACTATAGCCCACAAATTCAGAGCCGGAAAATTCGAAAATCTGCAATTGTGCTCCGATTTCGATGGTTGATACCTCTATCAAAAGGTGTTGAGACCTGTAATCGTCAGGCCAACGGTCATTTGGATTGCCCGCACATTTCTACACTTTTTGCAGAAAATTCAATTTTATTGAAAATCAACTGTACTATAGCCCACAAATTCAGAGCCGGAAAATTTGAAAATCTGCAATTGTGCTCCGATTTCGATGGTTGATACCTCTATCAATAGGTACTGAGACCTGTAATCGTCAGGCCAACGGTCATTTGGATTACCCGCACATTTCTACACTTTTTGCAGAAAATTCAATTTTATTGAAAATCAACTGAACCCCACAAATACAATAGCCCACAAATTTAGAGCCGGAAAATTCGAAAATCTGCAATTGTGCTCCGATTTCGATGGTTGATACTTCTATCAATAGGTGTTGAGACCTGTAATCGTTAGGCCAACGGTCATTTGGATTGCCCGCACATTTCTACACTTTTTGCAGAAAATTCAATTTTATTGAAAATCAACTGAACTATAGCCCACCTATAGCGCTGGATGCTCGAAAACAGAATTATCCTAAGGAGAGTTATGTCGAATTTCAAGACGATATTTTTAAAATCGCTTTACAAACACAAAGTCTCATTTCGGATCAGGAAATCCTTGAAATTTTGTTTAATAATATAAGACCTGGTTTACAATTAGCTTTAGCTAATAAAACCATAACTACGATAAGCCAATTAGCTCAGGAATATCAGTCACTCGAGAATTTATGGAAACGGGTTGGATGTAATCCGGAGGCCAATATTATTAATTCCAGACCACTGGTACATGAAATGTCTACACAAGTTGTTCAGTTTCCAAATCCAATAAATCCGTCTGTCATATTACCTGATTATAATTTAACCCATGCTGCCAACAATAATGAGTCCGCTGAGGTTTGTGCATTAAATGATTTAATTTCCAGAATGCTGTTAGTTTACCAAGTAAATGTTGGAATTGTCAGGCCCCCGATCATGGCTATAAATTCTGCCGACAACCCCGTAAAATTTTTTGCTTTGGATGTGGTTTATCTAACACATATTTGCCAGATTGCGTTAACTGTAGGCGAGCCTACCAGGGAAATGATCGACGGAAGGAAGGACAAGTTCGGGAACCTTACCTTCAAAATACCTCATTACCGACACCATCCAACAAAATCGATTCGGCTTCCAATACGGATCCCGAGCTATACCGGCTTCAACAGAAGTCTCTATCTATTCTAAAAAGATAAATAATTCCAATCCAGTCACTTCTCCCGGATCTCGCTTTCATCGAGCTTACCATTTTGCTAAACGTAAACGCTTAAAACGCGAAATCAATGAATCACATTTGTTAAACCACACGGATGGACGGCCATTCGTCAAAGTGGTCATAAATGGTTTCGATAAATGAGGCTTGTTGGACTCGGGAGCAAATATTACCGTTTTAGGAAAGGGATGTGATTCATTTTTAACACGCTTTGGTGACAAGTTTTATAGTTTTCCTTCCAAATTATCCACAGCAAACGGGTTCGTTGAGTGCATACTGGGATATATTCTTGCAGACATTCAGTTCAATAATCAGTGTCACCAAATTCGGTTGTATTTGGCTCCTAACTTGTCACAAGAATTATACCTAGGTATGGATTTCTTCCGTACCTTTGGTATAGAACTAAAAGTTTCAAAAATCTCCGTTAATGTTTCCGATGTTGAGATTCCGATTAATCAACCTCCTACACATAATTTGTCAGATGAACAAAATAAAGCTTTGAGAGACGTAATTAGTCTATTCCCATCTTTTGCTAATTTGGGTTTGGGCCGCACCAACATAATATCCCATAAAATTGACACAGGGTCCGCTCCTCCTCTAAAACAGCGACATTACGCCGTATCACCAGCAATTCAAAGACAGCTATATGCAGAACTGGATCGTATGCTTGGGCTTGGGGTCATAGAGGAGAGTGAGAGTCCTTGGTGTTCACCAGTTACACTGGTGAAAAAGTCAAATGGGCGAGTTAGGTTGTGCCTGGATGCCCGAAAGGTTAACGAAGCAACCTTAAAGGACGCATACCCGTTACCGTTGATCGATGGCCTTCTGAGTCGATTGGAAAACACCACTTTCATTTCTAGCTTGGACTTGAAAGATGCCTTTTGGCAAATTCCTCTTGACAGTGATGCAAAAAGCAAAACTGCATTCACGGTACCGAGTAGGCCACTTTATCAATTTACCGTTATGCCTTTCGGGTTATGCAACGCTCCGCAAAGCATGTGTCGATTGATGGACAAGATGATTCCTCACCAATATCACGATAAGGTATTTGTCTATCTTGGTGACTTATTGGTGACATCTAGTGGTTTTGAGGAACACCTTGCTCTTCTTCGACTCGTAGCTGAGCGGTTGCGGTGGGCCAACTTTACCATTAATGTTGAGAAAAGCCATTTTGTTCTCAAACAAATTAAATATTTAGGGCATTTAGTTGGAGAGGGCTATATCAGGGTTGATCCTGAGAAGGTCAGTGCGGTTTCCGAGTTTCCAACTCCTACCACTATTCGTCAGCTTCGCAGTTTTCTCGGTCTCAGCGGCTGGTACAAGCGATTTATATCTGGATATTCCTCTATCTCCGCTCCCTTGACGGATCTATTAAAATCAAAATCAAAACTCGTGTGGAATGCTGAAGCAGAATCTGCTTTCAATAAATTAAAAGAGGCTCTTACTACGGCTCCGGTTCTAGTTCATGCCGATTATTCTTTACCTTTTTTAATACAGGTCGATGCGTCCACATCTGGGATCGGAGGAGTACTGTATCAACTTCATAACGGAGAAGAACACCCTATAGCTTTTTACTCTCATAAGCTGAACTCGGCGCAACGCAAGTACAGTATCACTGAGTTGGAGTGTTACGCGGCGGTGCTGTGTGTAAAACGGTTCAGGGCTTATGTGGAGGGATTCGAATTTTCGATAATTACGGACCACGCGAGTCTTCAATGGCTCATGAACCAATGCGATCTATCGGGGCGTTTAGCAAGATGGAGCTTAAAACTCCAGGGTTTTAAGTTCCATATTATCAACCGAAAAGGGACTCTTAACGTTGTACCTGACGCCTTATCACGCGTCTATTGCGATGCTCTCGAACCTGGCCCTTCAAATGCTAATCCTGACGAGACATTGAGTGTAGATCTGGCATCTCCAGCTTTTTGCGAACCTTCATATCTGGCTCGCATTCGTGAGGTAACCAATCATCCTGTTTGTCCACCTGGGATCAAAGTCGAGAATGGTAATTCTTATGGACACCGATACAATGACTCGGATTTATCACCATGGAAACTTTTTATTCCTTCGGGTCTGACCGCTCAGTTGGTTCAATTAGCTCATTCCCCACCATCGTCTAGTCACATGGGCATCGCTAAGACTCTGAATAGGTTACAACGACACTTTTATTGGCCTGGTATGTCCAAAGATGTTCGTACATTTGTACGAAATTGTAGCGTGTGTAAAATGGTAAAACCATCTAATATTTCCTTGAGACCACCCATGGGAGACGAAGTCAAAACTAATAGGCCTTTGCAACATCTATATTTGGACTTTCTTGGTCCATTTCCACGTTCCAAAAACCTTAATTACATAAACCTTAAACCGTCATTTTGGACCATTACTCAAAATTCGTATTTCTCAAAGCCTTTAAGGAAGCATCTACCGCTCTCATGTGCAATTTTGTGGAGAAAGAAATTTTTGAAGTGTTCTCCGTGCCAGAAACGGTGCTCACAGATAACGGACAGCAATTCCTTTCACTATCTCTCGATCATTTACTAACTAAGTATGGCGTTTCTCATCGTCGAACGCCGTATCATTCGCCCCAGAGCAATGCCGCCGAAAGGGTTAATCGGACTGTTCTGTCTGCCGTTCGCGCGTATATAGGGAGTAATCACACCGAATGGGATTGTCATCTATCTAAAGTAGCAGCCACGATGAGGAATGTTATTCATTCAGCAACCTCATTCTCTCCTCACTTTCTAGTCTTCGGGCAACATTATATTAATCACGGTTCCGAATATGAACTCCGGAGATTATTAGGGTGCGACGATAATAGTGAAGCTAGCATTATCACCCGCTCGTTTCACCAGGACACGGTGCGTGAGTCCGTTCTAAATCATCTGAGGGAAGCTCAATTGAAAGGGGAAAGACATTACAATCAAAAGAGCAATCCCCGAGAATTTAATCAAGGACAAAATGTTTTCGTACGTACTTACGTTCTAAGTAACGCGGCACGTAAATTTTCCGCGAAACTAGCTCCTAAATTTGTTTCAGCAAAAATTGTTGAACGCATTGGACAAGTGGCTTATCGATTAGAGGACTTGTCAGGTAAACCATTAGGCATCTATCATGAGCATGATATTCGACTCTAGAGCAATTTAGTATGATTATTTGAATTACAATTATATAGTTTTGGCCCGGCTGATGAGACATCTCAGTGGCGTGGGTCGTCCCCACGATGTTACGTTTGTTTAGTTTACTTGCGTCATTGATACCTGCATGTTTTCTTGCGTGTGCGTCTACGTCAATTAATTTGAGTTGCGTTCGTCGGTCGGGTGTGTGGTTATACAATTTTGTTTCGATTCAGCATCTTAGGTTTCAACGGGACTCCACCACAAAAGAATCCATCCCAGGCTGAGCATTAGCTGGCAGTCGCTGCAGGTGGAGACCGTGAGATATTCTGCTTGCGTACACACGAGTAAAATTAAGTGTTACGTAACAACCTTTCCAGCGGTTTCTTTGTGATCGGACGTGGGGATATTTTGATATTATAAGCCTTGCGGTCATATTTATGCCTGTTGTAAGTATTACATGCACTAATGTGGGTTCTTATTTTGTTTCCCATTCGAGGGAAGAAGTATGCTCGCCTTAATTGATTTTCGGCCTCGTTGGTGCCTCTGTGTTCACGTTCGTGTTCTTTTGTTATTATTATCATATATTCTGTCTGTCCTCATTTGTAACATCTTCAACTATTTTTGTTACTACCCCAAAGTGACCATTTTAACAGAAGTTTCGTCTAAAAGATGTTTGGATTTTGTCGTATAGACTTTTAGGAGGCATTAACAATTCTTTTGAAATTTGGGAAAATATCTTCTGAAATAATTACATCTATGTTTGAAATTTTGAAAATTAATTGGTTCCTGTAATAATTAATTGGTCTGTCAGCGAAGTGTATAAAGTGGTCATCTGATGTATTCGCTTAGTGTATTGTTTCGATGTCATCGGACGAATGTGAGTGACTTGTTTCGGTAGATTCACGTGAAGTGTTAATGCCCGCGAACTCATTTGAGTTTATTTCCCTTGCGTTGTCTATTGTGGGCATCCTGCTTAGAGCATCTGCTACCACGTTTTTTTTGCCTTCTTTATAAACTACTTCATAATCGTAGTTTTTCCATCTCTAACCTCCATCGTAGGATTTTGGAGTTTTTCTCCGAAGATTCGAAGTCAGTTACTAGAGTGAATTTGCTACCGTAAAGGAAAGGTTGGAATTTCTTCACCGCTCATATTATGGCTAACGCTTCTTTTTCGTTAGTGGCATATTTCGTTTCGGTTCTATTGAGTGTTCTTGAAGCGAACGCAATGGGTCTTTCGATGCTATTTTGGATTTGGGATAGAACTGAGCCCAATGCAAAATTTGAAGCATCTGTAGTTAGGATAAAAAGTCTCGTGAAATCTGGATAGGTCAAGATTTGGTCTGTCGCTATTGTTCTTTTTAGTGTTTCAAAAGCATTTATGTATTCTGGATCATTTAAATCCAATGTGGTTCCTGTTTTTTAGATATTTGGTCATATTTTTTGCTATTTTGGAATAGTCTTTTATAAACCTGCGGTAATATCCGGAGAGTTCCAAGAATTGTTTTATTTCAGTTTGATTTTTTGGCAATGGCCAATCTAAGATTATTTTCACTTTGTCTTTATTGGGTTTCACTCCTTCTTGGGTGATAACATGCCCCAAGAACTCCGTCTCCCTTTTCAAGAATTCGCACTTAGCAAGTTGAATCTTGAGATTGAATTCTAAGAGTCTTTTAAATACCGTTTCTAAATTGTTTAAGTGTTTTTTTAGGTTTTCCCCTACTATGACAATGTCATCTAGGTAAACATGACATATTTTGCCGATCACTCCTTGTAGCACATGATTCATGGCTCGTTGGAATGTGGCTGGGCCATTTTTCAGGCCGAAAGGCATTCTGCAAAACTCAAATTGACCTTTGTCAGTTGAGAATGCAGTTTTCTCTTGTGACTTTACATCCATCGGAATCTGGTGGAAACCAGATTTTAGATCCAGCATTGTAAAGTACGTAGACTTGCCCAAGTTGTCTAAAATTTCCTCAATTTGTGGCATGAGGAATTTGTCGTCGATTGTTTTCTTGTTTAATTTTCTGTAATCGATGACTACCCTCACTTTATGTATTCCCGAAGCATCTGTATTCTTGGGGACGACCCAAATTGGTGCGAAATATGTGCTACTTGAATTGTTGATGATACCCCTGTCTAACATATCTTGTAATTGTTCTTCTACTTCCTCTTTAAAATGATAAAGGTAGCGACATGTTTTTGTATAGACTGGTGTTTCATCTCTCGTTAGAATCTCGTATTTGATAACTATTGTTGCTGATAAATTTTCGTTTTGCTTCAACAGTACCTTTGATTTATATAGATTTTGTCAATTAGGGCGATCTTTTCGTTTTCGTTTAGGTGATCTGTTCTTATGACCTTTCTTATATCTTGTTTGCTAATTATTTTTGTTCCGAAAATAGGAATTGGTCTTATTGTTTCGAAATTATTAACTACAAGTTTTAGTTTTGGTACCGTCTTTGGTTTGTCTGGTTCGTTTGTCAGTATCTTCACTATTGTTTTGTGTCGTTTATATGTGGAATTATGGGTGAAAAATTTCAGATGTTTAATGAACAAAAAGATTTATTATATATTTTCAAGTAATGAAAAACAACAGTTCTTAGTTCTCTTTGATAGGTCGATTAATTTATAGATAGTCATGTCTACTTGAATAAACCATAAACTGAATAGTGCTGCCATCTATGGAATAAACAGCAAGTGATATCCATAAAACACAATTCAAAACAACAATTCTGACATTTTGCCTTTGTTGGCTTTATAGACGCCTGGTTGAACTATTATTTCTTCGTTCAATTTTGCATAGTTTGGAACGAACCATTCACCGTCATTAGACGCCCAAGTAACATTTGATAGAGCTACTAGTGGCGGTGTTGCTCTACTGCAGCTTAAAAATAGCAAACGAGTAGCTGTTTTCTCTATATCAGGAGCAATAGATGCTTCAGGCTTTAGTAGAAAAATTGTTTGCTCTATAAATTATGTTTTAGTCACTCTAAGCTTTAATATTTTATAGAGCTTATTGTTATATTTTGTAGCTTTATAAGCTAATTTAGAGCTTAGAAAATTACAGTAATGGAGCATATCAAATTTTAGAGCTATTAATTTTTAATTAGCATTAAAACAGCAACATCACCTCTACTTCAGCTCATTTAAAGCCATGAGCTTTATACTAATCAGCTCGAAAGGAATATAAATTGCAGTTTATTTAAAGCACATTTAAGAAAATAATAAAATATTTTTTCATGTCATTTCATGGTTTTAATAGATCAAGACTATAGAAAATGGGTGCGACGAAGTAACAAAGCATTATTCTATTTTAATTGTTTATTTATTTGAATTGTGAAAACGTGCAAAATGTATAGCAGTCGTGGAAAAATTTTAAACGTAGTGATGCGTACAGGTATCAAATTCAAAGGAACCGAATTTTTTTCAACAAAACGAATGTTGACACCTCATCTCAAATTTACCGGCCAACAAGAAGGATATTTGACCCTTCAACATCGGTTTCTGAAACTGTAACTTCTGAAAGTGTAACTCACAACTTGGTGGAATGTCGCGAGCAGTGTGATTCAATTACTATTGATGATTTAAATGAAAACGACAAAGTATCAGTTGCGGAAATCCGAGAGACATTGGAAAATTTAAGCGATGATCACGTTTACGAGCTAGAAACAAACCAAATAAATTTAAGGGACAAATTAAAAAATTGGGCAATAGAATATAATATCGCACATCAGGCACTGCGTAATTTATTAGGTTTCTTGAGAACAGCTAGATTGCCTGATGAAGGGCTCCCGCAAGATCCACGAACTTTATTAGAAACCCCTAATAGAGTAATATTGTATCCTCTAAGTACTGGACAATATTGGCACCAGGGATTGAAGAGGTGCCTTAGACAATATTTTAACGATACGCTCGATAGATCGATGAGCATTTCATTAAATTTCAATATTGACGGTTTACCAATTTACAAGAGTTCACAGTGGCAATTTTGGCCTATTTTTTTCAACATATTTGAAATTCAAAATTTTAAACCGATGGTGATTGGAATTTATTGTGGAAAAGGCAAACCGTCAAATTTAACAGATTATTTGCGTCAATTTGTGGATGAATGTAAACATTTGATAGAACATGGTATTTTTGTGAACGGCCACAAATTGAATATTAGAATTAGATGTTTTATTTGTGATTTACCAGCAAGAGATTTTATCAAAGGTAACATATATTATCCTAATCATACTATATATAGATTTAATAAAAAAGTGTGTTTTCAAATTTAGATGTCACCTATTTCAACGGAAAACACGGATGCTTGAAATGTACAGTAGTTGGAGAATATGTTAATTATTGTACTGTCTTTTTGCATACTCACTGTGAAAGAAGAACTGATCTTGGCTTTCGCGAAAAAATATATGGATCTCACCATAAAAATATTTCTATACTTGAGGAGCTTCCAATAGATATGGTTGAAGATTTTCCAATAGGGGACTCATTACATTTAATTGACTTAGGTAAATGCATAAAAAATGGACATACATAAAGCCTAAAACTAAAAACATTTATTATTTTATTAAGGTATAGTTAAAAAATGCTTAAATGGGTGGACGAATGGATATTTCAAAGGTTCTGATATAAAATTTTCTGCAATGGACATTAAACTTATTACCGAAAGACTTATTAAAATAAAGATACACAGAGAGATTCATAGAACAATTAGAGGTTTGGATAGCCTTTCATATTGGAAAGGCACGGAATATCGCACATTTTTATATTACGTTGGTATAGTAATTCTGAAAGATTTTTTACGCTACGATGCTTATGAGCATTTCTTGTCATTTTTCTGTGCGATAACCATCTGTTCAAATAAAAAATATAAACATCTTCTTCAATTAGCAAAAATTTTACGAGAGCACTACATAGAAAAGTACATTGAACCCTATAAAAGAAAAAGTATTACAAGTAATGTACATAATCTGTGTCATCTTGTGGATGAAGTTGAGCGATTCGGAATTCTTAACTCTTTCAATGCATATCCCTTTGAGAATTCTCTTTCCACGTTGAAACATTTGTTAAGGACAGGGTCAAATCCATTAGCACAAGCAGCTAATAGAATCGCAGAACTGAACAAAATAAACAAATACGACACATTAGAATCGAATAAACTCCCAATTCTTAAATATATTAACGAAGATGGATCTTATAATATGATTATTTTGGAGAATTTTATGTTGAACAATACGATGGCGAATAAATGGTTTCTATCTATAAATAATAATGTATGTAGTTGGAGTAGATAAAATAATACAAGAAAATAAGCAAATATACATAAATGGAACTCCTTTAACAACATTAATTGATTTTTTTACAACACCCATAAAATCATCGCGTTTAAATATATATTTATCATCATTTGACGAAGATTCTCAATTACAATACCAGTTAAGTAACATAAAGTGTAAGTTAGTGGCTGTTCCATACCGCGATCAAGGTCGGGTTTTCATACAACTCATTCATAGTCTATAAAATTCTCCAAGAAATACATGAAAAAACGAAATGTCTACAAAATATTATCACATTTATTTCAAAAATAAAAATAGTTCCATTGCAAAATATAAATATGTAAAAATTAAATCAATAAATGTATGAATTCAGTTATATACATGTTTAATTCGATATTTTAATTTATTTTGAGAAGTGTATCCACTATTCAGAGATCTTTCACTTCATCATTTACAGGAATTGTTACACCATTCTGTTTATTGCTGTAAATAAGACACACAAAATTAAATTAAAAAACTCACAATCACGTTTAAACCAGATACTTACAGTTCCCGGTTCATTTCATTTTCATCGTCAATTACAGTTGCCTCAATTTCTACTTGAGTTTCTAACTTCGATTTCTTATTATCGAGTTGTTTGGATCTATTTCTTCCAGTTGATTTTCTTTTTTGAGATTTCTCCTGAGTGAGAAACCTTGTGGCATTTCTCAGCAAACTTTTAAAAAATTGTTGTGTTGCAGCAATGGAGAAGTTTGGGTCCGCACATATAATAATTTTTGCAAAACACATTATTATATTTTTAAAAGTAAGAAAAGCAACTTTTCCATCCTCGTTGCTCGTTAATGCGCCTGTCCATGAGCATCTTACTAAAATGGATCTAAGGAAAATCGTATCCACGAGCTCATAACAGCACGTCCAACCTTCACCACATCTATTGCCATTTTTCCCTACCACATAAGCCATTTGAGCAACCTGAAAGTATATTAAATCATCTTATTGTAGTTCTATTTAAAACGTTAAGTAACTATTACCATAGGGTTCATATTTTCTTCAAAGCTTAGAAGATCATCTAAAGATTTCGCATCATCGACCGTTGCAATTTTTTTAAAGTTTTTGGTGGAAAACTGATTATTTTCCTTATTATTGTTGTTTTTATTGATTGGTTCTAACACACCACCTTTAACCAAATTTTCAATTTGAGTATATAATTTCAAAAATCCATTATTTATGTTATTTTTTATATCGACTTGGTTTTCTATTATCGTTCGTTGATTTTCCAAAAGCTGGTACATAATGTCGGTTATATCGGTGGTCTGGATATCGGTTTCTGATGGTTCAGGGTTGTCCTCTATAAAATTCTCTTCCAACAACACTATGTTTGACGTTGAAAGTACTTCTTTGCTTGGCGCACTAATTTTGGAGTCTTTCTTGTGCGCTTCAACCGTAGGAACTGGAGCGGTTGTCATGCTCTCTGCGATCAAATCGAAGTTGGGTTGAGGCGAACGTGTGACGTTAGGATTCTTAAACCTATTACACGTCGTACCAGTTGGGGTGCCACAATCACTTTCGTACATATCGTCCTCGGTTGTCATATATGTTGAAAGCAATTCTTCCTCAATTTGTTCCGCCATACTGTATGATTTGATTTTGCTTCTCTTTACTACACATGATCTAGCCATCCAATTTGTTTTATCTGGCTGTTCGTACGGATTTTTAATAATTTTATTTCTTTTAATTGTGCTGCAATTTATTGGTGGATACCAGAACACACCATTGTGTTCTAACGCTTCCGGAATAATTGTAAGCGTATATCCCTTTTTTGACGTCTCTTGAATTATTTTATATGACATTTTATACTATCATATAAATATAATTTTTGTGAACTGTGGAAATATATGAATATATACAAAATTATTATTATTATTTATTTTAATTGTAATCTAAAATACCTACGCTTGTGGGTATGGTTCGACTATAAATGAAAGATCAATACCGCTATTTAAACAAAAAACTTTATGCTTTAATAAAACGTTTGATACCAACCCAACAGAGCTACTAGCTCTATATATAAATTACACAAGCATTTATAGAGCACCAAGTTTAAAAGAAGAGAGAAAAAGAGCTAACCTGCTCTATGGAGCCTTATTATTGTAGAAAATTAATTTTCTATAAAGTTAATAGCTCCACAAAAGCCTGACGTGAATATGACAACTTTATATCGTTATAATTGGTAATCGCTTCTAATTTTTGGCAACTATATAGCAATCGCCATGATCTATAGGAAAAAATATAAATATGTATATTAATGCCGCATTAAGAAAATTGGGCGATTTCGGCGTTTAGTCATTCTGTTTTTTTAGATAATTCATATCATTATGTAAATATCTATAATTTTTAAATATTTGAAATAGATTTTGTAAAATACTGTAAATTCCATAAAATCTAACCTAAAATTTTTACAGATTTTTTATTTTTATTTTTTTTAATTTTATTTTTTTAAGTAATTAAAAAGTATTGTCGTGGCGCAATAAAATTATCCCCACTATCTTATAAACATTCACCATAAAAAATAAACGGCACTTAGAAATACCTTTAAAAACTATAGGTACATAATATATATTCTATAATAATATAATTATTTATGTTATCCATCATTATTTTAACAAAAAATTAAATATGAAGCATTAAAAAAATAATTTGAAAATTTTGCATTGAATTGTTATTAAGTATATATAATATATATATATATATATGTATATAATAATATTATTATCTAAAATATAGTTTTGGTATATTTTATTTTATTATAAAATAAAATGATTCTATTATCGATCTTTTCTAAAGGCATGAGCTGTAATAAATATCAATTACAAGAGCTACAAGCTCGATAGTAATAGCTTGATACGAGACCCTGATTTCTCAATTATAGAACTAATAGCACTACGTAAGCTATTATTTAAATTCTTCAAGAGGAAAAATATTGCTCTAAAATGCGCCAAACTAGCTCGATATAACTTCTAAATAAGCTTCAAGAACGCTGCTAGAGCAATATTTAAAGTTAACTGCTCTATTATACAGCTCTATAAGCGCTTCTAGAGTATATATGGAGCCCAAATTGTTACTTGGGCGTTTTAAAAGTCACCGTATGATTATAAATGTTCCCTTTAGGGTAATAACGGTGAAATTTAAATTGTATGTTGTTTAGTAAAATACTGTTGGTTTTGTAATCTATTTTTGCGATTAATTTCGCCATTGATTGCGAACCCAGAATTCCGTCGAAGAACTTGTGAAATTCTAGCTCGTAATATGTTTGTTCTGGTATGTTATTGCCCAGAAAATCAAATCTACCTTTTTTATCTAGTGTGTGGTTGCCTAATATATTTTTTATTGAAGTTTTTTGTTTGATGAGAATTGTCTTTGGAATGATACCGGGTTTGATAATATTTTTGTTTGCCCCTGTATCTACCAACAATTTAATTTTTGTATTATTTTGTATGCCGTTGCATATTAGATATGTGAGGAAATTTATTAATCCGTATCCTCCCCCCGATCTTCCTGAAAATTTTAAAAATGCGAGAGTTTGGTCATGTTCTTCTGACTTTAAAGTCATCATTTGAACTTGTCCCACCCCTACTTTAATTTGTTCTATTAATTCATTTATTGCTGCCGCTACTGCGTTTGGATCCATTTCGTTAATAGCGTCAGTATCTGGATCGATTGCGATAACTCAGTTAAAGTCGAATCTTTCAAATACTTTCTTACTCATTCACTTTCAATGTTCAATCACTTTTTTTTTAAATTTTAATTTTTTTCCGTACCATCTCGTAGTATACGGGGGACAGTTCTGTGTCTATCTCGTAGTATCACAATTTTGCCCAAATTGGTAACAAAAATATTTAACTTTATAAATAAAAATTAAGAAAAATTTATTAAAAAAATTCCTTACCTTTATATACGATGAAGTCGTGTGTCACAGGTTCTGATGTATAGCTTGTGTTGTGATGCGGCGGAATCAAAAGTCTCTTCGCGGTTTCCCTTTAGCTACAGACGTTGTTTCGGGAATTGATGAGAAAAAAAATTCACTAACAATAATTTAATGTATAGGAAAATCGGCTTAATTTATTTATTGATGATTGACAGGTGAAGGCAAAAAAATCATTTTTTGAGATACAATTGAAATTACATAAATCATGTACATACTCTAATACGTAAAGTGATTCTTTGATAATATTTTAAATGGAATCATAGGGTGGTCCCACTCGGCCGTCCTGCATTATCATCCGGCCCGGATGACCCATCATCGGAAGTCGCTATGCCTTAGTCTTCTGCACACTTATCCTCATCATCATCTGAGATACCGGAATAGTATCGTTTCATAAACTCAGCACTGGTAGAAGTTTTTATTGGACCATCTGAGTTTCCCGTCTTCTTTACCTCATAGCGATCGCATTCTTTCACTTGAACTATCTCATATGGCGTCAAAAATTTGCCAGGTAATTTTAGACCACTCCCGAACTGTGTCCTCTAGATAACAACCCAATCACCAACATTGTACTTTGGAGCCGGTTTGCATCTCTTATCGTAATATCTTTTGTTTTCTTTTTGAATTTTACCGATGCTTTGTCTTGCTTCATCACGCAATACACTTTCTGGTTTCTGCTTCTATTGCTTTCTGAATTCTCAAGTCTTCAGGATTTCTCATCTTTGTACCCAAGAGCAATTCAAATGTTGAAATGTTAATAGCTCTCTGATGACTATTATTTATGTACCTCTGCACCTTATCAACCTGTTCCCACCATTCGTCTGGTTTGTCCCACGATAGCTTTGCTAGGACGGGTATTACAATTTCGTTGGTTCTCTCAACTTTACCATTACCAGTATGCATCCCTGTAGTAATCGTCATGTGTTCTATATTTTCCCGCCGACAATACTGCTCAAATTCGGCTGACGTGAAAGCCGTCCCCTTATCCGTAATAATATTTTCTGGATTTCCGAATATTGATTTTTGTAGTTCAACTTTTTGTATCACTTCTTGTGATATTAGTGATTTTGTCGGATAAAGCCAAACGAATTTACTAAATCCATCAACGACGCTTAGGACGTACTTGTAGCTCTTCTTCGATTCTGTTAGGTGGCCCAGGTGGTCTATGTGTTAGGTCACAAGAGGTAGATCAGCCTTTGGTATAGGATTCAGTTGACCATCCTGCTTTCCCATTTTTCGATTTAGAAGAATGCAATGAGTGCAATTGTTTATAAATGCGACGATTTTCTCTCTTAAATTTGGCACGAAAATTCCCTCAGTATCAGTTCGTCCGTCTTTTTTAACCCAAAATGACCTTTCTCGTGACATGATCTAATAACCTCTGACTGCATCGATCTCGGCACCACCAGATAGTTGGTTCCTTGAATAGTTTTGAACAAAATGTCGTTACTACAAGTATAATTTTCATACGCACCTGTTTCCAATATTCGAAATATAACTTTAAGATGTTCATCTTCCTTCTGGGCAGCTTTTACTCGATTAGTAACATCATGTGATATTACCATAACCATTGGTCCCCTGGAAAACGCATCCACGTGACGCATCTTATGCGCCGGCCGATGTTCGAGTTGATAATCGAACTCTTGCAACTGAAGAGCCCAACCAGCGATACGTGACGACAACTCTCTCCACTCCATTGTACCTTTGAAAGCAGCACAATCTGTTACACTTCTGAATTTCAGCCCAAGCAAGTAAACACGGAATTTCTTCTTCGAGCTCACATCTGCTATACCGTAATTCACACGAAATAGTTTTTCGACTATAGTAAAAAATTGGATGCATCTGTTTATCTTCCCACTTTTCTTGCAATAGAACAGCACCCAATCCTATCTTGCTGGCATCTGTGTAAAGTTCTGTGATCGCCGTCATCGAATAAATTTGCAGTAAGAGCGCTTTAGTCAACACACTCTTAAGTTCGTTAAACGCTGTTTGATGTGACTCACCGAATTCGAATGGAATATGTTTCCTTAACAATTCTGTTAACGGCTTTAAAATCTTTGCGTGATTGTAGCCAGTCACCATTCTCTTGATTTGTCCTTTTACTTCCTTGTTTACCAGATGATCAATGTTGATTTGGATGTCCTCTTACTCGACTGCCATAACCACAAAATCTCGTGTATAAACTTAAGAATTGATATACTTTCCGGTGTTAAAATGGTTATTGCTTGTTTCAATAAATCTTTCCCAATGATCACATCACATGGAAGTAAATTATCTGGCGCTGTATGGAACGTCGTAGAAAAGCAATCACCATCTACCTCAACTTCTGTTTCGAACTGTCCCGTGGTGGTCAAAGCTCCTGATCCGATGCTATGAAATACAGTAGTTTTACTGTCGAAATTAGGTGAACCCAGGAATGTGTATCTCTTCTGAGCTATGAAATTAAGATCACTCCCGTTATCTACCATTGCGAAAATATCAATTTCGGCAATTCTAGCTTCCTTTGTGTCCTTCGCCAAATAATCTTTTCCATCTTCGGATGCAGCCAACGCATTAGATTTTTCCGTTTTGGGACACTTTGGAGCGATGTGACCGAAATCGTTACAGCGATAACATTTGGGTCCCTTGTCTTTATTCTTGAAATTTTTGCTAGCGTGTCCTAACTCATCACACGCATAACACTTTCCTCTCCCAAATTTTTTATCTGTTCCACCCATCGCTCTGGTTCGTTTGGATTTGAACTTGTTGGCATTTATTTTTCTCATTTCCTCGTAGCACAGTAATTTCTTCTTGAAGTCATCCATGCCGTCTGCGCTATATAAAATAGATTTGTTCGGTTCGTAGTCGTGGATCCCGTTTATACAATATTGAATGATTGCGCAGTCATATTCCCAATTTCTCTCGATGCAATTAAATAACTTTTTAATAACTCGTCGGGCTTTCTCTTACGCTCAGCCATCATACGGTGAATCTTAGCGCTGCTGTGCATGGATGTAAATTCTTGCCGTAAAAATGTGATTAAACTTGTCCATGATGTTAAAGGCTTGGTTGTTCTGATAATGTCCTTGGCTGTTCCCTCTAGTAGCCGCTTTGTATAAGTGGTTTTTTGTAGATAGAACCAACAGTAGGTCTTTGCAGCTTCATCTACGTCTGATATCCACCGTTCCCCTAGCCATTATCCCCATTAATCTTAGAAGCGACTCTTCCACATCTTTGAATGTGAAAAATGTGGATTTTTGTTCAGCGCTCGAAACTGTTTCGGCTTGAACCAATTGTTTCTCTCGCTTTCATATTGAATAAACACAGAATAAACTAAAACTGCGTTTCACTTTATTAGAATTCAATAGGTTATGGGCCCAGTACACGTGGTTACATTGTGAAAGAAATTAAAGGTTAAACGTGGTTTAGTGTATGTGGTATAATGGCGTCGAAATCAATGGAGCAAATTTTCTTGAATCATCGCTTGGATGGGACGAATTTTAAGTTATGAGATTTTCAAGTAAAGGCGGTATTACGAGCACATGGTTTGCTGGATCTAATGAACGGTGAAACCTTAGCGCCAGAAACAGAAATGGATGCAGAAAGATGGCAAAGCAACATCGATATTACTTGCTTCAATTAACGAAGACCAAGCAAACCAAATTTTAAGCTGTACAACATCAAAAGAAATTTACGAAAAAATTGAAAGTTTACACAAGGTAAAAAGTGAGGTTAAAATCATGAATTTGTATGAGGAATATTTTTTCCAAAAAATGACTGAGGAGGATTCGGTAATGGCATATGTATCTAAATGCTCATTGCTGGCAGCCGAAATTGAATACCAAGGGGAGAAGTTGTCCGAAAATATAAAAATGATGAGAATCATCAGCAGTCTCTCCTTCAAGTTTAAGAATTTTCGTACGGTATGGTACAATGTGAAAGAAGGTCGCACATTGGACAATTTACTGCCCCGCTTGAAATTGGAAGAGGATCAACTAAAAAAGGAAATGGATAGTGAATCGACCGAGGCAGCTTTTTATGCAAAATCTCGTGGAATCGGTAAGAAGTCAAATACATCCATTGAAGAATTAAAAAGAAATTCGAAATGCAATTTCTGTAAGGAAATAGGTCATTGGCGGCGTGAGTGTCCAAAACGCAACAGAAATAGTAATTCATTGGAAGAAAAAAAGTCAAGCGAGGTGGCTTTTAGTTACGGCCGCAATTTGTGATGTGATTTCAGCTAAGTATAGCAATGTTTGGCTGGCGGACTCAGGCGCATCGAAGCATATGACATCGAGACGAGAATGGTTCAGTGAATTAAAGTGTGTTGAAGGTGATGGCTACGTAACCATTGCAAACGATGGACGTCTGAAAATTAGTGGTTATGGCACGATATGTTTAGAAGCTTGGTACAATGGCAAGTGGTCTCCAATACGACTTGAATACGTCAAATACGTACCTGGTTTAAAACAAAATCTGTTTGCAACTGCGTCGACAACGGCAAAGGGGTTTTCAATAGTGATTCAGAGTGATCACTGCAAAATAATGGATTGCGATGGTGCAACGAGGGCGTTTGGTTTCAAAGACGCAAGAAATCAAATTCGAATGGGTTTTCGAGTGAAACAGAATGAGCATGCATATGTCTGTTCAACTAACTCAGCTTCACTGCAACAATGGCATCGTCGCTTAGGACATATTAATGTGACAGCAATTAAAAAATTGAGCAACAGTAAAATTGTCGACGGCATACATTTTTCGGATGAAAAAACGTTCGTTTGTGAGGAATGCCAATATGGAAAAATGAGGAAAACGTCACATTTATCAAGCAATATTCGTAATGCGGAGAAGGGACAATATATTCACGTTGATGTGTGTGGGAAGATGAACGAGACTGGAGTCGGTGAAATGCTCTATTTTTTGCTTCTAAAGGATGAGGCTACGAGTTTCAGGTATGTCTATTTCATGAAGCACAAGTCTGATGTTTTCAACATTTTTAAGGGTTTTTTGCCGATGGTGAAGAATGCTACTGGAAACCACGTGAAGTACATTCGATGCGATAACGGAACGGAATTCATTAACACGGATGTACAGAAATTGTTGTCAAAGAAGGGCATTGTTATTGCACGTATTGCACCATACACACCTGAGCAAAATGATTTCATCGAACGAGACAATCGCACGATTCAAGAGTCAACGCGTATAATGTTGATTGCCAGTGGTCTCGATAAAATGTTGTGGGCAGAAGCGGTACGAACGGCTGTCTATTTCTGGAATCGATCATGCAGCACACGAAATCCAGAGACGACACCGTATGAATCATGGACTGGTGAAAAACCGCAATTGGGTCATGTAAAAGTTTTTGGCACAGTAGGATTTGCATTAGTGCCGAAACAAACGGGTCGAAAAAAATGGGACACGAAGGCACGAAATGTTCATCTCGTTGGCTATGAGCCAACAACCACGAATTTCCGTTTATATGATGCAGAATCGAAAAAGGTGTTCATCAGTTGTGATGTGAAGTTCAACGAAAACGATATGCAGGACGAGATGATGCAGTATTGGGTTGAATCTGACGAGGACAAGAGCAAGTCTGCAAAGCGTGAAACAGAGACCAGGCTTGTGCCTAATGCAGATAAATTGGGTGAAACAATTGATGAAGCAAAGACGGTCAAAACAGGGAGGCCAGTAAACCCCAATTCGGTAATTTCAAATTATGCATTGCGTCCAGTGATCAATCCTCCGAGAAAATATGCGGATGAATTTAGTTACTCAGCAATCATGGACGAGCCATTAACGTACAAGGAGGCAATTCAATTAGATTACTCAGAGAAATGGCTGGAAGCAATGAGCAACTAGAATCACTCAAGAAAAATAACACATGGTATTTGGTTGACCGACCAAATGATCGTAATATTATTGGTTGCAAATGGGTTTTTTAATTTAAAACACAACCAAACAGCGAACAACTGCGATACAAGGCGAGGTTGGTCGCAAAAGGCTATTCTCAACATGCAGGCATTGATTATGGTGAAACGTTTTCACCTGTCGTCCGATATGATTCAGTGCGGACGGTCTTGGCAATTGCGGCAGCCGAAGACATGGAAATGGTGCAGTTTGACATCAAAACTGCCTTTTTGAACGGTGACCTTGAAGAAGAAATATACATGGAAATACCAGAGGGAATGAGCAATACTACTAGTGGAAAAGTTTGTCGATTGAAGAAAAGCTTGTATGGACTTAAACAAGCATCAAGAACATGGAACAAGAAGTTCACCGGTTTTTTAACTGATTGCGATCTGACACAATCTGTTGCTGACAATTGTGTATTTCATGGAATCATCAATGGCGATAGGGTAATTTCGCTGCTCTACCTTGACGATGGCATGATTTTGTCCAGCAACGGGGAAATATTGAGTGCGTTGATTCAGAAATTGGAGAACGTGTTTGAGGTAACACATGGTGACGTTGATTGTTATGTTGGAATGGAGATCAAACGGGATCGTGGGGCAAAAACTATCAGTATTAGACAATCGGCATTTATAAGGAAAATCATCGAAAAATTTGACTTGACTAATGCTAAACCGATATCAACGCCAGTCGATGCAAGTGTCATGTTGAAGAAATCAGAAGTAACAAATGAGCCAGTTTTCCCAAACAGACAGGCGGTAGGATCATTGATGTATGCAGCGAGACCAGATATCAAGACCAGATATTTCTTATGCAGTGGGAGAGGTTAGCCATTTTCTGGAAAATCCATCATCCGAGCATATTGCAGCTGTGAAGCGAATCATTCGTTATTTGAAAGGGACATTGAACTATGGCATCATATACAGAAGCATGAAAGCCAATGCCTTCGTATTAAGTGGTTACACTGATGCTGACTATGCAAGAGATATCGAACGTCATCGATCAATAACTGGATATGTTTTTTTGATTGATCAAAGCATTGTTACATAGCGAAGTCATTGGCAGCAGACTGTAGCGTTGTCTACAACCGAAGCGGAATACATGGCCGCAGCCGAAGGGGCCAAAGAGGCAGTTTGGATACGTCAACTGCTATTGGATATTGGACGTAAACAGAAGGAGCCGACACTGTTGTTAATCGACAACCAAAGTACAATTCGGCTTGTAAGAAATCCCGAATTGCATCATCGAACGAAACATATTGATGTGAGGCATCATTTCATACGGGATCTTTATCAGTCAGACATCATTTCAATTGACTATGTCCAAAGTGAGGATCAGCTAGCGGATGCATTCACAAAACCACTGACACGATATAAGTTCCAAAGGAACATGAGCGGCTTAGGAATTGTGGAAGTAAACTAATGAGTGGGAGTGTTAAAATATGCATTGTCTACTTCAACTGAATTCATCTTTTACTTCGTTGGGCAAGTCGACGTAATGCTATATATAAGTTGGCCTTGTGCAAGTCGATTATTGACGTGAATACGTCTTTATTTTTTTATATATGGGGGGGGGGGTATTTCAAAAAACTGATGATAACAAAATAATGGGTATACGATTTTATGCTGCGCCAAATATCTATCATCTACATCCAAAATTTAATTACACCAATCGATAGATAAAGGATCAAAGAATTTGTTACGTTGAGTGAGGACTGTGACGCAACGCTTGCGGAGGCGGAAGAAGCCCGCCATTTTATGTAATACTCGTCCATAAACGACAATATATATTTGCTGTAAATTCAAAATAATTAGTATTGTGATAAAAGTGCGGCATAAAACAAAAAACAAAAAAAATGAAATCATCCCATAATAAAACTAAATTTTCCACAAAATGTGTAGAAATATTCGGACGATCTAAATACCCGTTGGCATCACAATTACAGGTCTCAGTACCTATTGATAGAGGTATCAATCATCGAAATCGGAGCATAATTGCAGATTTTCGATTTTTCAAGCTCTGAATTTGTGGGCTATAGTTCAGTTGATTAACAATAAAATTAAATTTTCCACAAAATGTGTAGAAATATTCAGACGATCTAAATACCCGTTGGCATCACAATTACAGGTCCCAACACCTATTGATAGAGGTATCAATCATCGAAATCGGAGCATACCTGCAGATTATCGATTTTTAAAGCTCTGCATTTTTGGGCTATAGTTCAGTTGATTTCCAATATAATTAAATTTTCCACAAAATGTATAGAAATATTTGATCGATCTAGATACCCGTTGGCATCACAATTACAGGTCTCAGCACCTATTGATAGAGGTATCAATCATCGAAATCGGAGCATAATTGCTGATTTTCGATTTTTAAAGCTCTGAATTTGTGGGCTATAGTTCAGTTGATTTTCAATAAAATTAAATTTTCCACAAAATGTGTAGAAATATTCGGACGATCTAAATACCTATTGGCATCACAATTACAGGTCTCAGTACCTATTGATAGATGTATCAATCATCGAAATCGGAGCATAATTGCAGATTTTCGATTTTTAAAGCTCTGCATTTGTGGGCTATAGTTCAGTTGATTTCCAATATAATTAAATTTTCCACAAAATGTATAGAAATATCTGATCGATCTAGATACCCGTTGGCATCACAATTACAGGTCTCAGCACCTATTGATAGAGCTATCAATCATCGAAATCGGAGCATAATTGCAGATTTTCGATTTTTAAAGCTCTGCATTTGTGGGCTATAATTCAGTTGATTTCCAATATAATTAAATTTTCCACAAAATGTGTAGAAATACTCGAACGATCTAAATACCTATTGGCATCACAATTACAGGTCTCAGTACCTATTGATAGAGGTATCAATCATCGAAATCGGAGCATAATTGCAGATTTTCGATTTTTAAAGCTCTGAATTTGTGGGCTATAGTTCAGTTGATTTTCAATATAATTAAATTTTCCACAAAATGTGTAGAAATATTCGCACGATCTAAATACCCGTTGGCATCACAATTACAGGTCCCAACACCTATTGATAAAGGTATCAATCATCGAAATCGGAGCATAACTGCAGATTATCGATTTTTAAAGCTCTGCATTTTTGGGCTATAGTTCAGTTGATTTCCAATATAATTAAATTTTCCACAAAATGTATAGAAATATTTGATCGATCTAGATGCCCGTTGGCATCACAATTACAGGTCTCAGCACCTATTGATAGAGGTATCAATCATCGAAATCGGAGCATAATTGCAGATTTTCGATTTTTAAAGCTCTGAATTTGTGGGCTATAGTTCAGTTGATTTTAAATAAAATTAAATTTTCCACAAAATGTGTAGAAATATTCGGACGATCTAAATACCTATTGGCATCACAATTACAGGTCTCAGTACCTATTGATAGATGTATCAATCATCGAAATCGGAGCATAATTGCAGATTTTCGATTTTTAAAGCTCTGCATTTTTGGGCTATAGTTCAGTTGATTTTCAATAAGACTAAATTTTCCACAAAATGTGTAGAAATATTCAGACGATCTAAATACCCGTTGGCATCACAATTACAGGTCTCAGCACCTATTGATAGAGGTATCAATCATCGAAATCGGAGCATAATTGCTGATTTTCGATTTTTAAAGCTCTGAATTTGTGGGCTATAGTTCAGTTGATTTCCAATATAATTAAATTTTCCACAAAATGTATAGAAATATTTGATCGATCTAGATACCCGTTGGCATCACAACTACAGGTCTCAGCACCTATTGATAGAGCTATCAATCATCGAAATCGGAGCATAATTGCAGATTTTCGATTTTTAAAGCTCTGCATTTGTGGGCTATAGTTCAGTTGATTTAAAATATAATTAAATTTTCCACAAAATGTGTAGAAATACTCGAACGATCTAAATACCTATTGGCATCACAATTACAGGTCTCAGTACCTATTGATAGAGGTATCAATCATCGAAATCGGAGCATAATTGCAGATTTTCGATTTTTAAAGCTCTGAATTTGTGGGCTATAGTTCAGTTGATTTTCAATAAAACTAAATTTTCCACAAAATGTGTAGAAATATTCGCACGATCTAAATACCCGTTGGCATCACAATTACAGGTCCCAACACCTATTGATAGAGGTATCAATCATCGAAATCGGAGCATAACTGCAGATTATCGATTTTTAAAGCTCTGCATTTTTGGGCTATAGTTCAGTTGATTTCCAATATAATTAAATTTTCCACAAAATGTATAGAAATATTTGATCGATCTAGATACCCGTTGGCATCACAATTACAGGTCTCAGCACCTATTGATAGAGGTATCAATCATCGAAATCGGAGCATAATTGCAGTTTTTCGATTTTTAAAGCTCTGAATTTGTGGGCTATAGTTCAGTTGATTTTCAATAAAACTAAATTTTCCACAAAATGTGTAGAAATATTCAGACGATCTAAATACCCATTGGCATCACAATTACAGGTCTCAGCACCTATTGATAGAGGTATTAATCATCGAAATCGGAGCATAATTGCAGATTTTCGATTTTTAAAGCTCTGAATTTGTGGGCTATAGTTCAGTTGATTTTCAATAAAACTAAATTTTCCACAAAATGTGTAGAAATATTCGCACGATCTAAATACCCGTTGGCATTACAATTACAGGTCCCAACACCTATTGATAGAGGTATCAATCATCGAAATCGGAGCATAACTGCAGATTATCGATTTTTAAAGCTCTGCATTTTTGGGCTATAGTTCAGTTGATTTCCAATATAATTAAATTTTCCACAAAATGTATAGAAATATTTGATCGATCTAGATACCCGTTGGCATCACAATTACAGGTCTCAGCACCTATTGATAGAGGTATCAATCATCGAAATCGGAGCATAATTGCTGATTTTCGATTTTTAAAGCTCTGAATTTGTGGGCTATAGTTCAGTTGATTTTCAATATAATTAAATTTTCCACAAAATGTGTAGAAATATTCGGACGATCTAAATACCTATTGGCATCACAATTACAGGTCTCAGTACCTATTGATAGATGTATCAATCATCGAAATCGGAGCATAATTGCAGATTTTCGATTTTTAAAGTTCTGCATTTGTGGGCTATAGTTCAGTTGATTTTCAATAAAACTAAATTTTCCACAAAATGTGTAGAAATATTCAGACGATCTAAATACCCGTTGGCATCACAATTACAGGTCTCAGCACCTATTGATAGAGGTATCAATCATCGAAATCGGAGCATAATTGCAGATTTTCGATTTTTAAAGCTCTGCATTTGTGGGCTATAGTTCAGTTGATTTCCAATATAATTAAATTTTCCACAAAATGTATAGAAATATTTGATCGATCTAGATACCCGTTGGCATCACAATTACAGGTCTCAGCACCTATTGATAGAGCTATCAATCATCGAAATCGGAGCATAATTGCAGATTTTCGATTTTTAAAGCTCCGAATTTGTGGGCTATAGTTCAGTTGATTTCCAATATAATTAAATTTTCCACAAAATGTGTAGAATTATTCGAGCGATCTAAATACCCGTTTGCATCACAAATACAGGTCTCAGCACCTATTGATAGAGGTATTAATCATCGAAATCGGAGCATAATTGGAGATTTTCGATTTTTAAAGCTCTGAATTTGTGGGCTATAGTTCAGTTGATTTTCAATAAAATTAAATTTTCCACAAAATGTGTAGAAATATTCGGACGATCTAAATACCTATTGGCATCACAATTACAGGTCTCAGCACCTATTGATAGATGTATCAATCATCGAAATCGGAGCATAATTGCAGTTTTTCGATTTTTAAAGCTCTGAATTTGTGGGCTATAGTTCAGTTGATTTCAATAAAACTAAATTTTCCACAAAATGTGTAGAAATATTCGGACGAATACCCGTTGGCATCACAATTACAGGTCTCAGCACCTATTGATAGAGGTATTAATCATCGAAATCGGAGCATAATTGGAGATTTTCGATTTTTAAAGCTCTGAATTTGTGGGCTATAGTTCAGTTGATTTTCAATAAAATTAAATTTTCCACAAAATGTGTAGAAATATTCGGATGATCTAAATACCCGTTGGCATCACAATTACAGGTCTCAGCACCTATTGATAGAGGTATTAATCATCGAAATCGGAGCATAATTGCAGTTTTTCGATTTTTAATGCTCTGAATTTGTGGGCTATAGTTCAGTTGATTTTCAATAAAACTAAATTTTCCACAAAATGTGTAGAAATATTCGGACGATCTAAATACCCGTTGGCATCACAATTACAGGTCTCAGCACCTATTGATAGAGGTATTAATCATCGAAATCGGAGCATAATTGGAGATTTTCGATTTTTAAAGCTCTGAATTTGTGGGCTATAGTTCAGTTGATTTTCAATAAAATTAAATGTTCCACAAAATGTGTAGAAATATTCGGACGATCTAAATACCCGTTTGCATCACAAATACAGGTCTCAGCACCTATTGATAGGGAATTAATCATCGAAATCGGAGCATAATTGCAGATTTTCGATTTTTAAAGCTCTGAATTTGTGGGCTATAGTTCAGTTGATTTTCAATAAAACTAAATTTTCCACAAAATGTGTAGAAATATTCAGACGATCTAAATACCCGTTGGCATCACAATTACAGGTCTCAGCACCTATTGATAGAGGTATTAATCATCGAAATCGGAGCATAATTGGAGATTTTCGATTTTTAAAGCTCTGAATTTGTGGGCTATAGTTCAGTTGATTTTCAATAAAATTAAATTTCCACAAAATGTGTAGAATTATTCGGACGATCTAAATACTCGTTTGCATCACAAATACAGGTCTCAGCACCTATTGATAGAGGTATTAATCATGGAAATCGGAGCATAATTGGAGATTTTCGATTTTTAAAGCTCTGAATTTGTGGGCTATAGTTCAGTTGATTTTCAATAAAATTAAATTTTCCACAAAATGTGTAGCAATATTCGGACGATCTAAATACCTATTGGCATCACAATTACAGGTCTCAGCACCTATTGATAGAGGTATCAATTATCGAAATCGGAGCATAATTGCAGTTTCTCGATTTTTAAAGCTCTTAATTTGTGGGCTATAGTTCAGTTGATTTTCAATAAAATTAAATTTTCCACAAAATGTGTAGAAATATTCGGACGATCTAAATACCCGTTTGCATCACAAATACAGGTCTCAGCACCTATTGATAGAGGTATTAATCATCGAAATCGGAGCATAATTGGAGATTTTCGATTTTTAAAGCTCTGAATTTGTGGGCTATAGTTCAGTTGATTTTCAATAAAATTAAATTTTCCACAAAATGTGTAGAAATATTCGGACGATCTAAATACCCGTTTGCATCACAAATACAGGTCTCAGCACCTATTGATAGAGGTATTAATCATCGAAATCGGAGCATAATTGGAGATTTTCGATTTTTAAAGCTCTGAATTTGTGGGCTATAGTTCAGTTGATTTTCAATAAAATTAAATTTTCCACAAAATGTGTAGAAATATTCGGACGATCTAAATACCTATTGGCATCACAATTACAGGTCTCAGCACCTATTGATAGAGGTATTAATCATCGAAATCGGAGCATAATTGGAGATTTTCGATTTTTAAAGCTCTGAATTTGTGGGCTATAGTTCAGTTGATTTTCAATAAAATTAAATTTTCCACAAAATGTGTAGAAATATTCGGACGATCTAAATACCTATTGGCATCACAATTACAGGTCTCAGCACCTATTGATAGAGGTATTAATCATCGAAATCGGAGCATAATTTCAGTTTCTCGATTTTTAAAGCTCTTAATTTGTGGGCTATAGTTCAGTTGATTTTCAATAAAACTAAATTTTCCACAAAATGTGTAGAAATATTCGGACGATCTAAATACCCGTTGGCATCACAATTACAGGTCTCAGCACCTATTGATAGAGGTATTAATCATCGAAATCGGAGCATAATTGGAGATTTTCGATTTTTAAAGCTCTGAATTTGTGGGCTATAGTTCAGTTGATTTTCAATAAAACTAAATTTTCAACAAAATGTGTAGAAATATTCGGACGATCTAAATACCCGTTGGCATCACAATTACAGGTCTCAGCACCTATTGATAGAGGTATTAATCATCGAAATCGGAGCATAATTGGAGATTTTCGATTTTTAAAGCTCTGAATTTGTGGGCTATAGTTCAGTTGATTTTCAATAAAACTAAATTTTCCACAAAATGTGTAGAAATATTCGGACGATCTAAATACCCTTTGGCATCACAATTACAGGTCCCAACACCTATTGATAGAGGTATCAATCATCGAAATCGGAGCATAACTGCAGATTTTCGATTTTTAAAGCTCAGCATTTTTGGGCTATAGTTCAGTTGATTTCCAATATAATTAAATTTTCCACAAAATGTATAGAAATATTTAAACGATCTAGATACCCGTTGGCATCACAATTACAGATCTCAGCACCTATTGATAGAGATATCAATCATCGAAATCGGAGCATAATTGCAGATTTTCGATTTTTAAAGCTCTGAATTTGTGGGCTATAGTTCAGTTGATTTTCAATAAAATTAAATTTTCCACAAAATGTGTAGAAATATTCGGACGATCTAAATACCCGTTGGCATCACAATTACAGGTCTCAGCACCTATTGATAGAGGTATCAATCATCGAAATCGGAGCATAATTGCAGATTTTCGATTTTTAAAGCTCTGAATTTGTGGGCTATAGTTCAGTTGATTTTCAATAAAATTAAATTTTCCACAAAATGTATAGAAATATTCGGACGATCTAAATACCTATTGGCATCACAATTACAGGTCTCAGCACCTATTGATAGAGGTATCAATCATCGAAATCGGAGCATAATTGCAGATTGAAAAAATTCCGGATCCCAGGATTGGATACTCTAATTGCTTGCATAAAATTATAATTGTAAAAACTTGGTTAGACTTTAGAAAAATAAAACAAAAACCCTTTGTTTATTTTAAATTTTCCACCAATGATCGTTTTGGCCGCCTTTTGGAATTGGCCACCTGTGTGCGGTGCATACTTTGCACATACGCCATGCGCGATCGTGCATTATATTAATAACACTCTGCTAGTTGGAAAACGTGACAAGAAACATAACGAAATTCTTAATGGTTCAATTACGACATATTGTATAAAAAGGCCCACTGGATGCCGTTTTTTATATTTAATTGATCGACAAAATTATTGGGCGGAATAATAGGAACAACTTTTCTAACGAAAGTAATACAAACATCTTAATGGTTTAAGAGCTATCAACGTGAAAATGAGTATATATTTTAACAAATTTTTGACTCTGATCCAAAACATGTCGAAAGCGATATCTCAAAAATGGGGAATAACTTTGAATTGGGAGGAGCACCATTGCATTCCTTGCACCAAAATAATATTTGTACTCTTATATAAATCGGAAGAAATTTAATTTGATTTTGCTTCAAGCTGTATGTGATGATCTTTGTTATTTTTTGGAGTGTCACGCGGGTTAGGCAGTTCAGTCCACGATTTATGTCTTTTCCGATGTTCCAATTTATTTTTAAACATTTCGAACGGTGTATACATTTTGCATCTTAAAGACATTAATAATGATTTAACCGTATTTTTTTTTTTTTCAGGTTCTATAATAATTCCTGCTGATCAGCATATGGTGTTATTGGATAGGGCCTCAGGTCAACTGGACTAGAGACGGGGATAATATGGTGGTGGATTTCAAAATTCCTGAAAACGATGGAAGTAACGATACAACATCTATTAGTGGTGATACAAATTCAATAATTAATAAATAAAAGTTAATTAAAAATTTAACAAATTAACTCTTGTATTTTGTTAATTATTTGTTAAAATAAATCTAAAAATGTATCGGCTTTTGCCATTTTGTCCACATGCCGCATATTTTATCGTCAGCGGCTGCATGCTTTTACGGTACATCGAAGACGGGGAGTTAAAATCGCTAAAAAAAGATTAGAACGAATGGAATACATAAAAGAACGATTGACGTCACTTCCGGAACATTCAGAATATCCGGGATGAATAGACAAAAACATCCACAAATTTTAACAATGAGGAAGGAGCCTTGACAAAGCGATGAAATTCATATTACTGCTGTACAAATATTTATTATTTTGCAAAATAGGAAATTTCCAACTGTTAGTATGTTAGATAATTCAGTTGTTAAACGCAAGGTGATTAACACTTTTACTTCAACAGCCCTAAGTTCATTAACAAGCTTTAATCGTTTTTTATTTCGAATTTATTTAAACATTTTGAGAAATTGCAATATGGATAAGTAAAAATATTGTTGTTGTCACCGATCTACTACCGTTGTCATTATTTTTATATTTTGATTGCTTAAAACATAGAAATATATTTCTTCTAACATAACATATGATGGCCGAAATAGCAGCATGAGATTCTCCAGAATGGAAGATACCTAGTTCGATACTCTTCACAGACGTGAAGAATTAAAAATGGTGAAAACTGAAATTTTATATTTTTATATTTATATGGCGAATCAAAAAAAACTGATAAAATTCTTAAAAAATAGCAAAAAAAAATAATTTTTTGAAATTTTAATTCAATAATGATAAATAATTATTAAAAAAATCGATTTAACATCGTTCATTGGTTTTATAATTTGACTGCTTAGCACAAAGGAATAGAATCTAACTATCATAACATGTGATGGCCGAAGTAGTAGCATGAATTGCTATAGAATGGAAGGTACTGAGTTCGATCCTAAGTAAAGTATTCAGTGAAAAATGTAATTTTTAATATTTATAAGATCCCAAATATCGAGAAAAAAAAAATAATTTTGAAAATTTTAATGCAATAATAATTTTAAATAATTAATAAATAAAAAAAATGTGCGCTAGATCTTAAACTCGAACCTCAGACATTTTGCACAAAAGTACAACCAGCGCCCTCTGTTAGCAAAACAAAATATACTAGCACTTTTAGCGAAGAAACAATCTGTACTAAATATAGTACGCATGCCCCAACAGAGATGTCTGTACTAAATATAGTACGTATGCCCTAACATAGATGTCACCATATTCATATATTGTGGACAATTTTGCTAAATGATTGCTTAATACAAACAAACCGGTGTATCATTGTATATGATGTGGTAGCCGATGCAGTAAGGTGATGGACGTGAGAATCGAAGGTAGCGAGTGCGATTCCAAGCAAATACCAAAATTGTTTTTAGAAGAAAATGATTCGAAAAAAAAAACAAAAATTTCAGATTTTTGAAAAAAAACATTGCAATTTCGTAGAATCGAACCCGGGACCGTTGGCACATCAAGCCATCATTTTACCACCCGGCCATTCGCCTCCATATATATAGTACTCAATTTTTCGTATTTAACTCGGTAAAATCGGACTTGGCGAAAAAATAACTTGGATCTAAAATATTTTCAACTTAGGCATTGAGACCTATTTTCAAAGGTAGATATATTAGCATGTTTGATCCAAACCAAACTTCAGAATTTCACTCATCAGATAATTTTTTTTTTTCTCATAATTTTACTTATAATTTTTTTAGTTAACAATTTTTTTTAAATCTACAATTCAACATTTTTTTTTTTTTTTCTCAAACCATTTATGATTAAAAAATAATCGTACCTGCGGTGAGATTCGAACTTGAGAAAATCTGTTCTGTAGTCTACAGCGCTAATACCTAGACTATCACCTATATGAAATTACATACTAACTTTATTTGTTTTAACTTAAAAATCAACATTTAGGGGAGTATAATCATTTAGGGGATTATGACGTTATTTAGACTATAAATTAACTAGGTACTGCTTAAATAGTGGTGAATGGTTGTGTGGTAAGATGAAGCGCTTATGTATAAAAGGTATCCAGTTCGATTCTACAAACTTCCAATTTTTTTTTTTTCTAAGGAACAAATTAATTTTTTTTTTTAGAATTTCGCGATTTTTTTCTGGCGATGGCGATTTTCGCGGATTATCCCCGCATTTGCAATATAAATCAAAAGATACATTGTTTTCATTAAAAATTTAGATTTTTCAATCAGTACGTTACAGAGGATCGAACTCGGTACCTTCGATTCTAGAGCACTTCATGCTACTATTTGTGCTACTACATGTTATGGGTGTTAGAATAAATTTCTATAAATTACAACATTTTTTTTGTACTTACCCAAATCACCAATTCTCAAAATTCTCAAATAAATTCAAAATAAAACACATGTTAATGAGCTTACGGCTCTAATAAATATTGCTCTTGCTAAATAATAAATATTTTTATAGCGGTAGAATTCTGCATCTGGATCCTCGTTGCTAAAAATTTCTAGTTCATCTGATATGAATTTTATTACTTTGTCAAGGTTTCTCGTTGTAAAAAGCCCACAAAATCCGGAAACGGTGGTTCAGATTTTGAAACCTGTGGATATTTTACGTTAACTTACAAAACAATCTAAAAATGGAATACGTCAGTGATGAAATTAAAGATCGTGTGATCTATAACGCCTAAGTTAACATCAAAATACTGATTTATTTCGTATGCTTATCAACACCAGCCCAGTAAGACGGTTTTGACGAACACTTAATAGCATTCAATAGAGATAAAAATAATTTGTTCCCATATCCTTCTCACTCTCTTTTTTCTTTTTTTTCTGTGCAAGATATTGTCGAATTTCGATACGGTGGTTAATTCTCTTGATTTTCTTTTTAAGTACAAGGGTATTTTCCCCCACCAGAAAAAATTATCCAAATTTTGTGACCGAATTTCCCCAAGGCCACAGTTTTAGATTGAACATTTCTAGTTTTGACACAATCTCTGTATATAGAATACATTGTGGTATAGAAACAAAATTTATAGAAAAAAATAAACAAATTTATAATAGACTTTTATACTTACAACGGTGGTCTCTCATTTCCGAGTACTGCGAGTTACCTCCCCAACCCACTATGCGTAATTTTATCTGAAATCGTTTGGTTGTTTTGGTGGGGTGTTCATATCTCAATAAAAAAATATACATGGAATTAAATGCTTTGTTTTATTTATTCTATGATCTGGTTTTTATAAAATTTATATATGATTAATCATTTTCGAATTTAAAAAACTTAATTTTTCTATATAATTTATATTTTCTTTTTCCTCTTAATTTATTTTTATTGTTAGTTGTTTAGTATTGTTGCTTTTATGTTTAAGTTTAAATATTTTGGCTATTGCAACTTATTATTTTCTTGATTTTAGTAATATTTAATTTAAATAACAAAATCAATTAATTAAATTAAGAACATAAAGATTAATAATACTATTAATTTATATACCGGGCTAATGCATTTTGCTTTTGTATTATTTTATTATTTTGGCGATTTAAGACAATCTTCTCTCTTAATTTTATATTTATTTATATATATGGTCCTGATTACCACTTGGAATTTGCTGTAATTTTATTAATTGTGATAAGTTATTAATTATTTTTCATATGAATTTTAATTATACATCTAAGAGCCTTGTTTCGTTAATACTATTGTGTTAATTGTTTTGATGGGGAGCCAAGAAATTATATATTTGCACAAATATTATACGTCTATACTGTAATTATAAAAAAAAAAATTAATTAATAATAAAACAAAAATAATTTAAATTTTTTTCTTGCCATTAGAAAAACAGCTAAAGTGTAATTATTTATACTATGTATTTTTAATTATTTCAATTAATTCATTCAATCCTTCCATAGACATATTTTTGTTATGTAAATATCGTCAAGGCTGGGCAAAAATGTGTAATCGCACCTAATATTTTTGTTTGTTGAGGAAATTGGTATCATAAGTATTCTAAGGTTTCTCAGAATTTGTAAATTCAAATTAATTATTTGAAACCAATATTTCACACATAATCAAATTTCTAAAGTACCAAAGTAAAATTTTGACCAGACATTTAATTTTTGAAACCGAATCATAACCGAATATATGTATGTATAACGCAATTTGAAATTAAATTTAGAGGACTTTGGAAAACATTTGATAGTTAAAATTTATTTTAAATATTTTGAATTTACTGTGTACCACTATTTACAATTGGAATATGATATAAATTGTCGAAATTTGTAATTCGAAAATTTTAATATTAAATTTGGTTTCGAGCAATTTACGGAATCATAAGTTTTATTTTCTGGAGCTCACGCCCACAAATTCAGAGCTTTAAAAATCGAAAATCTGCAATTATGCTCCGATTTCGATGATTGATACCTCTATCAATAGGTGCTGAGACCTGTAATTGTGATGCCAACAGTTAGTTAGATCGTTTGAATATTTCTACACAATTATGGAAAATTTAATTTTATTGAAAATCAACTGAACTATAGCCCACAAATTCAGAGCTTTAAAAATCGAAAATCTGCAATTATGCTCCGATTTCGATGATTGATACCTCTACCAATAGGTACTGAGACCTGTAATTGTGATGCCAACGGGTATTTAGATCGCTCGAATATTTCTACACGTTTTGTGGAAAATTTAATTTTATTGAAAATCAACTGAACTATAGCCCACAAATTCAGAGCTTTAAAAAATCGAAAATCTGCAATTATGCTCCGATTTCGATGATTGATACCTCTATCAATAGGTGCTGAGACCTGTAATTGAGAACCCAAAGGGTATTTAGATCGTTCGAATATTTCTACACATTTTGTGGAAAATTTAATTTTATTGAAAATCAACTGAACTATAGCCCACAAATTCAGAGCTTTAAAAATCGAAAACCTGCAATTATGCTCCGATTTCGATGATTGATACCTCTATCAATAGGTGCTGAGACCTGTAATTGAGAACCCAAAGGGTATTTAGATCGTTCGAATATTTCTACACATTTTGTGGAAAATTTAATTTTATTGAAAATCAACTGAACTATAGCCCACAAATTCAGAGCTTTAAAAATCGAAAATCTGCAATTATGCTCCGATTTCGATGATTGATACCTCTATCAATAGGTACTGAGACCTGTAATTGTGATGCCAACGGGTATTTAGATCGCTCGAATATTTCTACACGTTTTGTGGAAAATTTAATTTTATTGAAAATCAACTGAACTATAGCCCACAAATTCAGAGCATTAAAAATCGAAAATCTGCAATTATGCTCCGATTTCGATGATTGATACCTGTATCAATAGGTACTGAGACCTGTAATTGTGATGCCAACGGGTATTTAGATCGCTCGAATATTTCTACACGTTTTGTGGAAAATTTAATTTTATTGAAAATCAACTGAACTATAGCCCACAAATTCAGAGCTTTAAAAAATCGAAAATCTGCAATTATGCTCCGATTTCGATGATTGATACCTCTATCAATAGGTGCTGAGACCTGTAATTGAGAACCCAAAGGGTATTTAGATCGTTTGAATATTTCTACACATTTTGTAGAAAATTTAATTTTATTGAAAATCAACTGAACTATAGCCCACAAATTCAGAGCTTGAAAAATCGAAAATCTGCAATTATGCTCCGATTTCGATGATTGATACCTCTGTCAATAGGTGCTGAGACCTGTAATTGTGATACCAACAGGTAATTAGATCGTTCGAATATTTCTACACATTTTGTAGAAAATTTAGTTTTATTGAAAATCAACTGAACTATAGCCCACAAATTCAGAGCTTTAAAAATTGAAAATCTGCAATTATGGTCCGATTTCGATGATTGATACCTCTATCAATAGGTGCTAAGACCCGTAATTGTGATGTCAACGGGTAATTAGATCGTTCGAATATTTCTACACATTTTGTGGAAAATTTAATTTTATTGAAAATCAACTGAACTATAGCCAACAAATTTAGAGCTTTAAAAAATCGAAAATCTGCAATTATGCTCCGATTTCGATGATTGACACCTCTATCAATAGGTGTTAAGACCCGTAATTGTGATGTCAACGGGTAATTAGATCGTTCGAATATTTCTACACATTTTGTGGAAAATTTAATTTTATTGAAAATCAACTGAACTATAGCCAACAAATTTAGAGCTTTAAAAAATCGAAAATCTGCATTTATGCTCCGATTTCGATGATTGATACCTCTATCAATAGGTACTGAGACCTGTAATTGTGATGCCAACGGGTATTTAGATCGCTCGAATATTTCTACACGTTTTGTGGAAAATTTAATTTTATTGAAAATCAACTATATAGCCCACAAATTCAGAGCTTTAAAAATCGAAAATCTGCAATTATGCTCCGATTTCGATGATTGATACCTCTATCAATAGGTGCTGAGACCTGTAATTGTGATGTCAACGGGTATTTAGATCGCTCGAATATTTCTACACATTTTGTAGAAAATTTAATTTTATTGAAAATCAACTATATAGCCCACAAATTCAGAGCTTTAAAAATCGAAAATCTGCAATTATGCTCCGATTTCGATGATTGATACCTCTATCAATAGGTGCTGAGACCTGTAATTGTGATGCCAACGGGTAGTTAGATCGTTTGAATATTTCTACACATTTTGTGGAAAATTTAATTTTATTGAAAATCAACTGAACTATAGCCCACAAATTCAGAGCTTTAAAAATCGAAAATCTGCAATTATGCTCCGATTTCGATGATTGATACATCTATCAACAGGTACTGAGACCTGTAATTGTGATGTCAACGGGTATTTAGATCGTTCGAATATTTCTACACATTTTGTAGAAAATTTAATTTTATTGAAAATCAACTATATAGCCCACAAATTCAGAGCTTTAAAAATCGAAAATCTGCAATTATGCTCCGATTTCGATGATTGATACCTCTATCAATAGGTGCTGAGACCTGTAATTGTGATGTCAACGGGTATTTAGATCGCTCGAATATTTCTACACATTTTATAGAAAATTTAATTTTATTGAAAATCAACTGAACTATAGCCCACAAATTCAGAGCTTTAAAAATCGAAAATCTGCAATTATGCTCCGATTTCGATGATTGATACATCTATCAACAGGTACTGAGACCTATAATTGTGATGCCAACGGGTAGTTAGATCGTTTGAATATTTCTACACATTTTGTGGAAAATTTAATTTTATTGAAAATCAATTGAACTATAGCCCACAAATTCAGAGCTTTAAAAATCGAAAATCTGCAATTATGCTCCGATTTCGATGATTGATACATCTATCAACAGGTACTGAGACCTGTAATTGTAATGCCAACGGGTAGTTAGATCGTTCGAATATTTCTACACATTTTGTGGAAAATTTAATTTAATTTTCAAATTTATAGCTTTAAAAAATCGAAAATCTGCAATTATGCTCCGATTTCGATGATTGATACCTCTATCAATAGGTACTGAGACCTGTAATTGTGATGCCAACGGGTATTTAGATCGCTCGAATATTTCTACACGTTTTGTGGAAAATTTAATTTTATTGAAAATCAACTGAACTATAGCCCACAAATTCAGAGCTTTAAAAATCGAAAATCTGCAATTATGCTCCGATTTCGATGATTGATACCTCTATCAATAGGTGCTGAGACCTGTAATTGTGATGCCAACGGGTATTTAGATCGTTCGAATATTTCTACACATTTTGTAGAAAATTTAATTTTATTGAAAATCAACTGAACTATAGCCCACAAATTCAGAGCTTGAAAAATCGAAAATCTGCAATTATGCTCCGATTTCGATGATTGATACCTCTGTCAATAGGTGCTGAGACCTGTAATTGTGATACCAACAGGTAATTAGATCGTTCGAATATTTCTACACATTTTGTAGAAAATTTAGTTTTATTGAAAATCAACTGAACTATAGCCCACAAATTCAGAGCTTTAAAAATTGAAAATCTGCAATTATGCTCCGATTTCGATGATTGATACCTCTATCAATAGGTGCTGAGACTTGTAATTGTGATGCCAACGGGTATTTAGATCGTTCGAATATTTCTACACATTTTGTGGAAAATTAATTTTATTGAAAATCAACTGAACTATAGCCCACAAATTCAGAGCTTTAAAAATTGAAAATCTGCGATTATGCTCCGATTTCGATTATTGATACCTCTGTCAATAGGTGCTGAAACCTGTAATTGTGATGCCAACGGGTAATTAGATCGTTCGAATATTTCTACACATTTTGTGGAAAATTTAGTTTTATTGGAAATCAACTGAACTATAGCCCACAAATTCAGAGCTTTAAAAATCGAAAATCTGCAATTATGCTCCGATTTCGATGATTGATACATCTATCAACAGGTACTGAGACCTGTAATTGTGATGCCAACGGGTAGTTAGATCGTTTGAATATTTCTACACATTTTGTGGAAAATTTAATTTTATTGAAAATCAACTGAACTATAGCCCACAAATTCAGAGCTTTAAAAATCGAAAATCTGCAATTATGCTCCGATTTCGATGATTGATACATCTATCAACAGGTACTGAGACCTGTAATTGTGATGTCAACGGGTATTTAGATCGTTCGAATATTTCTACACATTTTGTAGAAAATTTAATTTTATTGAAAATCAACTGAACTATAGCCCACAAATTCAGAGCTTTAAAAATCGAAAATCTGCAATTATGCTCCGATTTCGATGATTGATACATCTATCAACAGGTACTGAGACCTATAATTGTGATGCCAACGGGTAGTTAGATCGTTTGAATATTTCTACACATTTTGTGGAAAATTTAATTTTATTGAAAATCAATTGAACTATAGCCCACAAATTCAGAGCTTTAAAAATCGAAAATCTGCAATTATGCTCCGATTTCGATGATTGATACATCTATCAACAGGTACTGAGACCTGTAATTGTAATGCCAACGGGTAGTTAGATCGTTTGAATATTTCTACACATTTTGTAGAAAATTTAATTTTATTGAAAATCAACTGAACTATAGCCCACAAATTCAGAGCTTTAAAAATCGAAAATCTGCAATTATGCTCCGATTTCGATGATTGATACATCTATCAACAGGTACTGAGACCTATAATTGTGATGCAAATGGGTAGTTAGATCGTTTGCATATTTCTACACATTTTGTAGAAAATTTAATTTTATTGAAAATCAACTGAGCTATAGCCCACAAATTCAGAGCTTTAAAAATCGAAAATCTGCAATTATGCTCCGATTTCGATGATTGATACCTCTATCAACAGGTACTGAGACCTGTAATTGTGATGTCAATGGGTATTTAGATCGTTCGAATATTTCTACACGTTTTGTGGAAAATTTAATTTTATTGAAAATCAACTGAACTATAGCCCACAAATTCAGAGCTTTAAAAATCGAAAATCTGCAATTATGCTCCGATTTCGATGATTGATACCTCTATCTATAGGTACTGAGATCTGTAATTGTGATGCCAACGGGTATTTAGATCGCTCGAATATTTCTACACGTTTTGTGGAAAATTTAAATTTATTGTTAATCAACTGAACTGTAGCCCACAAATTCAGAGCTTTAAAAAATCGAAAATCTGCAATTATGCTCCGATTTCGATGATTGATACCTCTATCAATAGGTGCTGAGACCTGTAATTGAGAACCCAAAGGGTATTTAGATCGTTTAAATATTTCTACACGTTTTGTGGAAAATTTAATTTTATTGAAAATCAACTGAACTATAGCCCACAAATTCAGAGCTTTAAAAATCGAAAATCTGCAATTATGCTCCGATTTCGATTATTGATACCTCTATCTATAGGTACTGAGATCTGTAATTGTGATGCCAACGGGTATTTAGATCGCTCGAATATTTCTACACGTTTTGTGGAAAATTTAATTTTATTGAAAATCAACTGAACTATAGCCCACAAATTCAGAGCTTTAAAAATCGAAAATCTGCAATTATGCTCCGATTTCGATGATTGATACATCTATCAACAGGTACTGAGACCTGTAATTGTGATGCCAACGGGTAGTTAGATCGTTTGAATATTTCTACACGTTTTGTGGAAAATTTAATTTTATTGAAAATCAACTGAACTATAGCCCACAAATTCAGAGCTTTAAAAATCGAAAATCTGCAACTATGCTTCGATTTCGATGATTGATACATCTATCAACAGGTACTGAGACCTGTAATTGTGATGCCAACGGGTAGTTAGATCGTTTGAATATTTCTACACGTTTTGTGGAAAATTTAATTTTATTGTTAATCAACTGAACTATAGCCCACAAATTCAGAGCTTTAAAAAATCGAAAATCTGCAATTATGCTCCGATTTCGATGATTGATACCTCTATCAATAGGTGCTGAGACCTGTCATTGAGAACCCAAAGGGTATTTAGATCGTTTAAATATTTCTACACGTTTTGTGGAAAATTTAATTTTATTGAAAATCAACTGAACTATAGCCCACAAATTCAGAGCTTTAAAAATCGAAAATCTGCAATTATGCTCCGATTTCGATGATTGATACCTCCATCTATAGGTACTGAGATCTGTAATTGTGATGCCAACGGGTATTTAGATCGCTCGAATATTTCTACACGTTTTGTGGAAAATTTAATTTTATTGAAAATCAACTGAACTATAGCCCACAAATTCAGAGCTTTAAAAATCGAAAATCTGCAATTATGCTCCGATTTCGATGATTGATACATCTATCAACAGGTACTGAGACCTGTAATTGTGATGCCAACGGGTATTTAGATCATTTGAATATTTCTACACATTTTGTGGAAAATTTAATTTTATTGAAAATCAACTGAACTATAGCCCACAAATTCAGAGCTTTAAAAATCGAAAATCTGCAATTATGCTCCGATTTCGATGATTGATACCTCTATCAATAGGTGCTGAGACCTGTAATTGAGAACCCAAAGGGTATTTAGATCGTTTAAATATTTCTACACGTTTTGTAGAAAATTTAATTTTATTGAAAATCAACTGAACTATAGCCCACAAATTCAGAGCTTTAAAAATCGAAAATCTGCAATTATGCTCCGATTTCGATGATTGATACATCTATCAACAGGTACTGAGACCTGTAATTGTGATGTCAACGGGTATTTAGATCGTTCGAATATTTCTACACATTTTGTAGAAAATTTAATTTTATTGAAAATTAACTGAACTATAGCCCACAAATTCAGAGCTTTAAAAATCGAAAATCTGCAATTATGCTCCGATTTCGATGATTGATACATCTATCAACAGGTACTGAGACCTATAATTGTGATGCCAATGGGTAGTTAGATCGTTTGCATATTTCTACACATTTTGTAGAAAATTTAATTTTATTGAAAATCAACTGAACTATAGCCCACAAATTCAGAGCTTTAAAAATCGAAAATCTGCAATTATGCTCCGATTTCGATGATTGATACCTCTATCAACAGGTACTGAGACCTGTAATTGTGATGTCAATGGGTATTTAGATCGTTCGAATATTTCTACACGTTTTGTGGAAAATTTAATTTTATTGAAAATCAACTGAACTATAGCCCACAAATTCAGAGCTTTAAAAATCGAAAATCTGCAATTATGCTCCGATTTCGATGATTGATACCTCTATCTATAGGTACTGAGATCTGTAATTGTGATGCCAACGGGTATTTAGATCGCTCGAATATTTCTACACGTTTTGTGGAAAATTTAATTTTATTGTTAATGAACTGAACTATAGCCCACAAATTCAGAGCTTTAAAAAATCGAAAATCTGCAATTATGCTCCGATTTCGATGATTGATTCCTCTATCAATAGGTGCTGAGACCTGTAATTGAGAACCCAAAGGGTATTTAGATCGTTTAAATATTTCTACACGTTTTGTGGAAAATTTAATTTTATTGAAAATCAACTGAACTATAGCCCACAAATTCAGAGCTTTAAAAATCGAAAATCTGCAATTATGCTCCGATTTCGATGATTGATACCTCTATCTATAGGTACTGAGATCTGTAATTGTGATGCCAACGGGTATTTAGATCGCTCGAATATTTCTACACGTTTTGTGGAAAATTTAATTTTATTGAAAATCAACTGAACTATAGCCCACAAATTCAGAGCTTTAAAAATCGAAAATCTGCAATTATGCTCCGATTTCGATGATTGATACATCTATCAACAGGTACTGAGACCTGTAATTGTGATGCCAACGGGTAGTTAGATCGTTTGAATATTTCTACACGTTTTGTGGAAAATTTAATTTTATTGAAAATCAACTGAACTATAGCCCACAAATTCAGAGCTTTAAAAATCGAAAATCTGCAACTATGCTCCGATTTCGATGATTGATACATCTATCAACAGGTACTGAGACCTGTAATTGTGATGCCAACGGGTAGTTAGATCGTTTGAATATTTCTACACGTTTTGTGGAAAATTTAATTTTATTGTTAATCAACTGAACTATAGCCCACAAATTCAGAGCTTTAAAAAATCGAAAATCTGCAATTATTCTCCGATTTCGATGATTGATACCTCTATCAATAGGTGCTGAGACCTGTAATTGAGAACCCGAAAGTTATTTAGATCGTTTAAATATTTCTACACGTTTTGTGGAAAATTTAATTTTATTGAAAATCAACTGAACTATAGCCCACAAATTCAGAGCTTTAAAAATCGAAAATCTGCAATTATGCTCCGATTTCGATGATTGATACCTCTATCTATAGGTACTGAGATCTGTAATTGTGATGCCAACGGGTATTTAGATCGCTCGAATATTTCTACACGTTTTGTGGAAAATTTAATTTTATTGAAAATCAACTGAACTATAGCCCACAAATTCAGAGCTTTAAAAATCGAAAATCTGCAATTATGCTCCGATTTCGATGATTGATACCTCTATCAATAGGTACTGAGACCTGTAATTGTGATGCCAACGGGTATTTAGATCGCTCGAATATTTCTACACGTTTTGTGGAAAATTTAATTTTATTGAAAATCAACTGAACTATAGCCCACAAATTCAGAGCTTTAAAAATCGAAAATCTGCAACTATGCTCCGATTTCGATGATTGATACATCTATCAACAGGTACTGAGACCTGTAATTGTGATGCCAACGGGTATTTAGATCGCTCGAATATTTCTACACGTTTTGTGGAAAATTTAATTTTATTGAAAATCAACTGAACTATAGCCCACAAATTCAGAGCTTTAAAAATCGAAAATCTGCAACTATGCTCCGATTTCGATGATTGATACATCTATCAACAGGTACTGAGACCTGTAATTGTGATGCCAACGGGTATTTAGATCGTTCGAATATTTCTACACATTTTCTAGAAAATTTAATTTTATTGAAAATCAACTGAACTATAGCCCACAAATTCAGAGCTTTAAAAATCGAAAATCTGCAATTATGCTCCGATTTCGATGATTGATACCTCTATCAATAGGTACTGAGACCTGTAATTGTGATGCCAACGGGTATTTAGATCGTTCGAATATTTCTACACATTTTCTAGAAAATTTAATTTTATTGAAAATCAACTAAACTATAGCCCACAAATTCAGAGCTTTAAAAATCGAAAATCTGCAATTATGCTCCGATTTCGATGATTAATACATCTATCAACAGGTACTGAGACCTGTAATTGTGATGCCAACGGGTAGTTAGATCGTTTGAATATTTCTCCACATTTTGTAGAAAATTTAATTTTATTGAAAATCAACTGAACTATAGCCCACAAATTCAGAGCTTTAAAAATCGAAAATCTGCAATTATGCTCCGATTTCGATGATTGATACCTCTATCTATAGGTACTGAGACCTATAATTGTGATGCCAACGGGTATTTAGATCGCTCGAATATTTCTACACATTTTCTAAAAAATTTAATTTTATTGAAAATCAACTGAACTATAGCCCACAAATTCAGAGCTTTAAAAAATCGAAAATCTGCAATTATGCTCCGATTTCGATGATTGATACCTCTATCAATAGGTGCTGAGACCTGTAATTGAGAACCCAAAGGGTATTTAGATCGCTCGAATATTTCTACACGTTTTGTGGAAAATTTAATTTTATTGAAAATCAACTGAACTATAGCCCACAAATTCAGAGCTTTAAAAATCGAAAATCTGCAATTATGCTCCGATTTCGATGATTGATACCTCTATCAATAGGTACTGAGACCTGTAATTGTGATGCCAACGGGTATTTAGATCGCTCGAATATTTCTACACGTTTTGTGGAAAATTTAATTTTATTGAAAATCAACTGAACTATAGCCCACAAATTCAGAGCTTTAAAAATCGAAAATCTGCAACTATGCTCCGATTTCGATGATTGATACATCTATCAACAGGTACTGAGACCTGTAATTGTGATGCCAACGGGTATTTAGATCGTTCGAATATTTCTACACATTTTCTAGAAAATTTAATTTTATTGAAAATCAACTGAACTATAGCCCACAAATTCAGAGCTTTAAAAATCGAAAATCTGCAATTATGCTCCGATTTCGATGATTGATACCTCTATCAATAGGTACTGAGACCTGTAATTGTGATGCCAACGGGTATTTAGATCGTTCGAATATTTCTACACATTTTCTAGAAAATTTAATTTTATTGAAAATCAACTAAACTATAGCCCACAAATTCAGAGCTTTAAAAATCGAAAATCTGCAATTATGCTCCGATTTCGATGATTAATACATCTATCAACAGGTACTGAGACCTGTAATTGTGATGCCAACGGGTAGTTAGATCGTTTGAATATTTCTACACATTTTGTAGAAAATTTAATTTTATTGAAAATCAACTGAACTATAGCCCACAAATTCAGAGCTTTAATAATCGAAAATCTGCAATTATGCTCCGATTTCGATGATTGATACCTCTATCTATAGGTACTGAGACCTATAATTGTGATGCCAACGGGTATTTAGATCGCTCGAATATTTCTACACGTTTTGTGGAAAATTTAATTTTATTGAAAATCAACTGAACTATAGCCCACAAATTCAGAGCTTTAAAAAATCGAAAATCTGCAATTATGCTCCGATTTCGATGATTGATACCTCTATCAATAGGTGCTGAGACCTGTAATTGAGAACCCAAAAGGTATTTAGATCGTTTAAATATTTCTACACATTTTGTGGAAAATTTAATTTTATTGAAAATCAACTGAACTATAGCCCACAAATTCAGAGCTTTAAAAATCGAAAATCTGCAATTATGCTCCGATTTCGATGATTGATACATTAATCAATAGGTACTGAGACCTGTAATTGTGATGCCAACGGGTATTTAGATCGCTCGAATATTTCTACACGTTTTGTGGAAAATTTAATTTTATTGAAAATCAACTGAACTATAGCCCAAAAATGCTGAGCTTTAAAAATCGAAAATCTGCAATTATGCTCCGATTTCGATGATTGATACCTCTATCAATAGGTACTGAGACCTGTAATTGTGATGCCAACGTGTATTTAGATCGCTCGAATATTTCTACACGTTTTGTAGAAAATTTAATTTTATTGAAAATCAACTGCCCACCAACAGCCCACAAATTCAGAGCTTTAAAAATCGAAAATCTGCAATTATGCTCCGATTTCGATGATTGATACCTCTATCAATAGGTACTAAGACCTGTAATTGTGATGCCAACGTATATTTAGATCGCTCGAATATTTCTACACATTTTGTGGAAAATTTAATTTTATTGAAAATCAACTGAACTATAGCCCACAAATTCAGAGCTTTAAAAATCGAAAACCTGCAATTATGCTTCGAATTCGATGATTGATACATCTATCAACAGGTACTGAGACCTGTAATTGTGATGCCAACAGTACGTTAGATCGTTTGAATATTTCTACTCATTTTGTGGAAAATTTAATTTTATTGAAAATCAACTGAACTATAGCCCACAAATTCAGAGCTTTAAAAATCGAAAATCTGCAATTATGCTCCGATTTCGATGATTGATACATCTATCAACAGGTACTGAGACCTGTAATTGTGATGCCAACGGGTATTTAGATCGTTCGAATATTTCTACACATTTTGCAGAAAATTTAATTTTATTGAAAATCAACTGAACTATAGCCCACAAATTCAGAGCTTTAAAAATCGAAAATCTGCAATTATGCTCCGATTTCGATGATTGATACCTCTATCTATAGGTACTGAGATCTGTAATTGTGATGCCAACGGGTATTTAGATCGCTCGAATATTTCTACACGTTTTGTGGAAAATTTAATTTTATTGAAAATCAACTGAACTATAGCCCACAAATTCAGAGGTTTAAAAATCGAAAATCTGCAATTATGCTCCGATTTCGATGATTGATACATCTATCAACAGGTACTGAGACCTGTAATTGTGATGCCAACAGTTAGTTAGATCGTTTGAATATTTCTACACATTTTGTAGAAAATTTAATTTTATTGAAAATCAACTGAACTATAGCCCACAAATTCAGAGCTTTAAAAATCGAAAATCTGCAATTATGCTCCGATTTCGATGATTGATACCTCTATCAATAGGTACTGAGACCTGTAATTGTGATGCCAACGGGTATTTAGATCGTTCGAATATTTCTACACATTTTGTAGAAAATTTAATTTTATTGAAAATCAACTGAACTATAGCCCACAAATTCAGAGCTTTAAAAATCGAAAATCTGCAATTATGCTCCGATTTCGATGATTGATACCTCTATCTTTAGGTACTGAGATCTGTAATTGTGATGCCAACGGGTATTTAGATCGCTCGAATATTTCTACACGTTTTGTGGAAAATTTAATTTTATTGAAAATCAACTGAACTATAGCCCACAAATTCAGAGCTTTAAAAATCGAAAATCTGCAATTATGCTCAGATTTCGATGATTGATACCTATATCAATAGGTACTGAGACCTGTAATTGTGATGCCAACGGGTATTTAGATCGTTCGAATATTTCTACACATTTTGTGGAAAATTTAATTTTATTGAAAATCAACTGAACTATAGCCCACAAATTCAGAGCTTTAAAAATCGAAAATCTGCAATTATGCTCCGATTTCGATGATTGATACCTCTATCTATAGGTACTGAGATCTGTAATTGTGATGCCAACGGGTATTTAGATCGCTCGAATATTTCTACACGTTTTGTGGAAAATTTAATTTTATTGAAAATCAACTGAACTATAGCCCACAAATTCAGAGCTTTAAAAATCGAAAATCTGCAATTATGCTCCGATTTCGATGATTGATACATCTATCAACAGGTACTGAGACCTGTAATTGTGATGCCAACGGGTAGTTAGATCGTTTGAATATTTCTACACATTTTGTAGAAATTTTAATTTTATTGAAAATCAACTGAACTATAGCCCACAAATTCAGAGCTTTAAAAATCGAAAATCTGCAATTATGCTCCGATTTCGATGATTGATACCTCTATCAATAGGTACTGAGACCTGTAATTGTGATGCCAACGGGTATTTAGATCGCTCGAATATTTCTACACGTTTTGTGGAAAATTTAATTTTATTGAAAATCAACTGAACTATAGCCCACAAATTCAGAGCTTTAAAAATCGAAAATCTGCAACTATGCTCCGATTTCGATGATTGATACATCTATCAACAGGTACTGAGACCTGTAATTGTGATGCCAACGGGTATTTAGATCGTTCGAATATTTCTACACATTTTCTAGAAAATTTAATTTTATTGAAAATCAACTGAACTATAGCCCACAAATTCAGAGCTTGAAAAATCGAAAATCTGCAATTATGCTCCGATTTCGATGATTGATACCTCTATCAATAGGTACTGAGACCTGTAATTGTGATGCCAATAGGTATTTAGATCGTTCGAAAATTTCTACACATTTTCTAGAAAATTTAATTTTATTGAAAATCAACTGAACTATAGCCCACAAATTCAGAGCTTTAAAAATCGAAAATCTGCAATTATGCTTCGAATTCGATGATTGATACATCTATCAACAGGTACTGAGACCTGTAATTGTGATGCCAACAGTTAGTTAGATCGTTTGGATATTTCTACACATTTTGTGGAAAATTTAATTTTATTGAAAATCAACTGAACTATAGCCCACAAATTCAGAGCTTTAAAAATCGAAAATCTGCAATTATGCTCCGATTTCGATGATTGATACATCTATCAACAGGTACTGAGACCTGTAATTGTGATGCCAACGGGTATTTAGATCGTTCGAATATTTCTACACATTTTGTAGAAAATTTAATTTTATTGAAAATCAACTGAACTATAGCCCACAAATTCAGAGCTTTAAAAATCGAAAATCTGCAATTATGCTCCGATTTCGATGATTGATACATATATCAACAGGTACTGAGACCTGTAATTGTGATGCCAACGGGTATTTAGATCGTTCGAATATTTCTACACATTTTGTAGAAAATTTAATTTTATTGAAAATCAACTGAACTATAGCCCACAAATTCAGAGCTTTAAAAATCGAAAATCTGCAATTATGCCCCGATTTCGATGATTGATACATCTATCAACAGGTACTGAGACCTGTAATTGTGATGCCAACGGGTAGTTAGATCGTTTGAATATTTCTACACATTTTGTAGAAAATTTAATTTTATTGAAAATCAACTGAACTATAGCCCACAAATTCAGAGCTTTAAAAATCGAAAATCTGCAACTATTCTCCGATTTCGATGATTGATACCTCTATCAACAGGTACTGAGACCTGTAATTGTGATGCCAACGGGTATTTAGATCGTTCGAATATTTCTACACATTTTGTAGAAAATTTAATTTTATTCAAAATCAACTGAACTATAGCCCACAAATTCAGAGCTTTAAAAATCGAAAATCTGCAATTATGCTCCGATTTCGATGATTGATACCTCTATCTATAGGTACTGAGATCTGTAATTGTGATGCCAACGGGTATTTAGATCGCTCGCATATTTCTACACGTTTTGTGGAAAATTTAATTTTATTGAAAATCAACTGAACTATAGCCCACAAATTCAGAGCTTTAAAAATCGAAAATCTGCAATTATGCTCCGATTTCGATGATTGATACATCTATCAACAGGTACTGAGACCTGTAATTGTGATGCCAACAGTTAGTTAGATCGTTTGAATATTTCTACACATTTTGTGGAAAATTTAATTTTATTGAAAATCAACTGAACTATAGCCCACAAATTCAGAGCTTTAAAAATCGAAAATCTGCAATTATGCTCCGATTTCGATGATTGATACCTCTATCAATAGGTACTGAGACCTGTAATTGTGATGCCAACGGGTATTTAGATCGTTCGAATATTTCTACACATTTTGTAGAAAATTTAATTTTATTGAAAATCAACTGAACTATAGCCCACAAATTCAGAGCTTTAAAAATCGAAAATCTGCAATTATGCTCCGATTTCGATGATTGACACCTCTATCTATAGGTACTGAGATCTGTAATTGTGATGCCAACGGGTATTTAGATCGCTCGAATATTTCTACACGTTTTGTGGAAAATTTAATTTTATTGAAAATCAACTGAACTATAGCCCACAAATTCAGAGCTTTAAAAATCGAAAATCTGCAATTATGCTCAGATTTCGATGATTGATACCTATATCAATAGGTACTGAGACCTGTAATTGTGATGCCAACGGGTATTTAGATCGTTCGAATATTTCTACACATTTTGTAGAAAATTTAATTTTATTGAAAATCAACTGAACTATAGCCCACAAATTCAGAGCTTTAAAAATCGAAAATCTGCAATTATGCTCCGATTTCGATGATTGATACCTCTATCTATAGGTACTGAGATCTGTAATTGTGATGCCAACGGGTATTTAGATCGCTCGAATATTTCTACACGTTTTGTGGAAAATTTAATTTTATTGAAAATCAACTGAACTATAGCCCACAAATTCAGAGCTTTAAAAATCGAAAATCTGCAATTATGCTCCGATTTCGATGATTGATACATCTATCAACAGGTACTGAGACCTGTAATTGTGATGCCAACGGGTAGTTAGATCGTTTGAATATTTCTACACATTTTGTAGAAAATTTAATTTTATTGAAAATCAACTGAACTATAGCCCACAAATTCAGAGCTTTAAAAATCGAAAATCTGCAATTATGCTCCGATTTCGATGATTGATACCTCTATCAATAGGTACTGAGACCTGTAATTGTGATGCCAACGGGTATATAGATCGCTCGAATATTTCTACACGTTTTGTGGAAAATTTAATTTTATTGAAAATCAACTGAACTATAGCCCACAAATTCAGAGCTTTAAAAATCGAAAATCTGCAACTATGCTCCGATTTCGATGATTGATACATCTATCAACAGGTACTGAGACCTGTAATTGTAATGCCAACGGGTATTTAGATCGTTCGAATATTTCTACACATTTTGTAGAAAATTTAATTTTATTGAAAATCAACTGAACTATAGCCCACAAATTCAGAGCTTGAAAAATCGAAAATCTGCAATTATGCTCCGATTTCGATGATTGATACCTCTATCAATAGGTACTGAGACATGTAATTGTGATGCCAATAGGTATTTAGATCGTTCGAAAATTTCTACACATTTTCTAGAAAATTTAATTTTATTGAAAATCAACTGAACTATAGCCCACAAATTCAGAGCTTTAAAAATCGAAAATCTGCAATTATGCTCCGATTTCGATGATTGATACATCTATCAACAGGTACTGAGACCTGTAATTGTGATGCCAACGGGTATTTAGATCATTTGAATATTTCTACACATTTTGTAGAAAATTTAATTTTATTGAAAATCAACTGAACTATAGCCCACAAATTCAGAGCTTTAAAAATCGAAAATCTGAAATTATGCTCCGATTTCGATGATTGATACCTCTATCAATAGGTACTGAGACCTGTAATTGTGATGGCAACGGGTATTTAGATCGCTCGAATATTTCTACACGTTTTGTGGAAAATTTAATTTTATTGAAAATCAACTGAACTATAGCCCACAAATTCAGAGCTTTAAAAATCGAAAATCTGCAACTATGCTCCGATTTCGATGATTGATACATCTATCAACAGGTACTGAGACCTGTAATTGTGATGCCAACGGGTATTTAGATCGTTCGAATATTTCTACACATTTTCTAGAAAATTTAATTTTATTGAAAATCAACTGAACTATAACCCACAAATTCAGAGCTTTAAAAAATCGAAAATCTGCAATTATGCTCCGATTTCGATGATTGATACCTCTATCAATAGGTGCTGAGACCTGTAATTGAGAACCCAAAGGGTATTTAGATCGTTTAAATATTTCTACACATTTTGTGGAAAATTTAATTTTATTGAAAATCAACTGAACTATAGCCCACAAATTGAGAGCTTTAAAAATCGAAAATCTGCAATTATGCTCCGATTTCGATGATTGATACCTCTATCAATAGGTACTGAGACCTGTAATTGTGATGCCAACGGGTATTTAGATCGTTCGAATATTTCTACACATTTTGTGGAAAATTTAATTTTATTGAAAATCAACTAAACTATAGCCCACAATTTCAGAGCTTTAAAAATCGAAAATCTGCAATTATGCTCCGATTTCGATGATTAATACATCTATCAACAGGTACTGAGACCTGTAATTGTGATGCCAACGGGTAGTTAGATCGTTCGAAAATGTCTACACATTTTGTAGAAAATTTAATTTTATTGAAAATCAACTGAACTATAGCCCACAAATTCAGAGCTTTAAAAATCGAAAATCTGCAATTATGCTCCGATTTCGATGATTGATACATCTATCAACAGGTACTGAGACCTGTAATTGTGATGCCAATAGGTATTTAGATCGTTCGAAAATTTCTACACATTTTCTAGAAAATTTAATTTTATTGAAAATCAACTGAACTATAGCCCACAAATTCAGAGCTTTAAAAATCGAAAATCTGCAATTATGCTTCGAATTCGATGATTGATACATCTATCAACAGGTACTGAGACCTGTAATTGTGATGCCAACAGTTAGTTAGATCGTTTGAATATTTCTACACATTTTGTGGAAAATTTAATTTTATTGAAAATCAACTGAACTATAGCCCACAAATTCAGAGCTTTAAAAATCGAAAACCTGCAATTATGCTTCGAATTCGATGATTGATACATCTATCTATAGGTACTGAGATCTGTAATTGTGATGCCAACAGTTAGTTAGATCGTTTGGATATTTCTACACATTTTGTGGAAAATTTAATTTTATTGAAAATCAACTGAACTATAGCCCACAAATTCAGAGCTTTAAAAATCGAAAATCTGCAATTATGCTCCGATTTCGATGATTGATACATCTATCAACAGGTACTGAGACCTGTAATTGTGATGCCAACGGGTATTTAGATCGTTCGAATATTTCTACACATTTTGTAGAAAATTTAATTTTATTGAAAATCAACTGAACTATAGCCCACAAATTCAGAGCTTTAAAAATCGAAAATCTGCAATTATGCTCCGATTTCGATGATTGCTACATATATCAACAGGTACTGAGACCTGTAATTGTGATGCCAACGGGTATTTAGATCGTTCGAATATTTCTACACATTTTGTAGAAAATTTAATTTTATTGAAAATCAACTGAACTATAGCCCACAAATTCAGAGCTTTAAAAATCGAAAATCTGCAATTATGCTCCGATTTCGATGATTGATACCTCTATCAATAGGTACTGAGACCTGTAATTGTGATGCCAACGGGTATTTAGATCGTTCGAAAATTTCTACACATTTTGTAGAAAATTTAATTTTATTGAAAATCAACTGAACTATAGCCCACAAATTCAGAGCTTTAAAAATCGAAAATCTGCAATTATGCTCCGATTTCGATGATTGATACCTCTATCTATAGGTACTGAGATCTGTAATTGTGATGCCAACGGGTATTTAGATCGCTCGAATATTTCTACACGTTTTGTGGAAAATTTAATTTTATTGAAAATCAACTGAACTATAGCCCACAAATTCAGAGCTTTAAAAATCGAAAATCTGCAATTATGCTCCGATTTTGATGATTGATACATCTATCAACAGGTACTGAGACCTGTAATTGTGATGCCAATGGGTAGTTAGATCGTTTGAATATTTCTACACATTTTGTAGAAAATTTAATTTTATTGAAAATCAACTGAACTATAGCCCACAAATTCAGAGCTTTAAAAATCGAAAATCTGCAATTATGCTCCGATTTCGATGATTGATACCTCTATCAATAGGTACTGAGACCTGTAATTGTGATGCCAACGGGTATTTAGATCGCTCGAATATTTCTACACGTTTTGTGGAAAATTTAATTTTATTGAAAATCAACTGAACTATAGCCCACAAATTCAGAGCTTTAAAAATCGAAAATCTGCAACTATGCTCCGATTTCGATGATTGATACATCTATCAACAGGTACTGAGACCTGTAATTGTGATGCCAACGGGTATTTAGATCGTTCGAATATTTCTACACATTTTGTAGAAAATTTAATTTTATTGAAAATCAACTGAACTATAGCCCACAAATTCAGAGCTTGAAAAATCGAAAATCTGCAATTATGCTCCGATTTCGATGATTGATACCTCTATCAATAGGTACTGAGACCTGTAATTGTGATGCCAATAGGTATTTAGATCGTTCGAAAATTTCTACACATTTTCTAGAAAATTTAATTTTATTGAAAATCAACTGAACTATAGCCCACAAATTCAGAGCTTTAAAAATCGAAAATCTGCAATTATGCTCCGATTTCGATGATTGATACATCTATCAACAGGTACTGAGACCTGTAATTGTGATGCCAACGGGTAGTTAGATCGTTTGAATATTTCTACACATTTTGTAGAAAATTTAATTTTATTGAAAATCAACTGAACTATAGCCCACAAATTCAGAGCTTTAAAAATCGAAAATCTGAAATTATGCTCCGATTTCGATGATTGATACCTCTATCAATAGGTACTGAGACCTGTAATTGTGATGGCAACGGGTATTTAGATCGCTCGAATATTTCTACACGTTATGTGGAAAATTTAATTTTATTGAAAATCAACTGAACTATAGCCCACAAATTCAGAGCTTTAAAAATCGAAAATCTGCAACTATGCTCCGATTTCGATGATTGATACATCTATCAACAGGTACTGAGACCTGTAATTGTGATGCCAACGGGTATTTAGATCGTTCGAATATTTCTACACATTTTCTAGAAAATTTAATTTTATTGAAAATCAACTGAACTATAACCCACAAATTCAGAGCTTTAAAAAATCGAAAATCTGCAATTATGCTCCGATTTCGATGATTGATACCTCTATCAATAGGTGCTGAGACCTGTAATTGAGAACCCAAAGGGTATTTAGATCGTTTAAATATTTCTACACATTTAGTGGAAAATTTAATTTTATTGAAAATCAACTGAACTATAGCCCACAAATTGAGAGCTTTAAAAATCGAAAATCTGCAATTATGCTCCGATTTCGATGATTGATACCTCTATCAATAGGTACTGAGACCTGTAATTGTGATGCCAACGGGTAGTTAGATCGTTTGAATATTTCTACACATTTTGTGGAAAATTTAATTTTATTGAAAATCAACTGAACTATAGCCCACAAATTCAGAGCTTTAAAAATCGAAAATCTGCAATTATGCTCCGATTTCGATGATTGATACCTCTATCTATAGGTACTGAGACCTGTAATTGTGATGACAACGGGTATTTAGATCGCTCGAATATTTCTACACGTTTTGTGGAAAATTTAATTTTATTGAAAATCAACTGAACTATAGCCCACAAATTCAGAGCTTTAAAAAATCGAAAACCTGCAATTATGCTCCGATTTCGATGATTGATACATCTATCAATAGGTACTGAGACCTGTAATTGTGATTTAGATCGCTCGAATATTTCTACACGTTTTGTGGAAAATTTAATTTTATTGAAAATCAACTGAACTATAGCCCAAAAATTCAGAGCTTTAAAAATCGAAAATCTGCAATTATGCTCCGATTTCGATGATTGATACCTCTATCAATAGGTACTGAGACCTGTAATTGTGATGCCAACGTGTATTTAGATCGCTCGAATATTTCTACACGTTTTGTAGAAAATTTAATTTTATTGAAAATCAACTGAACTATAGCCCACAAATTCAGAGCTTTAAAAATCGAAAATCTGCAATTATGCTCCGATTTCGATGATTGATACCTCTATCAATAGGTACTGAGACCTGTAATTGTGATGCCAACGTGTATTTAGATCGCTCGAATATTTCTACACGTTTTGTGGAAAATTTAATTTTATTGAAAATCAACTGAACTATAGCCCACAAATTCAGAGCTTTAAAAATCGAAAACCTGCAATTATGCTTCGAATTCGATGATTGATACATCTATCAACAGGTACTGAGACCTGTAATTGTGATGCCAACAGTTAGTTAGATCGTTTGAATATTTCTACACATTTTGTGGAAAATTTAATTTTATTGAAAATCAACTGAACTATAGCCCACAAATTCAGAGCTTTAAAAAATCGAAAATCTGCAATTATGCTCCGATTTCGATGATTGATACCTCTATCAATAGGTGCTGAGACCTGTAATTGAGAATCCAAAGGGTATTTAGATCGTTTAAATATTTCTACACATTTTGTGGAAAATTTAATTTTATTGAAAATCAACTGAACTATAGCCCACAAATTCAGAGCTTTAAAAATCGAAAATCTGCAATTATGCTCCGATTTCGATGATTGATACACCTATCAATAGGTACTGAGACCTGTAATTGTGATGCCAACGGGTATTTAGATCGCTCGAATATTTCTACACGTTTTGTGGAAAATTTAATTTTATTGAAAATCAACTGAACTGTAGCCCAAAAATTCAGAGCTTTAAAAATCGAAAATCTGCAATTATGCTCCGATTTCGATGATTGATACCTCTATCAATAGGTGCTGAGACCTGTAATTGAGAACCCAAAGGGTATTTAGATCGTTTGAATATTTCTACACATTTTGTGGAAAATTTAATTTTATTGAAAATCAACTGAACTATAGCCCACAAATTCAGAGCTTTAAAAATCGAAAATCTGCAATTATGCTCCGATTTCGATGATTGATACATCTATCAATAGGTACTGAGACCTGTAATTGTGATGCCAACGGGTATTTAGATCGCTCGAATATTTCTACACGTTTTGTGGAAAATTTAATTTTATTGAAAATCAACTGAACTATAGCCCACAAATTCAGAGCTTTAAAAATCGAAAATCTGCAATTATGCTCAGATTTCGATGATTGATACCTATATCAATAGGTACTGAGACCTGTAATTGTGATGCCAACGTGTATTTAGATCGCTCGAATATTTCTACACGTTTTGTAGAAAATTTAATTTTATTGAAAATCAACTGAACTATAGCCCACAAATTCAGAGCTTTAAAAATCGAAAATCTGCAATTATGCTTCGAATTCGATGATTGATACATCTATCAACAGGTACTGAGACCTGTAATTGTGATGCCAACAGTTAGTTAGATCGTTTGAATATTTCTACACATTTTGTGGAAAATTTAATTTTATTGAAAATCAACTGAACTATAGCCCACAAATTCAGAGCTTTAAAAATCGAAAATCTGCAATTTTGCTCCGATTTCGATGATTGATACCTCTATCAATAGGTGCTGAGACCTGTAATTGAGAACCCAAAGGGTATTTAGATCGTTTAAATATTTCTACACATTTTGTGGAAAATTTAATTTTATTGAAAATCAACTGAACTATAGCCCACAAATTCAGAGCTTTAAAAATCGAAAATCTGCAATTATGCTCCGATTTCGATGATTGATACATCTATCAATAGGTACTGAGACCTGTAATTGTGATGCCAACGGGTATTTAGATCGCTCGAATATTTCTACACGTTTTGTGGAAAATTTAATTTTATTGAAAATCAACTGAACTGTAGCCCAAAAATTCAGAGCTTTAAAAATCGAAAATCTGCAATTATGCTCCGATTTCGATGATTGATACCTCTATCAATAGGTACTGAGTCCTGTAATTGTAATGCCAACGTGTATTTAGATCGCTCGAATATTTCTACACGTTTTGTAGAAAATTTAATTTTATTGAAAATCAACTGAACTATAGCCCACAAATTCAGAGCTTTAAAAATCGAAAATCTGCAATTATGCTCCGATTTCGATGATTGATACCTCTATCAATAGGTACTGAGACCTGTAATTGTGATGCCAACGTGTATTTAGATCGCTCGAATATTTCTACATATTTTGTGGAAAATTTAATTTTATTGAAAATCAACTGAACTATAGCCCACAAATTCAGAGCTTTAAAAATCGAAAACCTGCAATTATGCTTCGAATTCGATGATTGATACATCTATCAACAGGTACTGAGACCTGTAATTGTGATGCCAACAGTTAGTTAGATCGTTTGAATATTTCTACACATTTTGTGGAAAATTTAATTTTATTGAAAATCAACTGAACTATAGCCCACAAATTCAGAGCTTTAAAAATCGAAAATCTGCAATTATGCTCAGATTTCGATGATTGATACCTATATCAATAGGTACTGAGACCTGTAATTGTGATGCCAACGTGTATTTAGATCGCTCGAATATTTCTACACATTTTGTGGAAAATTTAATTTTATTGAAAATCAACTGAACTATAGCCCACAAATTCAGAGCTTTAAAAATCGAAAATCTGCAATTATGCTCCGATTTCGATGATTGATACCTCTATCAATAGGTACTGAGACCTGTAATTGTGATTCCAACGGGTATTTAGATCGCTCGAATATTTCTACACGTTTTGTTGAAAATTTAATTTTATTGAAAATCAACTGAACTATAGCCCACAAATTCAGAGCTTTAAAAATCGAAAATCTGCAACTATGCTCCGATTTCGATGATTGATACATCTATCAACAGGTACTGAGACCTGTAATTGTGATGCCAACGGGTATTTAGATCGTTCGAATATTTCTACACATTTTGTAGAAAATTTAATTTTATTGAAAATCAACTGAACTATAGCCCACAAATTCAGAGCTTTAAAAATCGAAAATCTGCAATTATGCTCCGATTTCGATGATTGATACCTCTATCAATAGGTACTGAGACCTGTAATTGTGATGCCAATAGGTATTTAGATCGTTCGAAAATGTCTACACATTTTCTAGAAAATTTAATTTTATTGAAAATCAACTGAGCTATAGCCCACAAATTCAGAGCTTTAAAAATCGAAAATCTGCAATTATGCTCCGATTTCGATGATTGATACCTATATCAATAGGTACTGAGACCTGTAATTGTGATGCCAACGGGTATTTGGATCGCTCGAATATTTCTACACGTTTTGTAGAAAATTTAATTTTATTGAAAATCAACTGAACTATAGCCCACAAATTCAGAGCTTTAAAAATCGAAAATCTGCAACTATGCTCCGATTTCGATGATTGATACATCTATCAACAGGTACTGAGACCTGTAATTGTGATGCCAACGGGTATTTAGATCGTTCGAATAATTCTACACATTTTGTAGAAAATTTAATTTTATTGAAAATCAACTGAACTATAGCCCACAAATTCAGAGCTTTAAAAATCGAAAATCTGCAATTATGCTCCGATTTCGATGATTGATACCTCTATCAATAGGTACTGAGACCTGTAATTGTGATTCCAACGGGTATTTAGATCGCTCGAATATTTCTACACGTTTTGTTGAAAATTTAATTTTATTGAAAATCAACTGAACTATAGCCCACAAATTCAGAGCTTTAAAAATCGAAAATCTGCAACTATGCTCCGATTTCGATGATTGATACATCTATCAACAGATACTGAGACCTGTAATTGTGATGCCAACGGGTATTTAGATCGCTCGAATATTTCTACATGTTTTGTGGAAAATTTAATTTTATTGAAAATCAACTGAACTATAGCCCACAAATTCAGAGCTTTAAAAATCGAAAATCTGCAATTATGCTCCGATTTCGATGATTGATACCTCTATCAATAGGTACTGAGACCTGTAATTGTGATGCCAACGGGTATTTAGATCGCTCGAATATTTCTACACGTTTTGTTGAAAATTTAATTTTATTGAAAATCAACTGAACTATAGCCCACAAATTCAGAGCTTTAAAAATCGAAAATCTGCAATTATGCTCCGATTTCGATGATTGATACATCTATCAACAGGTACTGAGACCTGTAATTGTGATGCCAACAGTTAGTTAGATCGTTTGAATATTTCTACACATTTTGTGGAAAATTTAATTTTATTGAAAATCAACTGAACTATAGCCCACAAATTCAGAGCTTTAAAAATCGAAAATCTGCAATTATGCTCCGATTTCGATGATTGATACCTCTATCAATAGGTACTGAGACCTGTAATTGTGATTCCAACGGGTATTTAGATCGCTCGAATATTTCTACACGTTTTGTTGAAAATTTAATTTTATTGAAAATCAACTGAACTATAGCCCACAAATTCAGAGCTTTAAAAATCGAAAATCTGCAACTATGCTCCGATTTCGATGATTGATACATCTATCAACAGATACTGAGACCTGTAATTGTGATGCCAACGGGTATTTAGATCGCTCGAATATTTCTACACGTTTTGTTGAAAATTTAATTTTATTGAAAATCAACTGAACTATAGCCCACAAATTCAGAGCTTTAAAAATCGAAAATCTGCAATTATGCTCCGATTTCGATGATTGATACCTCTATCAATAGGTACTGAGACCTGTAATTGTGATGCCAACGGGTATTTAGATCGCTCGAATATTTCTACACGTTTTGTTGAAAATTTAATTTTATTGAAAATCAACTGAACTATAGCCCACAAATTCAGAGCTTTAAAAATCGAAAATCTGCAATTATGCTCCGATTTCGATGATTGATACCTCTATCAATAGGTACTGAGACCTGTAATTGTGATTCCAACGGGTATTTAGATCGTTCGAATATTTCTACACGTTTTGTGGAAAATTTAATTTTATTGAAAATCAACTGAACTATAGCCCACAAATTCAGAGCTTTAAAAATCGAAAATCTGCAATTATGCTCCGATTTCGATGATTGATACATCTATCAACAGGTACTGAGACCTGTAATTGTGATGCCAACGGGTATTTAGATCGCTCGAATATTTCTACACGTTTTGTTGAAAATTTAATTTTATTGAAAATCAACTGAACTATAGCCCACAAATTCAGAGCTTTAAAATCGAAAATCTGCAACTATGCTCCGATTTCGATGATTGATACATCTATCAACAGGTACTGAGACCTGTAATTGTGATGCCAACGGGTATTTAGATCGTTCGAATAATTCTACACATTTTGTAGAAAATTTAATTTTATTGAAAATCAACTGAACTATAGCCCACAAATTCAGAGCTTTAAAAATCGAAAATCTGCAATTATGCTCCGATTTCGATGATTGATACATCTATCAACAGGTACTGAGACCTGTAATTGTGATGCCAACAGTTAGTTAGATCGTTTGAATATTTCTACACATTTTGTGGAAAATTTAATTTTATTGAAAATCAACTGAACTATAGCCCACAAATTCAGAGCTTTAAAAATCGAAAATCTGCAATTATGCTCCGATTTCGATGATTGATACCTCAATCAATAGGTACTGAGACCTGTAATTGTGATGCCAACGGGTATTTAGATCGTTCGAATATTTCTACACGTTTTGTGGAAAATTTAATTTTATTGAAAATCAACTGAACTATAGCCCACAAATTCAGAGCTTTAAAAATCGAAAATCTGCAATTATGCTCCGATTTCGATGATTGATACATCTATCAACAGGTACTGAGACCTGTAATTGTGATGCCAACGGGTAGTTAGATCGTTTGAATATTTCTACACATTTTGTAGAAAATTTAATTTTATTGAAAATCAACTGAACTATAGCCCACAAATTCAGAGCTTTAAAAATCGAAAATCTGCAACTATGCTCCGATTTCGATGATTGATACATCTATCAACAGGTACTGAGACCTGTAATTGTGATGCCAACGGGTATTTAGATCGTTCGAATATTTCTACACATTTTGTAGAAAATTTAATTTTATTGAAAATCAACTGAACTATAGCCCACAAATTCAGAGCTTTAAAAATCGAAAATCTGCAATTATGCTCCGATTTCGATGATTGATACCTCTATCAATAGGTACTGAGACCTGTAATTGTGATGCCAACGGGTATTTAGATCGCTCGAATATTTCTACACGTTTTGTGGAAAATTTAATTTTATTGAAAATCAACTGAACTATAGCCCACAAATTCAGAGCTTTAAAAATCGAAAATCTGCAATTATGCTCCGATTTCGATGATTGATACCTCTATCAATAGGTGCTGAGACCTGTAATTGTGATGCCAACGGGTATTTAGATCGTCCGAATATTTCTACACATTTTGTGGAAAATTTAATTTTATTGAAAATCAACTGAACTATAGCCCACAAATTCAGAGCTTTAAAAATCGAAAATCTGCAATTATGCTCCGATTTCGATGATTGATACCTCTATCAATAGGTACTGAGACCTGTAATTGTGATGCCAACGGGTATTTAGATCGCTCGAATATTTCTACACGTTTTGTGGAAAATTTAATTTTATTGAAAATCAACTGAACTATAGCCCACAAATTCAGAGCTTTAAAAATCGAAAATCTGCAATTATGCTCCGATTTCGATGATTGATACATCTATCAACAGGTACTGAGACCTGTAATTGTGATGCCAACGGGTATTTAGATCGCTCGAATATTTCTACACGTTTTGTGGAAAATTTAATTTTATTGAAAATCAACTGAACTATAGCCCACAAATTCAGAGCTTTAAAAATCGAAAATCTGCAATTATGCTCCGATTTCGATGATTGATACATCTATCAACAGGTACTGAGACCTGTAATTGTGATGCCAACGGGTATTTAGATCGCTCGAATATTTCTACACGTTTTGTTGAAAATTTAATTTTATTGAAAATCAACTGAACTATAGCCCACAAATTCAGAGCTTTAAAAATCGAAAATCTGCAACTATGCTCCGATTTCGATGATTGATACATCTATCAACAGGTACTGAGACCTGTAATTGTGATGCCAACGGGTATTTAGATCGTTCGAATAATTCTACACATTTTGTAGAAAATTTAATTTTATTGAAAATCAACTGAACTATAGCCCACAAATTCAGAGCTTTAAAAATCGAAAATCTGCAATTATGCTCCGATTTCGATGATTGATACATCTATCAACAGGTACTGAGACCTGTAATTGTGATGCCAACAGTTAGTTAGATCGTTCGAATATTTCTACACATTTTGTGGAAAATTTAATTTTATTGAAAATCAACTGAACTATAGCCCACAAATTCAGAGCTTTAAAAATCGAAAATCTGCAATTATGCTCCGATTTCGATGATTGATACCTCTATCAATAGGTACTGAGACCTGTAATTGTGATGCCAACGGGTATTTAGATCGTTCGAATATTTCTACACGTTTTGTGGAAAATTTAATTTTATTGAAAATCAACTGAACTATAGCCCACAAATTCAGAGCTTTAAAAATCGAAAATCTGCAACTATGCTCCGATTTCGATGATTGATACATCTATCAACAGGTACTGAGACCTGTAATTGTGATGCCAACGGGTATTTAGATCGTTCGAATATTTCTACACATTTTGTTGAAAATTTAATTTTATTGAAAATCAACTGAACTATAGCCCACAAATTCAGAGCTTTAAAAATCGAAAATCTGCAATTATGCTCCGATTTCGATGATTGATACCTCTATCAATAGGTACTGAGACCTGTAATTGTGATGCTAATAGGTATTTAGATCGTTCGAAAATGTCTACACATTTTCTAGAAAATTTAATTTTATTGAAAATCAACTGAACTATAGCCCACAAATTCAGAGCTTTAAAAATCGAAAATCTGCAATTATGCTCCGATTTCGATGATTGATACCTATATCAACAGGTACTGAGACCTGTAATTGTGATGCCAACAGTTAGTTAGATCGTTTGAATATTTCTACACATTTTGTGGAAAATTTAATTTTATTGAAAATCAACTGAACTATAGCCCACAAATTCAGAGCTTTAAAAATCGAAAATCTGCAATTATGCTCCGATTTCGATGATTGATACCTCTATCAATAGGTACTGAGACCTGTAATTGTGATTCCAACGGGTATTTAGATCGTTCGAATATTTCTACACGTTTTGTGGAAAATTTAATTTTATTGAAAATCAACTGAACTATAGCCCACAAATTCAGAGCTTTAAAAATCGAAAATCTGCAATTATGCTCCGATTTCGATGATTGATACCTCTATCAATAGGTACTGAGACCTGTAATTGTGATTCCAACGGGTATTTAGATCGCTCGAATATTTCTACACGTTTTGTTGAAAATTTAATTTTATTGAAAATCAACTGAACTATAGCCCACAAATTCAGAGCTTTAAAAATCGAAAATCTGCAACTATGCTCCGATTTCGATGATTGATACATCTATCAACAGATACTGAGACCTGTAATTGTGATGCCAACGGGTATTTAGATCGCTCGAATATTTCTACACGTTTTGTTGAAAATTTAATTTTATTGAAAATCAACTGAACTATAGCCCACAAATTCAGAGCTTTAAAAATCGAAAATCTGCAATTATGCTCCGATTTCGATGATTGATACCTCTATCAATAGGTACTGAGACCTGTAATTGTGATGCCAACGGGTATTTAGATCGCTCGAATATTTCTACACGTTTTGTTGAAAATTTAATTTTATTGAAAATCAACTGAACTATAGCCCACAAATTCAGAGCTTTAAAAATCGAAAATCTGCAATTATGCTCCGATTTCGATGATTGATACCTCTATCAATAGGTACTGAGACCTGTAATTGTGATTCCAACGGGTATTTAGATCGTTCGAATATTTCTACACGTTTTGTGGAAAATTTAATTTTATTGAAAATCAACTGAACTATAGCCCACAAATTCAGAGCTTTAAAAATCGAAAATCTGCAATTATGCTCCGATTTCGATGATTGATACATCTATCAACAGGTACTGAGACCTGTAATTGTGATGCCAACGGGTATTTAGATCGCTCGAATATTTCTACACGTTTTGTTGAAAATTTAATTTTATTGAAAATCAACTGAACTATAGCCCACAAATTCAGAGCTTTAAAAATCGAAAATCTGCAACTATGCTCCGATTTCGATGATTGATACATCTATCAACAGGTACTGAGACCTGTAATTGTGATGCCAACGGGTATTTAGATCGTTCGAATAATTCTACACATTTTGTAGAAAATTTAATTTTATTGAAAATCAACTGAACTATAGCCCACAAATTCAGAGCTTTAAAAATCGAAAATCTGCAATTATGCTCCGATTTCGATGATTGATACATCTATCAACAGGTACTGAGACCTGTAATTGTGATGCCAACAGTTAGTTAGATCGTTTGAATATTTCTACACATTTTGTGGAAAATTTAATTTTATTGAAAATCAACTGAACTATAGCCCACAAATTCAGAGCTTTAAAAATCGAAAATCTGCAATTATGCTCCGATTTCGATGATTGATACCTCTATCAATAGGTACTGAGACCTGTAATTGTGATGCCAACGGGTATTTAGATCGTTCGAATATTTCTACACGTTTTGTGGAAAATTTAATTTTATTGAAAATCAACTGAACTATAGCCCACAAATTCAGAGCTTTAAAAATCGAAAATCTGCAATTATGCTCCGATTTCGATGATTGATACATCTATCAACAGGTACTGAGACCTGTAATTGTGATGCCAACGGGTAGTTAGATCGTTTGAATATTTCTACACATTTTGTAGAAAATTTAATTTTATTGAAAATCAACTGAACTATAGCCCACAAATTCAGAGCTTTAAAAATCGAAAATCTGCAACTATGCTCCGATTTCGATGATTGATACATCTATCAACAGGTACTGAGACCTGTAATTGTGATGCCAACGGGTATTTAGATCGTTCGAATATTTCTACACATTTTGTAGAAAATTTAATTTTATTGAAAATCAACTGAACTATAGCCCACAAATTCAGAGCTTTAAAAATCGAAAATCTGCAATTATGCTCCGATTTCGATGATTGATACCTCTATCAATAGGTACTGAGACCTGTAATTGTGATGCCAACGGGTATTTAGATCGCTCGAATATTTCTACACGTTTTGTGGAAAATTTAATTTTATTGAAAATCAACTGAACTATAGCCCACAAATTCAGAGCTTTAAAAATCGAAAATCTGCAATTATGCTCCGATTTCGATGATTGATACCTCTATCAATAGGTGCTGAGACCTGTAATTGTGATGCCAACGGGTATTTAGATCGTCCGAATATTTCTACACATTTTGTGGAAAATTTAATTTTATTGAAAATCAACTGAACTATAGCCCACAAATTCAGAGCTTTAAAAATCGAAAATCTGCAATTATGCTCCGATTTCGATGATTGATACCTCTATCAATAGGTACTGAGACCTGTAATTGTGATGCCAACGGGTATTTAGATCGCTCGAATATTTCTACACGTTTTGTGGAAAATTTAATTTTATTGAAAATCAACTGAACTATAGCCCACAAATTCAGAGCTTTAAAAATCGAAAATCTGCAATTATGCTCCGATTTCGATGATTGATACATCTATCAACAGGTACTGAGACCTGTAATTGTGATGCCAACGGGTATTTAGATCGCTCGAATATTTCTACACGTTTTGTGGAAAATTTAATTTTATTGAAAATCAACTGAACTATAGCCCACAAATTCAGAGCTTTTAAAATCGAAAATCTGCAATTATGCTCCGATTTCGATGATTGATACATCTATCAACAGGTACTGAGACCTGTAATTGTGATGCCAACGGGTAGTTAGATCGTTTGAATATTTCTACACATTTTGTAGAAAATTTAATTTTATTGAAAATCAACTGAACTATAGCCCACAAATTCAGAGCTTTAAAAATCGAAAATCTGCAATTATGCTCCGATTTCGGTGATTGATACATCTATCAACAGGTACTGAGACCTGTAATTGTGATGCAAACGGGTATTTAGATCGTTTGAATATTTCTAAACATTTTGTAGAAAATTTAATTTATTGAAAATCAACTGAACTATAGCCCACAAATTCAGAGCTTTAAAAATCGAAAATCTGCAACTATGCTCCGATTTCGATGATTGATACATCTATCAACAGGTACTGAGACCTGTAATTGTGATGCCAACGGGTAGTTAGATCGTTTGAATATTTCTACACATTTTGTAGAAAATTTAATTTTATTGAAAATCAACTGAACTATATATAGCCCACAAATTCAGAGCTTTAAAAAATCGAAAACCTGCAATTATGCTTCGATTTCGATGATTGATACATCTATCAACAGGTACTGAGACCTGTAATTGTGATGCCAACAGTTAGTTAGATCGTTTGAATATTTCTACACATTTTGTAGAAAATTTAATTTTATTGAAAATCAACTGAACTATAGCCCACAAATTCAGAGCTTTAAAATCGAAAATCTGCAATTATGCTCCGATTTCGGTGATTGATACATCTATCAACAGGTACTGAGACCTGTAATTGTGATGCAAACGGGTATTTAGATCGTTTGAATATTTCTAAACATTTTGTAGAAAATTTAATTTTATTGAAAATCAACTGAACTATAGCCCACAAATTCAGAGCTTTAAAAAATCGAAAACCTGCAATTATGCTTCGATTTCGATGATTGATACATCTATCAACAGGTACTGAGACCTGTAATTGTGATGCCAACAGTTAGTTAGATCGTTTGAATATTTGTACACGTTTTGTGGAAAATTTAATTTTATTGAAAATCAACTGAACTATAGCCCACAAATTCAGAGCTTTAAAAATCGAAAATCTGCAATTATGCTCCGATTTCGATGATTGATACCTCTATCAACAGGTACTGAGACCTGTAATTGTGATGCCAACGGGTATTTAGATCGCTCGAATATTTCTACACGTTTTGTGGAAAATTTAATTTTATTGAAAATCAACTGAACTATAGCCCACAAATTCAGAGCTTTAAAAATCGAAAATCTGCAATTATGCTCAGATTTCGATGATTGATACCTCTATCAATAGGTACTGAGACCTGTAATTGTGATGCCAACGGGTATTTAGATCGCTCGAATATTTCTACACGTTTTGTGGAAAATTTAATTTTATTGAAAATCAACTGAACTATAGCCCACAAATTCAGAGCTTTAAAAATCGAAAATCTGCAATTATGCTCCGATTTCGATGATTGATACCTCTATCAATAGGTACTGAGACCTGTAATTGTGATGCCAACGGGTATTTAGATCGCTCGAATATTTCTACACGTTTTTTGGAAAATTTAATTTTATTGAAAATCAACTGAACTATAGCCCACAAATTCAGAGCTTTAAAAATCGAAAATCTGCAATTATGCTCCGATTTCGATGATTGATACCTCTATCAATAGGTACTGAGACCTGTAATTGTGATTCCAACGGGTATTTAGATCGCTCGAATATTTCTACACGTTTTGTTGAAAATTTAATTTTATTGAAAATCAACTGAACTATAGCCCACAAATTCAGAGCTTTAAAAATCGAAAATCTGCAACTATGCTCCGATTTCGATGATTGATACATCTATCAACAGATACTGAGACCTGTAATTGTGATGCCAACGGGTATTTAGATCGCTCGAATATTTCTACACGTTTTGTTGAAAATTTAATTTTATTGAAAATCAACTGAACTATAGCCCACAAATTCAGAGCTTTAAAAATCGAAAATCTGCAATTATGCTCCGATTTCGATGATTGATACCTCTATCAATAGGTACTGAGACCTGTAATTGTGATTCCAACGGGTATTTAGATCGTTCGAATATTTCTACACGTTTTGTGGAAAATTTAATTTTATTGAAAATCAACTGAACTATAGCCCACAAATTCAGAGCTTTAAAAATCGAAAATCTGCAATTATGCTCCGATTTCGATGATTGATACATCTATCAACAGGTACTGAGACCTGTAATTGTGATGCCAACGGGTATTTAGATCGCTCGAATATTTCTACACGTTTTGTTGAAAATTTAATTTTATTGAAAATCAACTGAACTATAGCCCACAAATTCAGAGCTTTAAAAATCGAAAATCTGCAACTATGCTCCGATTTCGATGATTGATACATCTATCAACAGGTACTGAGACCTGTAATTGTGATGCCAACGGGTATTTAGATCGTTCGAATAATTCTACACATTTTGTAGAAAATTTAATTTTATTGAAAATCAACTGAACTATAGCCCACAAATTCAGAGCTTTAAAAATCGAAAATCTGCAATTATGCTCCGATTTCGATGATTGATACATCTATCAACAGGTACTGAGACCTGTAATTGTGATGCCAACAGTTAGTTAGATCGTTTGAATATTTCTACACATTTTGTGGAAAATTTAATTTTATTGAAAATCAACTGAACTATAGCCCACAAATTCAGAGCTTTAAAAATCGAAAATCTGCAATTATGCTCCGATTTCGATGATTGATACCTCTATCAATAGGTACTGAGACCTGTAATTGTGATGCCAACGGGTATTTAGATCGTTCGAATATTTCTACACGTTTTGTGGAAAATTTAATTTTATTGAAAATCAACTGAACTATAGCCCACAAATTCAGAGCTTTAAAAATCGAAAATCTGCAATTATGCTCCGATTTCGATGATTGATACATCTATCAACAGGTACTGAGACCTGTAATTGTGATGCCAACGGGTAGTTAGATCGTTTGAATATTTCTACACATTTTGTAGAAAATTTAATTTTATTGAAAATCAACTGAACTATAGCCCACAAATTCAGAGCTTTAAAAATCGAAAATCTGCAACTATGCTCCGATTTCGATGATTGATACATCTATCAACAGGTACTGAGACCTGTAATTGTGATGCCAACGGGTATTTAGATCGTTCGAATATTTCTACACATTTTGTAGAAAATTTAATTTTATTGAAAATCAACTGAACTATAGCCCACAAATTCAGAGCTTTAAAAATCGAAAATCTGCAATTATGCTCCGATTTCGATGATTGATACCTCTATCAATAGGTACTGAGACCTGTAATTGTGATGCCAACGGGTATTTACATCGCTCGAATATTTCTACACGTTTTGTGGAAAATTTAATTTTATTGAAAATCAACTGAACTATAGCCCACAAATTCAGAGCTTTAAAAATCGAAAATCTGCAATTATGCTCCGATTTCGATGATTGATACCTCTATCAATAGGTGCTGAGACCTGTAATTGTGATGCCAACGGGTATTTAGATCGTCCGAATATTTCTACACATTTTGTGGAAAATTTAATTTTATTGAAAATCAACTGAACTATAGCCCACAAATTCAGAGCTTTAAAAATCGAAAATCTGCAATTATGCTCCGATTTCGATGATTGATACCTCTATCAATAGGTACTGAGACCTGTAATTGTGATGCCAACGGGTATTTAGATCGCTCGAATATTTCTACACGTTTTGTGGAAAATTTAATTTTATTGAAAATCAACTGAACTATAGCCCACAAATTCAGAGCTTTAAAAATCGAAAATCTGCAATTATGCTCCGATTTCGATGATTGATACATCTATCAACAGGTACTGAGACCTGTAATTGTGATGCCAACGGGTATTTAGATCGCTCGAATATTTCTACACGTTTTGTGGAAAATTTAATTTTATTGAAAATCAACTGAACTATAGCCCACAAATTCAGAGCTTTTAAAATCGAAAATCTGCAATTATGCTCCGATTTCGATGATTGATACATCTATCAACAGGTACTGAGACCTGTAATTGTGATGCCAACGGGTAGTTAGATCGTTTGAATATTTCTACACATTTTGTAGAAAATTTAATTTTATTGAAAATCAACTGAACTATAGCCCACAAATTCAGAGCTTTAAAAATCGAAAATCTGCAATTATGCTCCGATTTCGGTGATTGATACATCTATCAACAGGTACTGAGACCTGTAATTGTGATGCAAACGGGTATTTAGATCGTTTGAATATTTCTAAACATTTTGTAGAAAATTTAATTTTATTGAAAATCAACTGAACTATAGCCCACAAATTCAGAGCTTTAAAAATCGAAAATCTGCAACTATGCTCCGATTTCGATGATTGATACATCTATCAACAGGTACTGAGACCTGTAATTGTGATGCCAACGGGTAGTTAGATCGTTTGAATATTTCTACACATTTTGTAGAAAATTTAATTTTATTGAAAATCAACTGAACTATATATAGCCCACAAATTCAGAGCTTTAAAAAATCGAAAACCTGCAATTATGCTTCGATTTCGATGATTGATACATCTATCAACAGGTACTGAGACCTGTAATTGTGATGCCAACAGTTAGTTAGATCGTTTGAATATTTCTACACATTTTGTAGAAAATTTAATTTTATTGAAAATCAACTGAACTATAGCCCACAAATTCAGAGCTTTAAAAATCGAAAATCTGCAATTATGCTCCGATTTCGGTGATTGATACATCTATCAACAGGTACTGAGACCTGTAATTGTGATGCAAACGGGTATTTAGATCGTTTGAATATTTCTAAACATTTTGTAGAAAATTTAATTTTATTGAAAATCAACTGAACTATAGCCCACAAATTCAGAGCTTTAAAATCGAAAATCTGCAACTATGCTCCGATTTCGATGATTGATACATCTATCAACAGGTACTGAGACCTGTAATTGTGATGCCAACGGGTAGTTAGATCGTTTGAATATTTCTACACATTTTGTAGAAAATTTAATTTTATTGAAAATCAACTGAACTATATATAGCCCACAAATTCAGAGCTTTAAAAAATCGAAAACCTGCAATTATGCTTCGATTTCGATGATTGATACATCTATCAACAGGTACTGAGACCTGTAATTGTGATGCCAACAGTTAGTTAGATCGTTTGAATATTTGTACACGTTTTGTGGAAAATTTAATTTTATTGAAAATCAACTGAACTATAGCCCACAAATTCAGAGCTTTAAAAATCGAAAATCTGCAATTATGCTCCGATTTCGATGATTGATACCTCTATCAACAGGTACTGAGACCTGTAATTGTGATGCCAACGGGTATTTAGATCGCTCGAATATTTCTACACGTTTTGTGGAAAATTTAATTTTATTGAAAATCAACTGAACTATAGCCCACAAATTCAGAGCTTTAAAAATCGAAAATCTGCAATTATGCTCAGATTTCGATGATTGATACCTCTATCAATAGGTACTGAGACCTGTAATTGTGATGCCAATGGGTATTTAGATCGCTCGAATATTTCTACACGTTTTGTGGACAATTTAATTTTATTGAAAATCAACTGAACTATAGCCCACAAATTCAGAGCTTTAAAAATCGAAAATCTGCAATTATGCTCCGATTTCGATGATTGATACCTCTATCAATAGGTACTGAGACCTGTAATTGTGATGCCAACGGGTATTTAGATCGCTCGAATATTTCTACACGTTTTTTGGAAAATTTAATTTTATTGAAAATCAACTGAACTATAGCCCACAAATTCAGAGCTTTAAAAATCGAAAATCTGCAATTTGCTCCGATTTCGATGATTGATACCTCTATCAATAGGTACTGAGACCTGTAATTGTGATGCCAACGGGTATTTAAATCGCTCGAATATTTCTACACGTTTTTTGGAAAATTTAATTTTATTGAAAATCAACTGAACTATAGCCCACAAATTCAGAGCTTTAAAAATCGAAAATCTGCAATTATGCTCCGATTTCGATGATTGATACCTCTATCAAAAGTGGCTGAGACCTTTAATTGTGATTCCAACGGGTATTTAGATCGTTTGAATATTTCTACACATTTTGTGGAAAATTTAATTTTATTGAAAATCAACTGAACTATAGCCCACAAATTCAGAGCTTTAAAAATCGAAAATCTGCAATTATGCTCCGATTTCGATGATTGATACATCTATCAACAGGTACTGAGACCTGTAATTGTGATGCCAACGGTATTTAGATCGTTCGAATATTTCTACACATTTTGTAGAAAATTTAATTTTATTGAAAATCAACTGAACTATAGCCCACAAATTCAGAGCTTTAAAAATCGAAAATCTGCAATCATGCTTCGATTTCGATGATTGATACCTCTATCAATAGGTACTGAGACCTGTAATTGTGATGCTAATAGGTATTTAGATCGTTTGAAAATGTCTACACATTTTCTAGAAAATTTAATTTTATTGAAAATCAACTGAACTATAGCCCACAAATTCAGAGCTTTAAAAATCGAAAATCTGCAATTATGCTCCGATTTCGATGATTGATACATCTATCAACAGGTACTGAGACCTGTAATTGTGATGCCAACGGGTATTTAGATCGTTTGAATATTTCTACACATTTTGTAGAAAATTTAATTTTATTGAAAATCAACTGAACTATAGCCCACAAATTCAGAGCTTTAAAAATCGAAAATCTGCAACTATGCTCCGATTTCGATGATTGATACATCTATCAACAGGTACTGAGACCTGTAATTGTGATGCCAACGGGTATTTAGATCGTTCGAATAATTCTACACATTTTGTAGAAAATTTAATTTTATTGAAAATCAACTGAACTATAGCCCACAAATTCAGAGCTTTAAAAATCCAAAATCTGCAATTATGCTCCGATTTCGATGATTGATACATCTATCAACAGGTACTGAGACCTGTAATTGTGATGCCAACAGTTAGTTAGATCGTTTGAATATTTCTACACATTTTGTGGAAAATTTAATTTTATTGAAAATCAACTGAACTATAGCCCACAAATTCAGAGCTTTAAAAATCGAAAATCTGCAATTATGCTCCGATTTCGATGATTGATACCTCTATCAATAGGTACTGAGACCTGTAATTGTGATTCCAACGGGTATTTAGATCGTTCGAATATTTCTACACGTTTTGTGGAAAATTTAATTTTATTGAAAATCAACTGAACTATAGCCCACAAATTCAGAGCTTTAAAAATCCAAAATCTGCAATTATGCTCCGATTTCGATGATTGATACATCTATCAACAGGTACTGAGACCGGTAATTGTGATGCCAACAGTTAGTTAGATCGTTTGAATATTTCTACACATTTTGTGGAAAATTTAATTTTATTGAAAATCAACTGAACTATAGCCCACAAATTCAGAGCTTTAAAAATCGAAAATCTGCAACTATGCTCCGATTTCGATGATTGATACATCTATCAACAGATACTGAGACCTGTAATTGTGATGCCAACGGGTATTTAGATCGCTCGAATATTTCTACACGTTTTGTTGAAAATTTAATTTTATTGAAAATCAACTGAACTATAGCCCACAAATTCAGAGCTTTAAAAATCGAAAATCTGCAATTATGCTACGATTTCGATGATTGATACCTCTATCAATAGGTACTGAGACCTGTAATTGTGATGCCAACGGGTATTTAGATCGCTCGAATATTTCTACACGTTTTGTTGAAAATTTAATTTTATTGAAAATCAACTGAACTATAGCCCACAAATTCAGAGCTTTAAAAATCGAAAATCTGCAATTATGCTCCGATTTCGATGATTGATACCTCTATCAATAGGTACAGAGACCTGTAATTGTGATTCCAACGGGTATTTAGATCGCTCGAATATTTCTACACGTTTTGTTGAAAATTTAATTTTATTGAAAATCAACTGAACTATAGCCCACAAATTCAGAGCTTTAAAAATCGAAAATCTGCAACTATGCTCCGATTTCGATGATTGATACATCTATCAACAGGTACTGAGACCTGTAATTCTGATGCCAACGGGTATTTAGATCGTTCGAATAATTCTACACATTTTGTGTGTAGATTCGATGATTGATACCTCTATCAATAGGTACTGAGACCTGTAATTGTGATGCCAACGGGTATTTAGATCGCTCGAATATTTCTACACGTTTTGTTGAAAATTTAATTTTATTGAAAATCAACTGAACTATAGCCCACAAATTCAGAGCTTTAAAAATCGAAAATCTGCAATTATGCTCCGATTTCGATGATTGATACCTCTATCAATAGGTACTGAGACCTGTAATTGTGATTCCAACGGGTATTTAGATCGCTCGAATATTTCTACACGTTTTGTTGAAAATTTAATTTTATTGAAAATCAACTGAACTATAGCCCACAAATTCAGAGCTTTAAAAATCGAAAATCTGCAATTATGCTCCGATTTCGATGATTGATACCTCTATCAATAGGTACTGAGACCTGTAATTGTGATGCTAATAGGTATTTAGATCGTTCGAAAATGTCTACACATTTTCTAGAAAATTTAATTTTATTGAAAATCAACTGAACTATAGCCCACAAATTCAGAGCTTTAAAAATCGAAAATCTGCAATTATGCTCCGATTTCGATGATTGATACATCTATCAACAGGTACTGAGACCGGTAATTGTGATGCCAACAGTTAGTTAGATCGTTTGAATATTTCTACACATTTTGTGGAAAATTTAATTTTATTGAAAATCAACTGAACTATAGCCCACAAATTCAGAGCTTTAAAAATCTAAAATCTGCAATTATGCTCCGATTTCGATGATTGATACCTCTATCAATAGGTACTGAGACCTGTAATTGTGATTCCAACGGGTATTTAGATCGTTCGAATATTTCTACACGTTTTGTTGAAAATTTAATTTTATTGAAAATCAACTGAACTATAGCCCACAAATTCAGAGCTTTAAAAATCGAAAATCTGCAACTATGCTCCGATTTCGATGATTGATACATCTATCAACAGATACTGAGACCTGTAATTGTGATGCCAACGGGTATTTAGATCGCTCGAATATTTCTACACGTTTTGTTGAAAATTTAATTTTATTGAAAATCAACTGAACTATAGCCCACAAATTCAGAGCTTTAAAAATCGAAAATCTGCAATTATGCTCCGATTTCGATGATTGATACCTCTATCAATAGGTACTGAGACCTGTAATTGTGATGCCAACGGGTATTTAGATCGCTCGAATATTTCTACACGTTTTGTTGAAAATTTAATTTTATTGAAAATCAACTGAACTATAGCCCACAAATTCAGAGCTTTAAAAATCGAAAATCTGCAATTATGCTCCGATTTCGATGATTGATACCTCTATCAATAGGTACTGAGACCTGTAATTGTGATTCCAACGGGTATTTAGATCGTTCGAATATTTCTACACGTTTTGTGGAAAATTTAATTTTATTGAAAATCAACTGAACTATAGCCCACAAATTCAGAGCTTTAAAAATCGAAAATCTGCAATTATGCTCCGATTTCGATGATTGATACATCTATCAACAGGTACTGAGACCTGTAATTGTGATGCCAACGGGTATTTAGATCGCTCGAATATTTCTACACGTTTTGTTGAAAATTTAATTTTATTGAAAATCAACTGAACTATAGCCCACAAATTCAGAGCTTTAAAAATCGAAAATCTGCAACTATGCTCCGATTTCGATGATTGATACATCTATCAACAGGTACTGAGACCTGTAATTGTGATGCCAACGGGTATTTAGATCGTTCGAATAATTCTACACATTTTGTAGAAAATTTAATTTTATTGAAAATCAACTGAACTATGGCCCACAAATTCAGAGCTTTAAAAATCGAAAATCTGCAATTATGCTCCGATTTCGATGATTGATACATCTATCAACAGGTACTGAGACCTGTAATTGTGATGCCAACAGTTAGTTAGATCGTTTGAATATTTCTACACATTTTGTGGAAAATTTAATTTTATTGAAAATCAACTGAACTATAGCCCACAAATTCACAGCTTTAAAAATCGAAAATATGCAATTATGCTCCGATTTCGATGATTGATACATCTATCAACAGGTACTGAGACCTGTAATTGTGATGCCAACAGTTAGTTAGATCGTTTGAATATTTCTACACATTTTGTAGAAAATTTAATTTTATTGAAAATCAACTGAACTATAGCCCACAAATTCAGAGCTTTAAAAATCTAAAATCTGCAATTATGCTCCGATTTCGATGATTGATACCTCTATCAATAGGTACTGAGACCTGTAATTGTGATGCCAACGGGTATTTAGATCGTTCGAATATTTCTACACGTTTTGTGGAAAATTTAATTTTATTGAAAATCAACTGAACTATAGCCCACAAATTCAGAGCTTTAAAAATCGAAAATCTGCAATTATGCTCCGATTTCGATGATTGATACATCTATCAACAGGTACTGAGACCTGTAATTGTGATGCCAACGGGTAGTTAGATCGTTTGAATATTTCTACACATTTTGTAGAAAATTTAATTTTATTGAAAATCAACTGAACTATAGCCCACAAATTCAGAGCTTTAAAAATCGAAAATCTGCAACTATGCTCCGATTTCGATGATTGATACATCTATCAACAGGTACTGAGACCTGTAATTGTGTTGCCAACGGGTATTTAGATCGTTCGAATATTTCTACACATTTTGTAGAAAATTTAATTTTATTGAAAATCAACTGAACTATAGCCCACAAATTCAGAGCTTTAAAAATCGAAAATCTGCAATTATGCTCCGATTTCGATGATTGATACCTCTATCAATAGGTACTGAGACCTGTAATTGTGATGCAAACGGGTATTTAGATCGCTCGAATATTTCTACACGTTTTGTGGAAAATTTAATTTTATTGAAAATCAACTGAACTATAGCCCACAAATTCAGAGCTTTAAAAATCGAAAATCTGCAATTATGCTCCGATTTCGATGATTGATACCTCTATCAATAGGTGCTGAGACCTGTAATTGTGATGCCAACGGGTATTTAGATCGTCCGAATATTTCTACACATTTTGTGGAAAATTTAATTTTATTGAAAATCAACTGAACTATAGCCCACAAATTCAGAGCTTTAAAAATCGAAAATCTGCAATTATGCTCCGATTTCGATGATTGATACCTCTATCAATAGGTACTGAGACCTGTAATTGTGATGCCAACGGGTATTTAGATCGCTCGAATATTTCTACACGTTTTGTGGAAAATTTAATTTTATTGAAAATCAACTGAACTATAGCCCACAAATTCAGAGCTTTAAAAATCGAAAATCTGCAATTATGCTCCGATTTCGATGATTGATACATCTATCAACAGGTACTGAGACCTGTAATTGTGATGCCAACGGGTATTTAGATCGCTCGAATATTTCTACACGTTTTGTGGAAAATTTAATTTTATTGAAAATCAACTGAACTATAGCCCACAAATTCAGAGCTTTAAAAATCGAAAATCTGCAATTATGCTCCGATTTCGATGATTGATACATCTATCAACAGGTACTGAGACCTGTAATTGTGATGCCAACGGGTAGTTAGATCGTTTGAATATTTCTACACATTTTGTAGAAAATTTAATTTTATTGAAAATCAACTGAACTATAGCCCACAAATTCAGAGCTTTAAAAATCGAAAATCTGAAATTATGCTCCGATTTCGATGATTGATACATCTATCAACAGGTACTGAGACCTGTAATTGTGATGCAAACGGGTATTTAGATCGTTTGAATATTTCTAAACATTTTGTAGAAAATTTAATTTTATTGAAAATCAACTGAACTATAGCCCACAAATTCAGAGCTTTAAAAATCGAAAATCTGCAACTATGCTCCGATTTCGATGATTGATACATCTATCAACAGGTACTGAGACCTGTAATTGTGATGCCAACGGGTAGTTAGATCGTTTGAATATTTCTACACATTTTGTAGAAAATTTAATTTTATTGAAAATCAACTGAACTATATATAGCCCACAAATTCAGAGCTTTAAAAAATCGAAAACCTGCAATTATGCTTCGATTTCGATGATTGATACATCTATCAACAGGTACTGAGACCTGTAATTGTGATGCCAACAGTTAGTTAGATCGTTTGAATATTTGTACACGTTTTGTGGAAAATTTAATTTTATTGAAAATCAACTGAACTATAGCCCACAAATTCAGAGCTTTAAAAATCGAAAATCTGCAATTATGCTCCGATTTCGATGATTGATACCTCTATCAATAGGTACTGAGACCTGTAATTGTGATGCCAACGGGTATTTAGATCGCTCGAATATTTCTACACGTTTTTTGGAAAATTTAATTTTATTGAAAATCAACTGAACTATAGCCCACAAATTCAGAGCTTTAAAAATCGAAAATCTGCAATTATGCTTCGATTTCGATGATTGATGCCTCTATCAATAGGTGCTGAGACCTGTAATTGTGATGCCAACGGGTATTTAGATCGCTCGAATATTTCTACACGTTTTGTGGAAAATTTAATTTTATTGAAAATCAACTGAACTATAGCCCACAAATTCAGAGCTTTAAAAATCGAAAATCTGCAATTATGCTCCGATTTCGATGATTGATACCTCCATCAATAGGTACTGAGACCTGTAATTGTGATGCCAACGGGTATTTAGATCGCTCGAATATTTCTACACGTTTTGTGGAAAATTTAATTTTATTGAAAATCAACTGAACTATAGCCCACAAATTCAGAGCTTTAAAAATCGAAAATCTGCAATTATGCTCCGATTTCGATGATTGATACATCTATCAACAGGTACTGAGACCTGTAATTGTGATGCCAACGGGTATTTAGATCGTTCGAATATTTCTACACATTTTGTAGAAAATTTAATTTTATTGAAAATCAACTGAACTATAGCCCACAAATTCAGAGCTTAAAAAATCGAAAATCTGCAATTATGCTCCGATTTCGATGATTGATACATCTATCAACAGGTACTGAGACCTGTAATTGTGATGCCAACAGTTAGTTAGATCGTTTGAATATTTCTACACATTTTGTGGAAAATTTAATTTTATTGAAAATCTACTGAACTATAGCCCACAAATTCAGAGCTTTAAAAATCTAAAATCTGCAATTATGCTCCGATTTCGATGATTGATACCTCTATCAATAGGTACTGAGACCTGTAATTGTGATGCCAACGGGTATTTAGATCGTTCGAATATTTCTACACGTTTTGTGGAAAATTTAATTTTATTGAAAATCAACTGAACTATAGCCCACAAATTCAGAGCTTTAAAAATCGAAAATCTGCAATTATGCTCCGATTTCGATGATTGATACATCTATCAACAGGTACTGAGACCTGTAATTGTGATGCCAACGGGTAGTTAGATCGTTTGAATATTTCTACACATTTTGTAGAAAATTTAATTTTATTGAAAATCAACTGAACTATAGCCCACAAATTCAGAGCTTTAAAAATCGAAAATCTGCAACTATGCTCCGATTTCGATGATTGATACATCTATCAACAGGTACTGAGACCTGTAATTGTGTTGCCAACGGGTATTTAGATCGTTCGAATATTTCTACACATTTTGTAGAAAATTTAATTTTATTGAAAATCAACTGAACTATAGCCCACAAATTCAGAGCTTTAAAAATCGAAAATCTGCAATTATGCTCCGATTTCGATGATTGATACCTCTATCAATAGGTACTGAGACCTGTAATTGTGATGCAAACGGGTATTTAGATCGCTCGAATATTTCTACACGTTTTGTGGAAAATTTAATTTTATTGAAAATCAACTGAACTATAGCCCACAAATTCAGAGCTTTAAAAATCGAAAATCTGCAATTATGCTCCGATTTCGATGATTGATACCTCTATCAATAGGTGCTGAGACCTGTAATTGTGATGCCAACGGGTATTTAGATCGTCCGAATATTTCTACACATTTTGTGGAAAATTTAATTTTATTGAAAATCAACTGAACTATAGCCCACAAATTCAGAGCTTTAAAAATCGAAAATCTGCAATTATGCTCCGATTTCGATGATTGATACCTCTATCAATAGGTACTGAGACCTGTAATTGTGATGCCAACGGGTATTTAGATCGCTCGAATATTTCTACACGTTTTGTGGAAAATTTAATTTTATTGAAAATCAACTGAACTATAGCCCACAAATTCAGAGCTTTAAAAATCGAAAATCTGCAATTATGCTCCGATTTCGATGATTGATACATCTATCAACAGGTACTGAGACCTGTAATTGTGATGCCAACGGGTATTTAGATCGCTCGAATATTTCTACACGTTTTGTGGAAAATTTAATTTTATTGAAAATCAACTGAACTATAGCCCACAAATTCAGAGCTTTAAAAATCGAAAATCTGCAATTATGCTCCGATTTCGATGATTGATACATCTATCAACAGGTACTGAGACCTGTAATTGTGATGCCAACGGGTAGTTAGATCGTTTGAATATTTCTACACATTTTGTAGAAAATTTAATTTTATTGAAAATCAACTGAACTATAGCCCACAAATTCAGAGCTTTAAAAATCGAAAATCTGAAATTATGCTCCGATTTCGATGATTGATACATCTATCAACAGGTACTGAGACCTGTAATTGTGATGCAAACGGGTATTTAGATCGTTTGAATATTTCTAAACATTTTGTAGAAAATTTAATTTTATTGAAAATCAACTGAACTATAGCCCACAAATTCAGAGCTTTAAAAATCGAAAATCTGCAACTATGCTCCGATTTCGATGATTGATACATCTATCAACAGGTACTGAGACCTGTAATTGTGATGCCAACGGGTAGTTAGATCGTTTGAATATTTCTACACATTTTGTAGAAAATTTAATTTTATTGAAAATCAACTGAACTATATATAGCCCACAAATTCAGAGCTTTAAAAAATCGAAAACCTGCAATTATGCTTCGATTTCGATGATTGATACATCTATCAACAGGTACTGAGACCTGTAATTGTGATGCCAACAGTTAGTTAGATCGTTTGAATATTTGTACACGTTTTGTGGAAAATTTAATTTTATTGAAAATCAACTGAACTATAGCCCACAAATTCAGAGCTTTAAAAATCGAAAATCTGCAATTATGCTCCGATTTCGATGATTGATACCTCTATCAATAGGTACTGAGACCTGTAATTGTGATGCCAACGGGTATTTAGATCGCTCGAATATTTCTACACGTTTTTTGGAAAATTTAATTTTATTGAAAATCAACTGAACTATAGCCCACAAATTCAGAGCTTTAAAAATCGAAAATCTGCAATTATGCTTCGATTTCGATGATTGATGCCTCTATCAATAGGTGCTGAGACCTGTAATTGTGATGCCAACGGGTATTTAGATCGCTCGAATATTTCTACACGTTTTGTGGAAAATTTAATTTTATTGAAAATCAACTGAACTATAGCCCACAAATTCAGAGCTTTAAAAATCGAAAATCTGCAATTATGCTCCGATTTCGATGATTGATACCTCCATCAATAGGTACTGAGACCTGTAATTGTGATGCCAACGGGTATTTAGATCGCTCGAATATTTCTACACGTTTTGTGGAAAATTTAATTTTATTGAAAATCAACTGAACTATAGCCCACAAATTCAGAGCTTTAAAAATCGAAAATCTGCAATTATGCTCCGATTTCGATGATTGATACATCTATCAACAGGTACTGAGACCTGTAATTGTGATGCCAACGGGTATTTAGATCGTTCGAATATTTCTACACATTTTGTAGAAAATTTAATTTTATTGAAAATCAACTGAACTATAGCCCACAAATTCAGAGCTTAAAAAATCGAAAATCTGCAATTATGCTCCGATTTCGATGATTGATACATCTATCAACAGGTACTGAGACCTGTAATTGTGATGCCAACAGTTAGTTAGATCGTTTGAATATTTCTACACATTTTGTGGAAAATTTAATTTTATTGAAAATCAACTGAACTATAGCCCACAAATTCAGAGCTTTAAAAATCGAAAATCTGCAGTTATGCTCCGATTTCGATGATTGATACCTCTATCAATAGGTACTGAGACCTGTAATTGTGATGCCAACGGGTATTTAGATCGTTCGAATATTTCTACACGTTTTGTGGAAAATTTAATTTTATTGAAAATCAACTGAACTATAGCCCACAAATTCAGAGCTTTAAAAATCGAAAATCTGCAATTATGCTCCGATTTCGATGATTGATACATCTATCAACAGGTACTGAGACCTGTAATTGTGATGCCAACGGGTATTTAGATCGTTCGATTATTTCTACACGTTTTGTAGAAAATTTAATTTTATTGAAAATCAACTGAACTATAGCCCACAAATTCAGAGCTTTAAAAATCGAAAATCTGCAATTATGCTCCGATTTTGATGATTGATACATCTATCAACAGGTACTGAGACCTGTAATTGTGATGCCAACGGGTATTTAGATCGTTCGATTATTTCTACACGTTTTGTAGAAAATTTAATTTTATTGAAAATCAACTGAACTATAGCCCACAAATTCAGAGCTTTAAAAATCGAAAATCTGCAATTATGCTCCGATTTCGATGATTGATACCTCTATCAATAGGTACTGAGACCTGTAATTGTAACTTAGCCATTTCTTATCCGATTTTGAATATTTCTACACGTTTTGTGGAAAATTTAATTTTATTGAAAATCAACTGAACTATAGCCCACAAATTCAGAGCTTTAAAAATCGAAAATCTGCAATTATGCTCCGATTTCGATGATTGATACCTCTATCAATAGGTACTGAGACCTGTAATTGTAACTTAGCCATTTCTTATCCGATTTTGATGAAATTCAGCATGTACAATGGAAATGGGATTCTAAAATGATTTTTGGGTGAAGTTCTGGAATATGGCCAACTAGGAAGGAACTTGGATATTTCTGAACCTATTTTAGTGAAATTTGGTATGCGGAATGGAAATGTGATTCTAAAATTATTTTTAGATAAAGTTCTGGAATATGGCCAATTAGGACGGAACTTGGCGATTTCTTATCCGATGTTGATGAAATTTAGCATGTACGATGGAAATGGGATTCTAAAATGATTTTTGGATAAAGTTCTCGAATATGGCCAATTAGGAAGGAACTTAGTCAATACTTTTCTGATTTTGATGAAAAACAACACGTACTATGGAAATGTGATTTTAAAATGATTTTTGGATAAAGTTCTGTAATATTGCCAACTAGGAAGGAACTTGGATATTTCTTATACGATTGTTTGTGAATTAAGAACAGAACACCACTTTAGTTTAATCAATTTTTTATTTTTTATTCAATTAATTCATAATACAAAACTATTAACTTATTCACTGTATTACACAATAAATCCTTTTAACTTCATGTTAGTTGAGTGCAAACTGTCTCCCAGGTCATAAATCTGGAAATAAACAAAAACCTTAAATTAGAGTAATAACTGTAGACTTACCATTCATTTTGTTGTAGCTGTAACAAAACATAAATTTTAATTAGCATTCGTCACCTGTAAAACAAATAATATTTAGTTTATAAAATTGTAACATATTGATTTATATAATTTATAAAATGGATACTTATCTTTGCTAACTAAAAAATGCAAAAACCAGAAAACCAAATCGATTTGATTATATGTACACAAACACTAAAGAGAGACTGTCAATTAATTGTAAACAATTTGTCAATCAATTTTGTAATAGATTCTTAGGAACAATTCGGTTCATTAAGTTTTATAGTACTTATGCTATAATTTACAGATTTACCCGGTTAAATTAAGTTGCTATAAAAAATTCTTGACAACTTGGAAATAAAAGAAATTCTTGCTCTCTTCCTAAACAACTGGCGATAAGTACAGACGTATAAACAAAAATTAACAAAATTAAAAATTCAAATATTATACTTTAATTTTATTCTACAATAAATTATAAATAATTGTAAACTTTTGTGTTTGTAATTGGTGTTGAGATACGAGTATACAACAAGTGGCATACAATTACCTCCGAGTTATAAATTATAATTATAAAATCACACGATCAGCAGCATTGCTCATCATACGAAACAAAAGTCAACCATCTTCACACATCTTTACATACAACGATTTTGATGAAATTTAGCATGTATGTATGTACAATGAAAATGCAGTTTTAAAATGATTTTTAGATTAAGTTGTGCAATATGGCACATTGTATGTTACAATCGCTATTAAAGTATTCCAAAAACGTCATTAAGATTATACCAGAATACGAACTGGATCTCACTACATCAATCATGATATTCGGAGACTTTAATGTTAATGTATCGCAAAACCGCTCGTTGACCGACTTCATGCTCAGCGAGTTTAATTTATCTTACATCGAAACTTCTGCAACAACGCTAGGTAATACATGTATTGATTTAACGTTTACAAGAAATCTCGATGTATCCTGTATGCCATTTGTTTCATACTTTTCGTATTACAGACCTATCTTTAATAAAGTTATAATACAGTAAAACATAGAAATCTGAAGGACTTCTTAGTGTTCAAAAATGATTATGGCATATACATACAATACGCTCAAAGAAAATAGTACTCGTAACGTACACGTATTCACGTCAAATACACGGCTGTATTTACGACACAGCCACACCCCCATTTTTTTTTCTTTCTATATATATTGAGTTTCATGTAATTTTTCTTTTAATCTTTCTGTAAACCATATTGAATAAACACAGAATAAACTAAAACTGCGTTTCACTTTATTAGAATTCAATGCGTCACACGCACTTTCTCACGAAAAATCTTAACTATCAGTTAACACCTTAAACGGATCACCTTACGTATGGTTCGCGAATATATTTACCGCCTTCGGGATCCCGGTTGAGCCCCCATGTAGGAAAATCGGTTTGGTTAAAATAAAAATGCAGCAACTAAATTTAATTTATTTATTGATGATTGACAGGTCAAGGCTAAAAAAATTCGGGGTAGGCTGTGTCATGTGTCTTTTACACGGCCGTAGGTGTTTTCCGTGATAACGTTTATAAGAGGTGCGAGAAATGACACGATGTATGGGTTTGTTAAAATAAATGTCTTTATTATTAACATCATGAAATGAGAGTACAGGTATTGTTTGCAAATGATAAAGTACTGGGCAATGGGATGAGAAGTACAATATGAAGCGCAGGGTCTCAGCGGAGATTTTAATTTGTTTTATTTTGTTTTATTTTTCGTTTATTTATTTATATTAAATTAAGTGAATGATGTACATCTTTGATAATTAGTTCATTAATGCGGTGGCTCTTCGGCAATATAATTGGATGTTTGGCTGAATAACGTAATTCTGAATGTCGCAATCGACCGCCAACACGAAGTACACCTTTTTCATCAATAAATGGATCTAATGTTTTTAATTTTGAAGTGTTGCTAACATGACCATATTTACATAGGTCGGCTATATCATGTGTAAATTTAATACGTTGTACAAGTTTATATATAATTTGTTCCGCCCTCAGCAATTCATTAAGTATTATCACTCCTTTGATTTTATTATTGTCAATTAATGATCTTTTTCCAAAACGTAACATATAAACAAAAATTCTTTTTAGCTTAAAAATTGATGAACATGACATGAATAATTGTTCGAATGGGTCTGGTTGTATCTGTTGAATTCCAAACATTTGTGTTCTTGGCTCTAATAGTTCCGGATTAACTGTTGCCGCTGGATCTGGGGGTTCAGGCCACCAACTATCGTCCTTTCCCAACCATTCTGACCCCTTCCACCACAGCTGCATCGAGCTTATTTTCTGAGGTAGTAGACCTCGCGTAATCATATCGGCCGGATTATGCTTGGAGGGAACATAATTCCATTGATGTCGTGGAACTACGTCTAATAAATATGACGTGCGGTTGGCAATAAAGGTTTTCCATCGTCGAGGAATATCGAACAACCATTTCAGCACCGTCGTCGAATCAGTCCATGCAAATATTTGAACAGGATTTTCTGGGAACAATTCGGTTTTGACGAAACTCACTAGTTTCCCCAACATATAAGCGCCGCACAATTCCAATCTCGGTAAACTTATTTGTTTGACTGGTGCAACTTTGCCCTTTGCACATATTAAATTGGTGGTAACTTTTCCGTGTGAATCACTCACTCGTAAGAATACTGCACATCCGTAAGCCTTTTCTGAGGCATCACAAAAGGCATGTAATTGAATAGATTTAGTACCAGGGGATTTGTGGTAGCATCGTGGTATTTCAATTTGGTTTAAATGGATAAGTTGAGAATATGTGGCTTCAAATTCATTTTGTATAGTACTTGGTAGTGGCAAATCCCAATCTAATTTTAGCATCCAGAAACTTTTCAGTATAATTTTGAACACTCTGATAGTGGGAGTTATCCATCCCAACGGATCATATACTCGTGAAATTTCAGACAATACCTTACGTTTAGTCCATACGGAGGTTTGCTTGAGTTGGACCTTGAATGAAATGGTGTCTGTTCTTGAATTCCACAAAATGCCGAGGGTTTTAGCATTGCTCTCTTCTTCAATTAATTTTGGATTTAACTCGATATCATTTTCATCAAATGAATTGAGTACGGTTTGTGAATTGGATCGCCATTTCCGCAGATGAAGCTCTCTTTCCTCCAGTATTAAAGTGATTTCTGCCTTTAACCGTAGTGCTTCCTCGTCTGAATCTGCTCCTGACAGCAAATCATCCATATAGAAGTCGTGTAATATTGCTTTCGATGCTGATGGAAACTTATTTGAATGCTCCTCCGCGATTCGTTTCAATGTACGAATAGCGAGATATGGTGAACAATTCATACCATATGTAACCGTTTGCAGCTGATATACCTGGATACTTTGATCGACATTATCTCGCCATAGTACCAGTTGGTAGTTTGCATCGTCCTTGTGTACCATTATTTGCCGGTACATCTTTTCTACGTCGGCTACGAATACGATTTGATGTTTTCGAAAACGTAACATGATGGTGACTAAATCATCTTGTAGTTTTGTTCCGGTATACATCACGTCATTCAAGGAAATAGCCGTACTTGTTTTGCATGATGCATCAAATACTACGCGCAGTCGAGTCGTTGTACTTTCCTTGTAGATCGCATGGTGTGGTATGAAATATCGTTTGTTGTTAGCATCAGGAATAGTAGACCATTCTAGCTGTTTCATATGATTCAGGGTTATATATTCATTCATGAACTCAGTATATCCTTTTTTCAATTCAGGATCCTGTTGAAACTTACGCTCCATTGATAATAATCTTCTTTTGGCATTGTTGTACGAATCGCTTAGCTGTTCACGTTCTTCTTTGAATGGAATTCTCACCTGAATGCGACCGCTAGTTATTGTTAAAGTGGTATTGTTATAATATGTCTCACAAAACTGTTCCTCTTTGATTGGTTGAATGCGACTTGGTAAATCCTCGATTTCCCAAAATCGTCTTAATAAATTGTTTAATTCATCATAATTAATTTCTCTTCGTGATTCATTTGTAGATATATTATAACTGTTGGTTTGTGGAATGTTTGAAGTAACGCTACCAGCTACTAACCACCCGAATTGTGACTGTTGAAGCGGTGGTAGGTGTGGTACGTGTAACTGTTTGTGACCAATGATATCAAAGAAAAATTCTATTCCAATTAAGAAATCGATCGTTCCTGGTTGAAAAAACTGTGGATCCGCTAGGCCAAGTGTTTCGTAACTATTGTGTGTTGAAACAGCTAGCAAACTATTTGGTAACTTGGCGCCGATTGATTTTACAATTAAGGCATGAACAACTATAGTGTAAAGAGGATTTACACGTGATTGTATACAAAGTGTCGTTCTGCCCTTCTTGATACCCGCTGATACTGCTGCCGTAAACTTGAACATTAGATTTTTCACGCTTTAGGCCTAGGTGTTGTACGAATGTTTCGGATATAAAAGATGACTGAGATCCGGAATCCAGTAAAACTCGAGCTGGTATGTATTCTCCACTGCGTGACTGTACTCGAATGATAACAGTAGGTAATATTATTTGAGCAATCGATTGTTGCTGCATGTATAACTGGGTTGCTGCATTTTGATTATTTGTTGCGTTTGATGAGCTTTTCGGTGTCTGATTAAGAGGTGTTTGTTGTGTGGCAATGTGTTTTGTCTGTGAAGTAGATGATTGATCGCTGGTTTCTAGACAATTCGACTTTGATTGATCGATGAATGTTGAGTTAACCATTGTTTGTTGAGGTGAAGCTGAATCTACGTGTCGGTGTAACAGAGAATGATGTCGTCGTCTACAAATTAAGCAGGAAGTTTTAGATAAACATTGTGTAACAAAATGTCCTTTCCTGAAGCAATTATGACATAAGCGCTGTTCATTCGCTAATTTAATTCGTTCTTCTAAACTAAGGTTACGAAATGATGGACACTTGTACAGTAGATGATCACCTTTACATGCGTAGCAAATGGTTCTTGATGTTGATTGTGGTTGCCAAGTTTGTTCAACTAGAAATGACTTGGTTAATTGTGTTGGCATAGTTTTCTTCTCTTGTATGTTGCAGGATTCAAGGGTATCGCATCTTATGTTTAAAAATTCCAAAAATTCGATAAATGTGGGATGAGGTTTTCAACAGAATCTCATGCCCATAGCTGCTTCGTATCATTATCCACCTTTTGCAATAACAAATGTATCAACCAAGGATCTCGCAATTCTTCTTCTGGTCCAATGGTTCTAAGAGCACGTACGATTTCATCCGACTGATCGTATAGCCGACGTAGGTCTTTGAAGTTTGCTGTTTTACATACCTTTTGATCTAGAAACGATTGGATAAGTGTAGATACAATTGGCTTTGGCTTGTTGTATCGAGCTTCCAACTTTTGCCATGCTTCTGCATAATTGTCATCCGTAGTGGTGATGTGCCGAATCAATCCAGCCGCTTCACCGCGTAATAATGTTTTAAGTTGCTGCAATTTTTGAGCACCCTTTAGCTGTGGATGGTTGTGGATTGCGGTTACATAAAGGTCTCTGAAGGACGGCCACATTTTATAATCACCACTAAAAGGTTCCACATTAATTTTTGGTAATTTAATGGTTGAAGTTGTATTCAGACTTTCATAGAAGGTTTTCTGTTGTGTCACAAATGTTTCTAACGTTTCATTCAAATCATCCGTTAATTTACTGTTGGATGGCTTCACACCTGTAAGTTTTACCAACACATCTTCCATTAACGTTCTCGCTTCATAATATTGAGCATCAACTTTAGGTGTGACGGACTCATAATCCTTATATTCCGCCAGGGTATCTTCTAACTCATGGAAATGTTCATAATGTTTTTCCAAATGCGTCAATCGTGAACGAACTGCATTCTCGCTAGTTTTACCATCCATTTGCTTCGCGAAAGTCAAAATGGCTTCTATTTGACTTGTTATTCGGTTTCTTATTCTAATCGTACGATCCATCACTGTTATAATTTTCACTGCACTGTTAATCACGCTGGTTATTGCTAATGTACCACGGTATCACTGTTATAATTTAAATTGTACCGTTAATCACGTTTCCTATCACAAATCTACGCCTGAGATTTTAACGATACACCTTGTGGTACTGGTATATGTATGTACACTTCGCACGTATTACCGTTATAATTTAAACAACTTATGGTTCAAAATTTTCCAATTTAATTTTGATGAAAATGTGATAAGATTATATATGAATAAATTAAATGGCTACTTATCTTAATTTGCTTATGCGTGATTATAGCTGGATATTAATTGAGCCGGATCATTCTCAATCCGCATTTCCGTTAAATTGTTTTAGTGGTTCCGTTAAACGTTTTCCAGAATTGTTGTGGCCGTTATACGTTAATAACTGTTCAAGTTGCGTATTTGAGCAGTATTTTATAATCACTATTCACACACGAAATACTACAATGTTCCGTTTTAATTAATACGCACAATGCACATACAAATTTTCTAAATTGTCCCGGGTTTCGGCACCAAAAATATGTTCACGACATGCGTAAACATATAATAATTTTTAATATTTTAATTTGTTTTATTTTGTTTTATTTTTCGTTTATTTATTTTAAATTAATTTCACAATCACCTCACAATATGACACCGTATTACAATTAATAAAAATGAGACGCTCAGCTCGATGGTTACAACAATAATAATAATTCTTTTTTTTTTTTTATTTTATATAAATCAACAACAAATGAGTGCGAGTAATCTATTACATCCTTTTCTCTGTATTTGGAATATTAACATAATTGTACTTAATTACTGTGTTTAGAATGAGAACTAAAACATCGTAAGTATAAAGTTAAATTAACATTTTGGAAAGTATACAGTTTTAAGAATCAATTTAAATAAATTAAATATTTGTTTACATTTTTAGGATATTTTGATTTACATTAAAGACAAGCACAATTAAATGTTTTAAGAAAGATTTAATATAGATTAAATTTTTGTTTTCAGAACAATTAGTAATTCTATTTCTAACATAAGTGTCTCCCAAAGCCGCCGAGGCTAGTGTGATGGACACGCAGTCTAGGTCAAATATATATCAGAGTCCATACTGTAATATAATCTATCAGATCAAGCATTCCCCCTTTATAGTGCTCTCTAGCATTGTAAATCGCCACTTTGTAGATCTAAATTTTAATTAAAATTTATGTGAAAATTAATTATTTTAATTTACAATAAATTATCTGCCACAGTTTCTTTACGCACAAATTAGTACTAGAATTGCTCCGATCAGATGAGGCTTGAGGGGTTTTCTCGCTACAGTGATCTCAAGCATTGTGAATCGCTATTGGGTAGTTTGTAATTTTAATTAAAATTTATGTGGAGATTAATTATTTTAACCACAGTTTCTGTATGCACAAATTAATACAAGAATTGCTCCGATCAGATGAGGGGTTCTCTCGCTACAGTGCTCTCAAGCATTGTAAATCGCTGTTTTGTACTTTGTAATTATTATTAAAATTCATGTGGAGATTAATCATTTTAATTTAAAATAAATTATCTGCCACAATATTATTAAGCACAAATTAATACTCGAATTGATTCGATCTGATGAGGCATTCTCTCAATCTCTATAAATCCTTATTTTGTAGTTAGAATTTTTAATTAAAATTTATGTGATGATTAATTAATTTAATTAAAAATAAATTAACCACCACTGGTTTTTTACGCAAAGATTGACATCATCTGATCTCCGATCGGATGGGCCATTCTCTCGCTACACTGGCTCAAGCATTTAAATCGGTCGAAATCAAAGGATCGCGGCGCGGGTTCCTTTGCCGCCGGATGACGTCATTGCAATAATATTATGTGTGACACATAAAGCCGAAGGACCAATCTAAGCAATCATATTTTTAAATTAAAGGTAATGCTTATAGTTAATGAGTAATTGCCCCCGACCAAGGGTTACATTTCGGGTCAGTTTTCTGAACATGCGGTATAAAACGTTATCACGTCAAAAACATTTTTTGAGATACAATTGAAATTACATAAATCATGTACTCTAATACAAATAGTATATAATATCGTTAATACATAACGTAAAGTGATTCTTTGATAATATTTTAAATGGAATCATAGGGTGATCCCACTTATATATGTATGTAGTTATTGTTCAATTATGTTTATGATGAATTAATATGTTTTTATAATTTCAAATAATCAAATCTATTTTTTACCCTGAAAACAGTTTAAAGCGGGCAATTAGTTTAAACTCTGTTATATTTAATTTTTATATTCAACTAAATTTATGCATTCTGGTTTAAAAAACAAATTATTGTAGTAAAAAGCCAAACCATAAAACAGAAAAATAAGTACTTATCGAAAATTCAAACAAAGAACTTAACAAAGCATCTTATTCACAAAATATCTATGTTTTATTCAATCTAAAAATTTGTAAAATAAAATAATCTTCGAATAAATAATATCGATTTTTCAGAATCGATTCAAAAATTCAATTCAAAATTTCGGTCTACTCTGGTTTCATTTATATGGTATACTAATCGAATTTGGAAGTTATGTATGTAAGTTGAAATTGAATGAAAACGTTACTCATTACATACATATAATGAAGGTACGTTCAGTTTAAAAAAAACGAAAACAGTTTATAAACACCAAAACTAATTTAAATAGTTTATTAAAAATAAATAAAAACAAATTTTCATTCTTCGTTGAAACGGAAGAACAGGTGTTTTTCTCTCTCCTTACATAAAATATTTTCTAAATATTTTCTTTTTTTCTTTTGAATTTTATTTGATTTTATGATATTCTTCTAGTTTATAAAGATATGTATATAGTATGATTGTCACTTGACAAACCATAAATTATCAGTGTGTCACTTTAGGGTAATAATCGTACGTCATAATTTGAGTGTTTGTTTTGTATGAAGGTGTTTGGGGATTTGTGTGTGTGTGGGTGAGTATATGTACGTTTATATGTATGTGTAAGATAGCCTATTACGACCTATCGACCTATCACGCGAAAAGAACGTGCTCACGATTTTTACCTACATTCTCGCACGTTTGGCGGAAAGTTAGCTTCGTACTGTGTTGTAAATTATTGATTTAAATTTTAAGGTAATTAAAAGTATTTAATTTCATCGAATTTTTTAAATTGTTTTTTGCCAAAGAAGTGGAACCGTATGTTGAAAAAATCACTTACGTCAGCTTTTGAATAAAAAGAGAATTGGGTTCGTGAACTGCTTCAAAAACATTTAAAATTGATCTTAGGTACAAGCATTAATATATAAATATAAAATCCCTATCAAACGCTTTATGGTAAAATAAAATAATATTTTATGCACTCTAAATCACCAAATCCTGTTTTCTTATAAACGTAACATCGCTATTAAGTCGACATTTTAAATTTTTGTTATGACCATATTCCGTAATACGATATTTTTCAGATACTGATGCATGCCGACCCTGGTAATGCTATTTGCTCAGCACATAAACTATTAAAAGTGTTATAAAATTAAAATCAATTTCAAGCAGAGAAACACACCCAAACTAACTGTTATAATATCATAAATATTCGGTAAACAAATTATTTAACAGATGTCGTTCAATAAAGTGAAAGGTTCTTTTTATTTATTTCCAAACATAAAATTTAATTTTTTTTTGTGCATGATTCATCGTAAATTAAGAAATTACTTTATTAATTATTCTACATTATATCATAATCATCAATAATTAATTATGTACTATCTAGGTTAATTATGTACTATCTATGATTATGTCATTTTATGTACATAGTTATGTATTTTTTCGGGTGCTGCTTCCTAATAGAAATAGATACAAACCTAAGCAAAAATATTTCAGATACATATAAACCTTAGTAACATTAGTGGTTGGATTCGAGTGCATATTTTTAACATATTATTATATTCGTTATTATACAGTCTGTATCACATGTAACTAATTGTTTTTTTTATTTTACCTTATATACAATAGTTTCATCTCAATCTACTCTTTACTCTTTTTAATACAAATATATTTCGTTTATAAAATATTTTCGGGTACTGAAATTTTTTAGAAAATAAATAAAAATTAAAAATACGAAACATAAGAAACAAGTTAAGAAAGTTTTTATGTTTATAATTTTTACGCGTAAATTCCTCTCTACCGGCATCTAGTGATAAACTGTGTGATGTTTTACACTAAATATAGTCCATGTTTAGATCAGCTTTTTACCAGATGTCGATAATGAGGAGTAAAAATATTTTTGATAATTTTTTTTTTTTCGAAAAAATTAATTAAAATTATTATACGGACATTTAACGAAGCCTCAACTTAAGTGGACATAAACAAGTCATATTTGTAGGTCCTACATTGAGAAAAAAAATACCGTAGCGTTAACGAAGAGATTTTCGTTAATTCTTAACAGAAAAAAATCGTTAATGTTACAGAATTATTTTAATATAACGTAAACATCATTAATAATATTAAATAAAAAATATATAAATAACTAATATTCTTGAATACTACATATTTCAAATCGTTATTTATTAATTTGATAAATAACAAAATAAACTTTGCATTGAAAACTAGATTATTCATTTAACGAAACCTTTTGAATGATCTTAATTAACTTTCACGGCGAAGAACCCAGGTATGTTTCAATTAAACTACACTTTGGTTTTTAACAAAATATAATTTTTTTTATTTAATTAAGTTTGTTTATTACACCTAACGTTTCGAGCTGACATCCAACTCATTATCAAAGGTTAACTATTAACAAAATGAAAACATTAACATTAATATATTGAAAATTTAAAAAACTTATGGTTATTTGGTAAACTATTGTACTTAAATATATTATACTTACATAATAACTTAAACAATATATATTTTATCACATTTAAAAAAAACTTTAAAATTATTAAACATAAACTAGGCTTAAAACTATGTATTCTAATGTGTTATCCGTATAAATTGAAAGCTTGTTTCCATTGAAAGCAAGTTCAACCCAAGAAAAAATTATTATAAATTAACGAAACCTTCTTTATTCCAGTTTTTTATGTTTAAAGAATTTGAATAATATTTACAATATTTTTAATTTTTTTTATTTTCATTACCAATTTTATAACAAATAATCAACAAAAAATAATAATTGTACAAACAAACACGAAATTGGTAAGATAATTGCACCTTAAGTTTCAAAGAAACATGTGTCAGGTACAATGATTCTCTCTAATAATAATACAATGAATTTAACATCTAAAAGCTAAAGTTAACAAAATAATAAATTATGATACAAAACTTGTTTCTTTTCTTTTTTTATACACATATGTATTATACAAGAAATAATAAAATAGAAAACTATAATAGCACAAAAAATAGATGGTCAATTGCTTTGTTTAGTTTCAATCATATTTTGAGAGCTCTAGAGAAAGTGGAAAAGCTGCTGCACACTCGTATTTCCAACGGTAAGTTGCTAAAGATAATAGGTGAAGCCACACTAAAGAAACGTTTTACGAAACTCTAAATTAACATTTGGGACAAACTTTATACATTTAAAATTCAAACAAAGATTATAGGCCGAATAATTGACAAAGTTGTTCCCGCTGATGATATAAAAAAGCTTTAAAACCTTGAAAACATACATGTGTTGTAAAGGCATTATATCCAGCTCTTGAAATATAGGCCAAGATGGTGTTAGCACTGATTTAAAAGTCATTAGCCGCAAAACATGCTTCTGTCGCACGCAAGGCCCTTAATGTGCTCCTTCCAATTTAGGTTATAATCGATCATAACTCCTAAATATCTAATTTCATCAACCGAACTTATGGTGAAGCAGCCATTCAATGTACAACTTGGACTATTATTACAGCCAAATGCGTGATAGATAATTGGTATTTGGGATCTCTGGCTTGCCCTAAAAATGCATAACTTTAGTCTTGTCACTCAAAATCAAATTATGGGCTCCCAACCAAATCGCTAACATACTCAAGTCATGGTCAATATCAGTTAGGTTAGCATGATTATTGATGCCAGCATAAACAAATGAAAAGTCATCCGCATACGCAGTAAGGGTGCCACAAAAATGCTGATTGAAAATACCATTTATATAAACCAGAACGAGTAACAGCCCCAGCACTGAACCTTGAGGAACTCCAACTCTAATATAACGCTCATTGCTCAATAGAATATTGACGCGGACTACTTGAGTGCTTAGATAATCACAAAGCCACTTGTGTATCGATCCACGAAAGCCGCAACGATAAAGTTTTAATCGGAGAATTGTATGGTCCACTCAGTAGCGGTCCGTGGGTCTTAATTCAGGGTGGGCAAAATTTTAAAACTGGTGATTAAAATCGAAAAATTAAATATATTAATTAGTGTCATAAGCATAACCGTTCATTACAAAATACTACAAAATTTATAAGAATAAATTATTATATTGTAATTGCAATAAAAATTAAAGTTTTTTAAACTAAGAGAAACTAATGGCGCGTTAAGCCGTAGGTAAATGCTTCATATCAGCATCAGGATATTCTTGCCGAGTCCACACATTATCACCACCAAATAGTACACATTGAAAGCAATACAAACTTTTAAATTTTAAACTGGGCGCTAACCATTTTTTTCTTTCGAAAACCACTCTTTGTTGAATTTTCTGTTTGACGCTTTGGAGTTGTTATTGATAATCACCACCACATTCGGACGATCTGGGCCCATTTTTTTTATTTTTAGTTTATCTTCAAAGGTTAAGTTTGTCAAATAAAATCAACAGAATTTTAATTTTCGACAGACATTGTAATATAAAGCTTATATACGAACTTTTTAAAAATGAACTTGTAGCATATAACAATAACGTCCGAAACTTTTTAATTAATTATTTAATTTTTTTATAACACACAAATTAGTTTCAAAATACATATGACAAAGGCCTGACTGTAATTCACAATATGTACTTCATAATGAAAAAAAAAATGATTTACACTCTACACTTCCTTGAGTAATTTTGATACCGTAAATTTTATTTAAAAACATATAAATATGTAGGTCGTCTTCTGATGGCATCCTAGACGAATTTTCTGAATATTTATATAAGTACAGGAACTACTCTAATTTAACTAGGTAGCATCGCGTAAGTGGAGGAAGTCCAGTAGTCAAAACGAAAATTAAAAACAAAACAAAATTCAATCGACAACAAAAAAATTTTACTTGCGGGTGATTTTCGTGAATTGCCCACAATGCTGTTTGTGTGTGTGAATATTTAGCTTTATAAATGAATAAAAATAGAAAACTTGAGGTAGAGAGCGAAAATGCGCGCGCATCTCAATGTTATGTAGATTTGCACCATCATGCGGCACTACACGATTTGCCCAATGAGAATTTATGAACGAAGAAGAGAATGAAATGATGTAATATACAGTTACACGGCTGAATGTGTGTTAATTTAGATTTTAGAATATAATTGTAGACGTACGTTAAAGAGAAATAGATATAGAGATTATTAGCTTCACATTTAAAAACAATTTTTTGTGTTAAGCTTCGCTCTCGTTTTATGGACTAATTTGTATAAAGGATTTGTTGTTGTATTTCATATTTGAATCTTATACACAAATTATGAATGTGGGATATTTACAGTGCAACTTATACTAACATTGTTTTGTATGATGTCGGCGGATATTTGTTTTTATAAAAGAAAATCTGTGTAATTGGGTCAAATTTAAGAGTGGGCACTGCCCACGTTGCCCAATATGACCGACCGCGCCTGCCTGTAGGCTTGATGCTCTTCGTCCATCGAATGGCAAGTTTACTTCTTCGACGAAAGAAGCAAACGAGTTGCTTCTTTCTGTTCATTTTCCGGAGTGTGCCATCGTTAACTCTGATTTTGCTCACTATCTAACCAATAGGAATTGCAATGAAGCTCCTGACTGGGATTTAGCGGTTCGGATAGTTACGTCCGAAGTTGTGCGTTGGAGTATTTTCTCCTTTCAACCATACAAATCAGGTGGTCCTGATGGGATTTTTCCGGCTGTATTACAGCATGGTTTTTCTATTATTAGGGACCACCTGGTCCACCTTTTCAAAGAGTGCGTTGCTTTTAGTATTGTTCCTCAGGTTTGGTGCAAGAGTAACGTTGTTTTCTTACCGAAGGCTGGCAAATCAGGTTACACTGATCCCAAAGCATTTCGGCCTATCAGTCTGTCCTCAACATTTCTTAAAACATTAGAGAGGATTGTCGACAGGTTTATTAGAGATAAATATTTATCTAATTCCCCACTCAGTAACATGCAACATGCTTATAGGGTAGGTAAGTCCTGTGAAACGGCGCTACATGAACTTGTCACTAGGATCGAAAGATTCCTCAATATTAAAGAGTTTATTGTAGGTACTTTCTTGGACATTGCGGGAGCGTTTGACAGTACATCGTTCTCGTCGATTATTAACGCCTGTACCAATTTCGGTATTGATCCCACCATTGTAAAATGGATTGATTGTATGGTCAAATCTCGCATCGTTGAGGTTGGCGTGGATAATGCTTCAATCTCGGTCAAAGTTGCCAAAAGGTTGTCCTCAGGGTGGTGTGCTCTCACCCCTGTCATGGCTTTTGGTGATTGACGATCTACTTGTGAAACTTCAGCAGTCATATTTACCAGGAATCGTAATATTGGGGGACTAACTGTGCCTTTACTTTTCGGGGGGCCGATTAACAGATCCGACCATGTTAATCATTTAGGTGTCTTCTTGGACAGTAAACTTCCCTGGAAATTTCACCTGGAGTATAGACTTCATAAATCGACTGCCATTTTTTGGCAGTGTAGACAAGCTTTTGGGAAAACCTGGGGTATAACTCCCAAAATGCTGTCTTTCATCTGTAAATCTTTGGTTCTACCAATGTTATCTTATGCCTCCATGGTATGGTGGCCAGTAGTTAAATTAAACGCTTCAATCATTAAACTTAATGGTCTACAAATTATTGCTTGTAGGGCCATTACAGGAGCCATAGCCTCGACCCCCCTTCTTGCCATGGAAACAATTCTATTCTTTCCACAGCTACATTCTCTCATTCTTAGCACAGCATGTTCTGCTGCGTTTCGGCTAAAGAGCATAGGAATGTGGAACTCTCTTGGTTCAGTCGTGGGCCATAGAACAATTTTAAATGATTTCGTATCATTAGTACCAGGAATTGATATGGTTAATGATAGATTGATGTCTGAATTCAATTTCTCTAAATTATACTCAGTGGTGCGACCTTCGAGAGACCAGTGGAGATCACTGGATTTTCTTGAGAACTTTTATGGGTCGATAGTCTTCTTTTCTGATGGCTCTAGCTCTGATAATAGTTCGGGCTATAGAGTGTACTGCCCTACGTTTGATTTACATTTTTCAGGCTGCCTGGGCCGGCACTGCACAGTTTTTCAAGCGGAACTAATTGCTTTAACGCTCTTCGTAATTGAGGCATTGAATCTCGCTGTTACAAATCATAATTTTGTTTTTTGTACAGACAGCTTATCTGTGCTGAATTCCTTGAGATAATCACTTGACTACGTCAAAATTTGTTAAGGACTGTAAACACTTTTTACATATTCTCTGTTCTAGCAATAGAGTGACGATTATGTGGGTTCCTGCCCATTGTGGTATTGATGGCAATGATGTCGCTGATTCTCTAGCGAAAGCTGCGGCTGAGTTTAAATTCATCGGTCCCGAACCAGTTGCTTCCTTACCATTTAGTTATGTTAAGAAGGCGATAAAAAACTGCGCTGTAAGTAAATTAAAACAGCAATGGCTTGCAACTCGCAGCTGTCGCATTGCCAAACTTTTTGTTAGTGGGCCTAATTTGAGGGCCACTAAGTTTGCTTTATCTTGATCGCGACTCTTACTGGGCACCAGTAAGTTATTTCTTATCTCTTGACGCTGTATGCGAGGATTGCCTTGAAGACGATGATGATTGCATTCACTTCGTGTGTAGTTGTCCTGCTTTCAACAGAGGTAGGTTGCAATTATTTGACCCCATATCCATTGCTGATAATCAGCTGTATTCCTTGCCTTGGCCTAAACTACTTCAGTTATCGTCGCATTGAGTGCGGAACCTCTGATGGTTCCAACCAATTTTTAATAATAATAAAATTCGTTGTGGTGATTTAATTTATCATCAATATTTTGTTATTGAGAAGTAGATGGTGTACCAAAATAATTTGCTACTTTTTATTGTACTCTTTCATTTTGAATTAAATAACGAAATACGAACAAACAAAAAATTAACATAAAAGAACAATTGATTAAGAGCGAAGTTGGCTGAAACTATTCATAAATTAGATGTAATGCTAAATAATAGGGGGAATCATTGAAGCAAGCCAAATATTACTTCTGCTGAATAATAGAAATATTGAAATGCAAAACATTTTAATTTTTTTTTTTGTTTTTGGAAAATGTAATGTACCAAAAATGTATGATATTTATCCGAATGGTAATGGTCTTTTTACATATTAAAAAATTGGTACTGGTTATGGTATTTGGTACACGGAAATTAGAGTGGTACGGAAAAATACCGGTATTGGTATTTCCCGGTTTCCAGCACTGACTTTAAGTAACTCAATGAAAATCTCGTGAAGCTCAAAATATAACAAGAAGCAATTTAGCCATTTGCATATTCCGAGAAGCATCATGAAACTCGGATATAAACTCGAACAATCTCAACAAGTTCGAATAGTGTTAGCATCCTAGAAAATCATTAATACACACAAAAAAGTTCCGAATACTCCTAAAATTTTGAAGAAACTCGAATATAATATGAACAATAGCTTAAGCGAACCCTAACCATTGGGCTTTGCTTATGATATTTTCATATCCATTGCCAAGCAATTAACGCTATTCAAATTCAAAAATCAACCTTAGTACAAAAATCTCAAATTTCGATAATTTCATCTCTGTAGGATTATGTAACTAGTGCTATTTTTAATTCAGCTCCAACTTGAATAATGTCGAAAATTTCGAAAGTTAAATGTAACACTAAACGCCAATCAAATTTCGAATAAGCCCTAAATGCTCGGAATATGTATCGAAATCTTTATTTCTGAAACATGAATCGACTGGCAAGGCGCTGTTGAAAATTTGAACGTAAAAATTGTATCGAAAACTTTAAACAAGCTCGAAAACCTATAAAATCTCTAATAATACTATTCGTAATCGTAAATAACATTTAGCGCCAAACAAATTTCGAATACACTTTAAAACCTGAAAAAATCCCTTAAAACATCGAAATGTCCATATCAATTTATAATCTTTAACAAGATGCAAGCTAACATCAAAAAGAAGAGATTTTCGATTTATTTCAAATAATTTACCAAATTCAAACACCGAGGCCACTGAAGGTCTATTACGAGTTACAAGAATTTTTTCGAAATTCCACCAAATTCGAATATCAAATCTTATAGCTCGAAATAGTAGTGTGAAACTGAAATGTGAATGCACTAAGCTAAAAATTTATTCAAATTCTTTTACGAAATTAATTGTTTTACAAAATTTAGTTTATCGAGTCTATAATACTAACATTCCTAAAAAGAAGATGACCGGTGGTCCCGGCTAAGAATCTTGCTTAGGCTTGATCGTAAATCTCAATCGATCAATGAATCAATCAATAATTCAGTACAGATTTTATTTCTCGGTAAAAATCGGATAATATCGAATCGATTAACCGAAAACTTTAGATTAATAGGCTAACCCAAAATCAACTAAAATGTTTTTATAAAGGCGAATATTGCATACATAAACGACTTGTTTGGCATCATTTATGCAAGAATTGGTTTCGAACCGTATGTTTAAAACTTATTCAAAATGGCCGTTACTTGATATCACAGCACGTCAATCACTTTTCTACTGAAAATTATTAAAAAATAATCTGGATCTAGTTCATCTAGAAAAATAGCAATGAAATTTGAACAGATATAGCCAACCAACTTGTATTGACTTTTGAAGGTTGCAACCAATGTGGTCTGTACATTCTGGTTGATAGGAAATTTTTCCTACATAATTTACACTCAGGGAACTCAATAGAGAATCTCCCAAAAAAATTGTCAGGCTCCTAATAGAACTACTTTGGCTAAAAAGTTCAAATAATTCTAAACCAAAAATCAAATAATCACGAAACCGAAGCAAAAGCTCGTGAAACATTTTACTGACGAGGAATATAATAACGGTGCTGCTTTCCATACACCGCCGCTACATAAATGAATTACTCTACTATATACGGCGATTGTCATGTGAAGGGCCGGTACAAAAATCAAGGCAGACTTGATTTGTTTTAAATTTTATTTCCTGTAAACAGAAAAATTTTATTGTTTGATTGCATAAGTATTGAAAAACGGTGGTTTTCCTTTCTCATCCTACCTGAAAATGTAGAGAGATTTTCTTCTACGATTTTTCAATGATTAGTTCTAAACATATTGATGACGCAAATTATTGAATAATATATTCAATTTGAGTGAATTTTAGTTCATAAATATTTAAGTCAAAATGGCCAAATTTGCATTAGTTCTTATTGGAAATTAAAAGAAGTAATATTTACGCACGTATTACGGGCTTTTCCTTCAAGTTTTAACTACATATATTAGCAGAGCCTTCTAGAGTAAAGAGCCATAATCATTATGACGTATTTTTTAGACGCTTTTTTAGTGGTATAACTTTTCACTGATTTCCATAGGAATCCATAGTAAAAGAGGTGTTTTTTAGCTTCAAGTTTTTCAATGAAAAAAGCATAAATGTTACAAAATTTGTATACAAAAGTGTTCTACATATCTTTAGCAGCAATATACAGGAAGGGTATATTGGTATTAAGTAAATATTAATTGCAAAAATATTAAAATTAAATTATTTCTAAAATATGTTTTTCGAACTTTCATTTTGAAAAATACGTCAAAGTTGGCTCTGACGAATTAAAATAATACTTGCTACATTTATCTTTAGTTTTGCTAGTGTACGTTAGATGTCTCAGATTTTTACAGAAAAATACGAAAAAAAATGTTTAATCACAAAATTATGACACGTTCTTAATATTTTGAGAATTTGTTTTGCTTTTCCTACAAGTTTTGCACTTGAAATTTCGCCAGGTGGAAATTTTTGGTACAATTTTTCAAAATGTTTACTGCCCACTGCCATCTATGTATACATATTGACTTAATGCACACGATTTGTAGTAAGCTTTTCTTTTTAATTTGACCAGAATACTGTTGTTATGAACTTTATTTTATATTTTGGTTTAAATAAATCAATTATTACAAGAAAGTGAAAACGATTTACTTAAACGAGATTTTTATATGTTGAAATTCAAATATTTATGACAATATTTCAGAAATCATAATAGAGAATTTGTAACGTTTTCATTTACAAATTTGTCTTTAGAAAAAAAGTGATTTCCCATGTGTTTTATGCGTTTTACTATGGAAATTTTGGTTTTTTCCTCGTTTCTAATTCCCTTATAAAAGCTTCGTTTTTTAGATTATGGCAAATACAATTATGGCTTGTATAATCAAGGTTGCTTTGATATTAGACGTATTTATAAATTACTTGGGCTAGTCTTGCTTTGTTACCAAGTAGAGAATTGTACTATTTACAATTTTGCTAAGATAAATAATTATTTTAAAGTAAAGAAATAAAAAAATAAACCTCAAATAAAACATCCGATTTTATTTTACTTTGCTTAAAACTTCATGCTTTTCCGGAAAATCGATAAAAGAAACATCATTTTTCTCGCAATTAAGAAATTAAATTCCCCATTTGTATCAAATTTCAAAAAATTATTACAGTGAGTTTTTTAAGGGTTAAGGAAAGTTTCACTTGCCAACAATGAGCAAATATGTTTTAATTTAAACGACACAAATAGTCCTGATACGTAACGGTACTCTTGATAAAAATTTTCCTGTGAAAAACCAATAATTTATCCACAGTTTTGATATTGGCTACTTCAAATGATTATAAATGAGCTAGATGCAACCGTAAGAATCAAATCTGAAAATATTTTTCTAACAGGGTTTTGGTTTGGTTTCGAACAAGTTATCGAAATATTTTTAAAACCTTTTCTAGAAGAACTTAAAAAATTAAGTATTCTTAGGGTGGAAATTCAAATTAACGACCGAGTTTAAAATTTTGCTGATTTTTAAACCCATTTGCTCTGTCGACACAATTGCCAAGAGATAAGATACAAAACAAAAAACTGTTCAATGGATAGTTCGGTTGTAGTTATTGTCTCCAGCCAGGAAAATCTATTGCTTATTATCCAAATCTCCCTAATGTCAAATTAAGAAATCGCATTGACACAGAAAAAGAAATGAAAAAAGCATTTATAGCAACAACGTAGTAGAAAATAATAAATGATTATGCTCTTCATTAGTATACTCAAATATCGTGAAAAAAAGGCTAAATTTTTGGCTTTCATCTATGAATCACTGTGAGCAATATTATATAGGCTTATGACATAATCAAAATAGATATTACACTTCTTCATATTAGCCCACCAAAACTCATAAAATGGCCAAGAACAAAAATTAAAAATTGAACATTGCTCAATTTTGTATAAGATTTTGAAAATCTCACGAACATCGGAGTTGGCTAATTGTTTATGGAGTCTTAGGTTTAATTTGCATTCTGCTTGAAGAATATTTAAACCATTTCGCACCTTCGTCTAAAGCAATTTATATCTTGCTTAAAAAGAACATAGTAAATACTGCTTATGAAAAGGGTAGCGATAATTTACTTCAGTTGGCCAAATGTTTTAAACTATTATATAGTAAGATACGGCATTAAATATGTTAAAGAAACCACGGATGTTCTAAAACCAATTGTACCTATCAAATCAAGAACAATACTGCTTTGACAAAACGTAACATTTTTAAGAAAAACAGTTAAACAGAGACAAGTGTTTTAAAAGCGAGCACCTTATATTATAACACCCAAGTTAAAACTGGCCAGTAAAACCGAGGCATCAACAACATATTCAGTAAAAAACGAGAAACATTACTCAACTTTTACTCAGTGGCGCCAATTAAAATAACTAACATTTATAAAGGTATAGAAAAGATAAAATCGCGAGTTCCGTTTATTGACTTTAATTCCTCGAACTATTTGGATTTATATTCGGCATCTGAACAAAATTCAAAAATCATGCCAGTTTCTATGGTTTATCCTATCTGAATAGTTCTTCCGCATTGGTTGTTATAACATTGTATTCGTTGATTATACTGGCTCTGGACGTCAATCTCTTTAAAGTACCTCATACTCTATCAGTACATTTGCATATTGCTATTGCGTGAAAATGCCACCCACGATGGACGCTTAAACCCTAGTTTGGTTTATATACATATATATTCATAAATTTCTTTAAATTTTTATTATATAATTTATTTTAGATAAATCAGGAGTTGTAGTTTTTAAAAATGCATCAGCACGTCCAACAAACAATTAGGTTCGAAAAATAAAGGGAACTCGTAAATTTCACGCAGTCATTCCTTTTTAGAAATATTAAAATACTGAAGATTATGTAAAATTTTAATTGTAACTATCAATATTTTCAAATATTTGTCTTTATTTTGTAATAAAATATTTGTTATCAATAACTTTTGTTTTAAATTTGGAAAAGAAAAAATTAACTTTTATTTTGTTTTATTTTAATTACGTTTATTTTTATTTAATTTTAATTTATTTAATTTAATTTATAAATTTAAAATAAATTTTATTTATAGTTTGATTAATTTAATTTAATTTTGTTTTCAATTAAGTAAATTTGGTTTTAGTGAAAAAATGGATTACATATTGAATTTTGAACAGTTGAACAAGAGGAAAGAAAAGGTGTTCAAAAAATAATTAACGGTTCTGCTCAGATACCGTTAGACGGGTATTGTCACAATGTGATGGTGAAATGAGTAAAAAAATTTGTTTTAATTTTATTTTATTATATTAAAAACAATAACAAGGAAGTTTTGTTTGATTGTTTCTGGGGGTTGTTCTAGAATTTGGTAGTTTTTTATATAGAATCCAAAACTTAAGAGTCTGCTGAAACATTCTTGTTTTGTGGGATGAAATTGTTTTGTGAGTTTACTAAAGCAACAAACCAAAGATTTATTTAAAATTATAGAATTTGCTATGGTGGTGATCTTTGTGTTGAGTCTGTGTTGTTTAGTCATAACACAAAACGTCAGAAAAACATTAATAATTTGGTATTGTGTATTGTTGGAATACTGAGAAAAAATACCGGATATTTATCTGGTGATTTCTCTTTCTGTTTGAATATTAGTTTCAAAATCTAAATCTATAGTGTGAAAATTGTTTGTGAACCCTTTATGTTGAGGATGTACGCAATTATGCAATCATGCTCCATATTTACATTTTTTTTAATTAGTGCTACACATTCAAAACATAAAAATTATAAAATTAAAGCATGACTTCAGGCCACATAAAGAATTTGTGATTTCACCTATTTCTCCCTATATTTGGTATAGTAGCTATATATTGTTTTAGAGTAAACGAATCAATAAGATCTTCAAATTTTCTCCAAATTCTTAGAAACCTTCCCGCTAAATAATCGGAATGGAGGAAAATTCACCTATTTTGATAAAACCATTGTAGCCTAAATATTATTATTAATGTGGTTACAAGAAGAACAAAATTTTAAATTAAACAAAGGACCCTATAGGATAAGCATAGTAAATTGGGCCCAAAACAACGTATTTTCTATTTTCCCCATAGATAAGCTTGGGCCCAGTTGCATGAAATGGAATACATCATTTTTCGATATTTCTAAATATTTTTTGCGACTTTTTAGGATTGGTGGTTCTTTAGTATGTTGTTTTATAATTGCAAAAATATTTCGCAACTCCCTCCCACTTGTTTACAGGGTGTTACAGCAGTTTTATGCATTTGTCATTTTTATAATTTTTATATTTTTCTAAATTCAATAAATTGCTTTGTTTTGAATAAAAAAATATTCCAAACAGTAATTATGGTGTATGTTAGCCTAATTATGCGAATTATAATTAATTTGCACACTACAGTGACGCACTTCCGGTTTTGAATGCAAATATTACATAATTGAATATACATCATTTTTCGATATTTCTAAATATTTTTTGCGACTTTTTAGGATTGGTGGTTCTTTAGTATATTGTTTTATAATTGCAAAAATATTTCGCAACTCCCTCCCACTTGTTTACAGGGTGTTACAGCAGTTTTATGCATTTGTCATTTTTATAATTTTTATATTTTTCTAAATTCAATAAATTGCTTTGTTTTGAATAAAAAAATATTCCAAACAGTAATTATGGTGTATGTTAGCCTAATTATGCGAATTATAATTAATTTGCACACTACAGTGACGCACTTCCGGTTTTGAATGCAAATATTACATAATTGAATATACATCATTTTTCGATATTTCTAAATATTTTTTGCGACTTTTTAGGATTGGTGGTTCTTTAGTATATTGTTTTATAATTGCAAAAATATTTCGCAACTCCCTCCCACTTGTTTACAGGGTGTTACAGCAGTTTTATGCATTTGTCATTTTTATAATTTTTATATTTTTCTAAATTCAATAAATTGCTTTGTTTTGAATAAAAAAATATTCCAAACAGTAATTATGGTGTATGTTAGCCTAATTATGCGAATTATAATTAATTTGCACACTACAGTGACGCACTTCCGGTTTTGAATGCAAATATTACATAATTGAATATACATCATTTTTCGATATTTCTAAATATTTTTTGCGACTTTTTAGGATTGGTGGTTCTTTAGTATATTGTTTTATAATTGCAAAAATATTTCGCAACTCCCTCCCACTTGTTTACAGGGTGTTACAGCAGTTTTATGCATTTGTCATTTTTATAATTTTTATATTTTTCTAAATTCAATAAATTGCTTTGTTTTGAATAAAAAAATATTCCAAACAGTAATTATGGTGTATGTTAGCCTAATTATGCGAATTATAATTAATTTGCACACTACAGTGACGCACTTCCGGTTTTGAATGCAAATATTACATAATTGAATATACATCATTTTTCGATATTTCTAAATATTTTTTGCGACTTTTTAGGATTGGTGGTTCTTTAGTATATTGTTTTATAATTGCAAAAATATTTCGCAACTCCCTCCCACTTGTTTACAGGGTGTTACAGCAGTTTTATGCATTTGTCATTTTTATAATTTTTATATTTTTCTAAATTCAATAAATTGCTTTGTTTTGAATAAAAAAATATTCCAAACAGTAATTATGGTGTATGTTAGCCTAATTATGCGAATTATAATTAATTTGCACACTACAGTGACGCACTTCCGGTTTTGAATGCAAATATTACATAATTGAATATACATCATTTTTCGATATTTCTAAATATTTTTTGCGACTTTTTAGGATTGGTGGTTCTTTAGTATATTGTTTTATAATTGCAAAAATATTTCGCAACTCCCTCCCACTTGTTTACAGGGTGTTAAAGCAGTTTTATGCATTTGTCATTTTTATAATTTTTATATTTTTCTAAATTCAATAAATTGCTTTGTTTTGAATAAAAAAATATTCCAAACAGTAATTATGGTGTATGTTAGCCTAATTATGCGAATTATAATTAATTTGCACACTACAGTGACGCACTTCCGGTTTTGAATGCAAATATTACATAATTGAATATACATCATTTTTCGATATTTCTAAATATTTTTTGCGACTTTTTAGGATTGGTGGTTCTTTAGTATATTGTTTTATAATTGCAAAAATATTTCGCAACTCCCTCCCACTTGTTTACAGGGTGTTACAGCAGTTTTATGCATTTGTCATTTTTATAATTTTTATATTTTTCTAAATTCAATAAATTGCTTTGTTTTGAATAAAAAAATATTCCAAACAGTAATTATGGTGTATGTTAGCCTAATTATGCGAATTATAATTAATTTGCACACTACAGTGACGCACTTCCGGTTTTGAATGCAAATATTACATAATTGAATATACATCATTTTTCGATATTTCTAAATATTTTTTGCGACTTTTTAGGATTGGTGGTTCTTTAGTATATTGTTTTATAATTGCAAAAATATTTCGCAACTCCCTCCCACTTGTTTACAGGGTGTTACAGCAGTTTTATGCATTTGTCATTTTTATAATTTTTATATTTTTCTAAATTCAATAAATTGCTTTGTTTTGAATAAAAAAATATTCCAGACAGTAATTATGGTGTATGTTAGCCTAATTATGCGAATTATAATTAATTTGCACACTACAGTGACGTACAGTCCTGTACTAAATGATAACCGCACCTCTAATTTAAGATTTATTTCATTTCAAATAAATTCATTTAAAATTGTTCCTATATATGCAAAAACAATACTCTTCAGTTTACCAATGCGTGCACAAATACAAATCATTATTTTCTGCGGGATCATGGACAATTGGAGAACCCCCATTTAGTATGGTTATAAAAGATAGCCGCTTAAGTATTATAGCCGTTAAATATTATTCCGATTTTTGTTATTTTTTAAATATGGGTGGAAAAGGTAGTTTGAACGAGTTTGATAAATTGACGTTATTAAGAAAAGTAATATGAGTATCCGTTAATAGCAGAAAATATTAGTTGGAGTGAGAAGGTAGTACTAAATTATTTAAAAAATTCGCAATTATACGGTTCGCATAAAAGTGCAGGCCGCCGGCCAGTGGAACTTATTGATAGAGAAAAACGGTTAATGTTACGAAACGTCTCTAATTTTATTGGCACCGTGCAACAAATTGCGTTAAAAGCTTGAGATAATACAAAGATTTGTAATGTGAGGAAAGTATTAAGAGAGTCAGATAATATACAAATCAAAAAATTACAAAGAAAACCACAACTGTTATCAAATCATAAAGATGCCAAATTGCGTTTCGCGAAGGAACATATGTCGTGGAAGAAAAAGTGGCAGCGCGTTATTTTTAGTGACGAAAAAAATTGAATATGCGGATAGCCTTGATTAATTGCAATATTATTTTCACGACCTTTGAAAAGAACTTCTTGTGCTATCGAGGCGTCAACGAGGTGGAGGATCTCTGATTGTTTGGGGTGCAATTGGCTATGGAGGAAGAATGGATGTGAAGTTTATGTCCGGTCGTCTTAACAGCAACCGGTATAAATCCATGCTATCCCGAAACATTACCAGTTGTTGATGCACAAAATGGCGACCCAAACTTTATTTTCCAGCAGGATAATGCAGCCGTACACACCGCCGGGATAGTAAATTATTGGTTTACGGAGGCTCAGATACCAGTTTTGAAACAGCCAGCAAGGTCACTCGACATTAACAGCATCGAAAACATATGGGGTGTACTCAGCAGAGTTGTATATGCTGAAGGAACACAATACAGCAGCGTTCATGAACTAAAGTCATCATCAGTACAACGCGAATTGGCTAATATTTCAAATTAATATGCCAAAACTTGTACAAAAGTATGCCAAATCGAATTTTCGAAATAATTAAAAACAATGGCCGAAACACAAAATATTAATTGGAATAAAAAATCATTTTTATAACTGTGCTTTTTATATTTATTTCCTATTAAAAACAATAAAATATTGTGTGCGGCTATCTTTTATTACCATACTAAATGAGGGTTACCCATAAATTTTCCATGACGCCGCAGAGAATAAAGTTGGTAAAGTGAAAAGTATTATTTTTGCAAAGGAAGAATTTTAAAAGAATTTATTTGAAATTAAATAAATCTTAAATTAGGAGTGCGGCTATCATTTAGTACTTGACTGTATAATTAATTTGCACACTACCAAGCCAAACAGAAGTGCGATCATTATTAATAAAAAATCTAAAAATTGTATTCAATTGGTATTTCATTTATTATCGTTTTTATTTTACCGGAGAATTTTTGGATAAGCGCAGAAATAACCTTATTCCAAAATAAGCAGCATAAAAAATTCACATTATTTTGGAAGGAGCAAAACAAACTTATCCATAGAAACATTCCTTACTAAACTATTGTAACTTTAGAACAAGTTATGTAGAGACTCAATCTGAATCGGAGTCTGAGATTTGACAACCAGAATTCATAGCATTTATAATATTATCTGCTAGACCTTTGCGGTGCTTTGATAATACATGTGGGTTGTGTCTTGCGTAGCCCAAATACCATATCACTGAAGTTATATGACTGCATGTACCGACAACTCTGCTCCCAGTTTTGCACTTACAGTAATATCCTAAAATTGATTCGGCTCCACTACCATTAGGAAAGAATTCTAACCATAACTGATGAATCCGAGTTGACGAAAAACGAATTCAATTTTGCGTCTTATCAAATTCTTCATTTCGTTATGTATAAAGATCTTGTAACTAGAATCTGCCTTCATGTGTTCATAAGTATATCATTTTCCTTGGTCTAACTGATACATACCTAAAGTGATATTTTTAATTTCTTCTTCTGATAAACATGGAAAGTCTTGAATCTGATTAGTAGCCTCCTCCCAACAAATTCGTTTGTTTTCAAGGCCTAGCTCTTCAATCTTCTTTTGAAGAGAATTGTCATCATTCATTTTGCTCATTGCCTTCTATGCATAACGTGCATGATTTTCGTTTTCTATAAACATAGGAGGACTGTATGCATTCAGTAAGGCACAAGGAATTTTAGTTAAAGATGACAGCTTGGGGAAATAAGTGACTTCAATAGTTGAAGCAATGAACTTGTATTTTTTGATTCTGCTGTTCACACTTTCCACTATCCATCGATTCATAGTCACAGCTCTGGACTCATTAGCATCTTTTGTGCAAAACTGCTTTTGTCCCTTGGTTAGTAAATGAGGCATTATTGGATTAAGTTTTAGCAATTTCAACTTTTCTATGACATCTCTGAACCCACGATCGAGAAGTAAAACATCATTCTCTAAGAAATATTTTTTAAATCCATAAGGGGTAGAAATCAAGTATTCTAAAATTTTTGAATCGCTATTGTCGTTGTTTGCAAAAACAAACCTTCAACCTCAAGAATGTATCCGTCAGGGAAAACCAAAATCATGGGCTTCAATAAGTTTCTGTATGTATGATTGGAATACGTCAATAATTGTAACTCCTGATCACATGACTTTTGAACATATAGATAAGTACCATCAATGATAACTACAATAGAATTTTCATCTGCACCCAGAAGTTTATGAGCCATTTTAGTTTGATGTTTCATTGCATCTTCTCGTGATAGATGATTATAACCTAAATGAAGATGGACAAAATGCTCATCCAAAGCTTTTCGAACAGATTCAAAGATTGCAGACACTCTTGCTTGACCATCTACATACATTGAATAAATATGCCAAAAATTCCTGTGACAAGTTTACTAGGAATATTCCTAACGCATTTCTCGTAAATCTGTTGCAACTATTTCTGATGTGTGGCTTTACAAAAGCATGAAGGCAATCGAAATTTTTTTGTGAAATCCCAGTGAATTTCTGATAATTATATGGAGTTATTGGAGAGCCGTTGTCGAAATCGATTTTAGAGTATGAGTTGGCCTTACTAAAGTAAACGGCATTGAAAAATTCTTCAATATCTTCAGCGGACAATTATTATTATTATTATTATTAGTTGAGGGCCATGTGGGCGTTCAAGCCACCCCGCACTGCGACCTAAAAGATCTTTTGTGCATGGACCCTACTTAATGAGCCGTCCAGTCAATATTCAGGCTCTTAATGAACCTGACAATACTGCCGGCCGGTATATGGTGCATACCATCCGGGCTCATTACTCTCCCTCCTAGGTGTTGTAACCTTTTGCAGAAAATGGCTGGGCAATGGCACAGAACATGTTCCGCTGATTCCGCTTCCATGTCACAGAAGCGACATCTATCCGTCGAACTTAGGCCCATTTTCTTTAGGTGATACCTTAAGGGGATGTGACCTGTGAGGAAGCCGGTAAGCAGCCTCAACTCAGGTTTCCTAAGTACGAGACATTCCTTGGCCCTGGCCGACGAAGGTGAAATAAATTCCTTCGCCTGTCGCAAACCTGGAATTCCGCGCCAGTAAGAGAACTTTTGCACATCCTCCCAGCGTTTAACTGCTGCCCTATGGTGCCCCTTAGAGACGCCGCAGAAGGGCTCTGGTCCAATTAATGGAAAGGCAGATCCCTCGCGGGCGAGGACATCAGCTGCCTCGTTTCCCACAATTCCAGTGTGGCCTGGCACCCAAACAAGTGTTACCTTATTTGAGCTTGCCAGCAATTTAATAACCTTCAGACAATCCCATACCAGCCTTGACTCAATGGTAAAAGACCTAAGAGCCTTTAAGGCCGATTGGCTGTCTGATACTATATAAACCTTTGCGTCGTTTAGGCCTTTAGAAATGCCTATCCTAGCACAAAGTTCTATAGCATGCACTCCTGCTTGAAAGACGGTTGCATTGGTACCCAAGGACTTCGAGAGTGATACTCCACTCCCATGTATTCCTACCCCCGCCCCATCTTCCGTTTTTGATCCATCTGTAAACCACACCAATGACCCTCGCTCAAAGGATGGTCCCCCTGTACTTCACTCCTCCCGGTTAGGTAATCTAACACAAAATGGTTTGTGGAAATCCAGTTTGGCTGGCATACAGTCGGAAGGCATTCCTATAGTGGGGTCTGTCTGAAACTCCTTAAGGATCTCCAGATGGCCCACCATATTGCCTGGTTTGATGTTACCCTCCGCCTGCATCTTAAGGGCCATAGTAGCAGTATCCTTTTTTACATGCAGATGCAATGGAGTTAGTCCTAGGAGTGTCTCCATTGCTGCGGTCGGACATGTTTTCATTGAGCCCGTAACCACAATGCAGGCCATACGCTGAACCTTATTTAATAAAGTTTGCGCTGTCCTTTGTTGAGTTTTAGGCCACCACACTAGCGATGCGTAAGTGATCATAGGCCTAATAATTGTTAGAAATGACCAGTAGATCATTTTTGGTTGTAGTCCCCAAATACGTCCATAGAGTCTCTGACAGGCCCAAAAAGCCTTTGTGGCTCTATTTTGAATTTTTTGTATATGTTGTTCCCAGTTCAGTTTATGATCCAGGATAACCCCTATATATTTAACCTCTTTGGAAAAGGCAACAATAGTACCGTTTAACGAGGGAGCTACAAGCGAGAGCTTTCTCCTCCTCGTAAAAGGGACAATGACAGTTTTGTTTGGATTGACACTAAGTCCTTCCTTGTCACACCACTGCCATATCAAGTTGAGTGCATTTTGCATGAGATCAGAGATGATCTCATCAAACCTGCCTCTAATCACGATAGCCACGTCATCCGCATAGCCCTGGACATCAAACCCATGGCTATTCAGGAGGATCAGCAGTCTATCATTAACCAATGACCATAAAAGAGGAGATAGTACACCTCCTTGGGGACAGCCCTTTACGGCCCTGATGGTTACTGACTCGCCACCTAATGTGGCTGTAATATGTTCAGCGGACAATACTATTGTTTCTTTAGTTGCAACTAATGATTCTAAAGTCTTCTTATTAAACAAGCCATTTTTGTCAAAATGTGAGCGACAGCATCTATTGCTCATTGGAATAACAATTTTCTTTCTTTTCCACATATCGATTCTCTGTGTACCAGAGCAGCTAGGAAGATTGACTATAATTCCATTTCTTGGAACAGAAGAAACTTTGCTTGACGTTACAGAAGCTTGACTACTGAGAAATTCAGATGTAAATTCAGATTGAGATTCAGTACTTGTGTTTTCTAATGTCGAAAATGAAGTTGTACTATTCATGGTTGAAGCCTGGAAATCAATCTCTGAAGATGTAGTGCAACAAGAACTATCAGGAGTTATATCCATTTCATAATTATGCAAATTATTGTCCACAGTATTACCCTCAGCTGTATTACCAGGCAGTAAGTGATATCTTTTGAACTTTAATCTTGAATGACACTTCAAACAGGCATAACTATTTGGATTATATGACTTTCCTACGCTTTTTGAGTATGTAGTAACATTTATCCATAAAGAAGGTGCTCCTAAAGTGCAAACTCCTCGCCATTTCAATATGCGTGACTTACATATGCGACAGAGAATATGAGATCGTTCAACTACAATAAACAATTTTATGAGATTACATGCAAAATAAATATAAAAAGTACATTTTACCTTCTGGACCCATTAGTGTTAAGTCAAACAGTTCTAATGATGATGAACACACAAGTTAACGAATTGTAAAAGTATTAAAGATTATGTTACACACAAGTTATATTACTCAAAACAAGACTTGAAATACGATTTATACAACAGTAGTTATACAACAAGAGGTTCGAAAATAATCTAATATACAGTTAAGAGGACGAGATGTGTTTCCTAGGTAACACATCGAGCCCGCAACTGTATATTCAGATGATTTTCGAAGCTAGAGTTGTATACGTTAAGACTATACAACGAATCAACCAAATATATTACACAACCAAATAAAAACTGCACCAAATAAACTCATTTTTGCGAAATGTCAAAAATATTAATTGTTTGTTTATATTCATGGATGATATGATTATAACATAATATGATTTACTTGTTTGTGGCCGAAACACCACTAGTTGTGTTAAATTGAACTATCTGATTGGTCTATTTTCCAATGAGTTGTATAGTCTGTTATATATGTGATTGTTATATAAACATAAAAGTTATGAACCAAATTGTACTGATTGAGATTGAGAGTAATGTGTAATGTGTATCTGACATCTCTTGCATAAAAATAATTTTTTTAGTCCAATTGTATGCGAACAAAGAAGGGGCTGCTAGAGAATTTTTAGTATGTTGTTCTACGATTCTTATATAACATATATGTGAAAAATCAAAATTGTATCTCAATGCGAACATATGTAAAATGCCATTGTTCTATGCTTTCCTATGCTTACACATGTAAAAATTGGTCTAGTAAAAATTCAGTTTCTGGAAAACGAAGAAAAGGCTGCCGCTCATATTTTGCAGACAGGTTTCGAAAGATGTGATTAAACATATATTTCAATTTCAAGGCTCTATCTTCATGCGAAAGTACAAAAACGAGGGGCCCAATTTTCACTACATATCACATAGGGGCCTTTCAATTAAAAATATTATTTGAGTA